>CM075812.1:4901555-5088735 GCA_037975025.1 Excoecaria agallocha
TTTCACTGCAGTGACTACATGTAAAATTGTTAGGCTTTCCATTTTGCTTCCGGATCTGCTTAGTCATCATAGCTGAGTGTTCAGACAGCTGACTTTGAAAACCTCCCATGGTCTGTCGTTGTTGATGCTCTCTTCGTACATAAGCATATGTGCTTTCCAGATCTAATTTTGAGTCCCTTCGTAGAATCTCCCCACGAACTTGATCAAACTCAGAATCCAGTCCACTTAGGAAGATGTGGACTCGAAGCCTGGCCATTGCTGAATGTAAGTAAACCACTCCTTCAACCATTCCTTCTTGAGAGACAGATCTATGGTCAATTTCCTGAAATATAGCAACGAGTTCATTGTAATATATTGATAAAGGTCTACCATCCTGTTTGGTAGAAAAAGATCGTTGATTCAATTCAAATAAGCGAGTTTCGTCTGAGCCATCAAAAAAAGTTTTGGACACAGCCTCCCATATCTCTTTAGCTGTTGACAATCGTATAAAGCGTTGCATCAATCCTGGACTCATTGAATCAATAAGCCAGCTCTTCACTCTTTGATTTTCAGTAACCCACGTTGCATGAGTGGGATCTTCAGGTGAGGGTTTTTTCAACTCTCCAGTAAGAAATTCGTATTTGTTGCGAGCTCCAATACGCATCTCCATAAGCTGAGACCATAATGGATAGTTCGTTTCATCTAGAATGATACTGGTTGGAAAAGGAGAGGTATCTTGATGGATGATAATTGGTTGTGTTGGGTTAGTGGTTGGGACAATAGAGTTCGGGTTGGCCATTCTAGCCTTCAACGATTTTTCTTGAACTGGTAAGGCTCTGATACCATGTCAAACAATGTTCAACGTGTATTCATCTTTCAAACATAGGAGGAAAATATATACAGTATTTTACATCCTAAAACAAGAGTCCTATAAAAGGCAAGAGTTCTATATGAAGAAAAATTTCTAAAACTACCCGATTACTACAATCACAATCATCCTATAATTCTACTTTCATACAGATCTTTACAGCTCATGTCCACAATCTCAACAAAAGGAAAAGACAATACTAGATAGTAAAGGCCTCCTAAAGAAGAAGAACTATCCTCTCGCTCCTCCTCTATTCCCTTCCTTCACTCCAACGTGAAAAGAAAAATACTAAAACACTTCTCGCCTCCCCTCCTCAGTCTCCCCCTGTTATTTATACTTAACCTCCACACGCCTACTGCCTCATTTGCTCAACAACCCACTTTTCCCTTCGGTACAGTTTCTCTTTCTTCTGGCATACACTCTCCAGATTTTGGGCTCTTAGGCCTGCTCACCACTTGTTGGACCATAATCTGCATCATTGTCGGCGGGTGGGGAAGGTGTCTTATCCTCAAGACTAAGAGTGGGGAATTGATTCTAAATAGTAAACACATCCTCCCAAGTTGCATTGTCAACCCCATCCTCTTGCCATTGAACTAGCTATTGTGGAATGGACTCCCCGTGTTTCAGGATAGTACGGTGTGCTAGGATGGCTTGAGGAAAGGTCGTAGTTATCTCATCAGCCTCCAGGCCCACTGGTAGTGAGGGAACAGCAGGAACAGCTCCAATGAACTTTTTCAGCAAGGATACGTGAAACACTGGATGTATTTTGGCTCCCAAAGGTAATTCCAGTTTATATGCAACTGGTCCAATGCGCTGGATGATTGTAAAAGGCCTATAAAAACGGGGAGCCAGCTTGGGATTAATCCGGGCAGTGACCGATTGCTGACGGTGGGGGCGCAGCTTCACAAAGACTTGGTCACCAACACAGAATTCTACCTATCGTCTATGCTGGTCTGCTTGGGACTTCATTTTGGTTTGTGCCCGAGAGAGGTGAATCTTTAGTTGTCGCAGTGCTTCATCACGGTCCAGGAGTTCTCTCCCTACTGCTGGCACTTGCACTTCTCCAAGTACATATTGGAACACGGTAGGGGCTTTATGACCATAGAGGATCTCAAAGGGAGTAGTGCCAATAGAGTCATGGTACATGGAATTGTACCAAAAATCTGCCCACGAAAGCCAATAGGACCATGTTTTCGGTTGATCAGTTGCAAAGCAACGTAAGTAAGCTTCGAGGCATCTGTTAACTACCTCCGTCTGTCCATCCGATTGAGGATGGTATGCTGAACTGAGATTCAGTTTAGTTCCCTGCAGCCTAAAAATTTCTTGCCAAAATCTACTTATAAACAATGGATCTCTGTCACTCAAAATGGACTTGGGCAGACCATGCAAGCGGACAACTTCCCGAAGAAAGAGTTCAGCCAGAGAGCGGGTTGTATAGGGGTGCTTTAGGGGTATAAAGTGTCCATACTTGGAGAGTCGGTCCACCACTACCCATACAGCTTCAAAACCCTTAGAACGAGGTAGCCCCATAATAAAATACATAGAAACTTCCTCCCATACTTGTTCGGGAATTGGCAAAGGCTGTAAGAGACCTCCCAGAGTCAAAGTGGAAGCCTTGTAACGCTGACAAGTGTCAAACGCCTGAACATACTGCTGGACTGTCTTGGTCATCCCAAACCAATACAGGTTGGAAGCCAATCTCCTGTATGTGCGGTAGTAACCAGAGTGACCCCCAGTAGGGCTGGCATGAAACTCCTCAAGCAGCTTAGAAATCCATGGTGATGTCGCTGGAATGACTAATCTATTCTTGTAATACAAGTGCCCTTGGTGTTCAGCAAACCCAGGATGAGAGAAGGGATTAATTTGCAAATCATGCCGAACCTGTTGGATTTGGGTGTCCTGGTCTACTCCTTGTAGCAGCTCCTGACCTCCAACCCATTTTAGACCAGCAATCAAGGTATGCAGCTCTCCCTCATTGCTGATTGGTCTAGATAATGCATATGTTGCACTGTTTTCTTTCTCGGGTTTATAGCAAATTTCGAATTTGTAGCCCATAAGCTTGGCTAACCAATTTTGTTGATCCATGGTTGTAATCCGCTGGTGCAACAACTGCCGAATGCTTTGTTGGTCGGTATGGACAATAAAGGATCGGCCCAAAAGATAGGGCCGCCAATGCATCACTGCTAGAACTATAACCATCACTTCTTTTTCACTACAAGAAAATTGCAATTTAGCAACGGAAAATAGCAACGGAAAATGTCAATTTTCCGTTGCTAATCAAAAATAGCAACGGAAATTTCGGTTGCTAATTCGGCGGTTGGTATTTTTAGCAACGGAATGTTTATTCCGTTGCAAAATTTAGTAACCGAATTTAAATTCCGTTGCTAAATTTAGCAACGGAAACTAAATTCCGTTGCTAAATCTAACCACTAACATTTGGTAAATTGGTCAAAATTAGCAACCGAATTCAAATTCCGTTGCTAATTTTAGCAACGGATATTATTTTTCCGTTGCTAAATTTAGCAACCGAGTTGAATTCCGTTGCTAAATTTAGCAACTATTATAAAAAAATTTGTGACGGTTTTTTCGTCGCTATTCCATCACTAAAATAGAAAACCAACAAATTACACTAAAACAACAAGCTGTTTTAGTGTAAAATAGAAAAAGGGCAACGGAAATGGTATTGGAACATTGATGCCAACCTGAATCCAAATGAGTCCGATTATATATAAACTATACACAACAAATTATTGAAGCAGAAATTAACTCATCTTGTAAACTAAAGGTTCAGACTTCAGATAAACTGCAAAAAGCAACCAAGGCAACACATTTTTAAAGAAAATAACATATTTCTAATTCATTATGGAAAAAAGAACTGCATTTTCCTTTTCTTTAGCGCCACCCACCGATATCAACATAATCTGGGTAAGTGCCCCTATTAAAACTGTAGCTTTACATAACAAACAATTTAGACAGTTGTAGCTTTTAATGATTGTACTACTGACAACTATACTCCCTATGGTATCACCTGTCCAGCTTCAATTTCAGTCTGGAATTTCCTTGCAGCTGCACTAGATGTAGTAAATATAGCAGCTCCATTGCCACACCTGAAATGAAAGTATTGTCCATATTTAAAGAGAGAATAACAAGAAAATGATAATTTAGGCTGACAAAGTCTGAGTGAATCGTGTACTTATTCTCGTTAACTATGTCGATGGCCTCTTCAAAACTACTAGCCTGAAGGTTGAAACAAAGAACAACAAAGATATGTGTTAATGAAATTACCATTCCAATCGATTAGATCAGAGCCTACTTACATAGGAAAAAATTACTTAACCTACCTCCATGCATAGGAGAACTGGCCCAAAGATTTCCTCCTGCAAAGGCCACAGGTAGAAAGAAGTAAACATTTTATCCATGTTGTATGCCTATTTCTTTTATTGATAACAAAGTTAAGAGTTTTTCCCAAGTCCAATTTCTCTAAAAGAACACAAAGCATACCTTATAGCACTCCATATCAGCTGTGACACCAGACAAAATGGTAGGACCAATAAAATTGCCCTGCTCATATCCCGGAACCTAGTTGAGAGGACATAAATGTAAGAAAGTATACCATTTCCTCTTCATTATATCTTGAGTAGAAAAAGTTCAAAAGCACCGTCATGAAAAGAAAATCAAATCACCAAGGCAATTTTGCTAACTACATCCCATAATAATATTTCGTTTAACTTCTATGCTAATTTCCTAATTTACCATAATTTCCCATACATAATATTTTGTTTGGGTCTAACTACATACTATCATTACCAGCCACAACATTTAAGTTTGACAGCCTAGTGCCTATCTCTTAATCCAGAAAGAATGATCAAGCACTCCAGCTAAATAACAAATTCAGATAATGAAATGTTAAGGTACCTTTATATTTCTTCCATCAAGCAGTAGTCTTGCTCCACTTTCAACACCACTTTGAATTAATCTATGTATTCGTTCCTTCGCCTGCCGATACAGAAAATTTCAATTGGCAATAAGTCCGCTGGACATATGACAAGTGAAGGAGAATCAATATGCCTACAAATTACAATGCACAACAGATAAGGGAGGCAAGATCACTTTCATTTTTCATTATTTTCTCACTGAAGTTGATAAAAAGTGGTGCAATTTACATAAAACATTGTTGAAATGCATAACGTACTTGCTTGCTTATGACTGGACCAAGGTCTGCATCTGGCTCTGTTCCAGCATTTACTTTCAAAGCTTTTGCACGTTCCACTAGTTTACATTGGCTAAAGTTTTAATTGATTAAATTATATTGAACAAAGCAATGAGGCATGTAAGTTAATCATGACTGTATTACATCATTTATTATGTCTTACAAAAGAAGTCTCAATTCTCTGTTAGCTATAAGTCCAGTAAAGAATAATCAAAAACCTATTTGTTTACCTCAAAATCCAAAAAACATTGTACGGTACATTACCATGATAATACATTTAATGATATGCAATCTTGACTGAAAATGCACAATAGAACTAACAAGCACACATG
The DNA here is from genome assembly GCA_037975025.1 of Excoecaria agallocha. NCBI lineage: Eukaryota > Viridiplantae > Streptophyta > Magnoliopsida > Malpighiales > Euphorbiaceae > Excoecaria > Excoecaria agallocha. The sequence goes on from CM075812.1 coordinate 4,906,945, forward strand.
TATAGATAAAGGAAGATGCATTTCCTATGACTAACTAGAAACAATGCAGCAGTCCAATTATAAATGAAAACCTGTTCTATGTTCAGATGGCCAAATTAAGAAAGGAAATTAGTAGAATTTTCCAATGCAAAAACAAGTAAAACAATGCCATCGAAAGTAAATCACCCCAACAACATGCAATTAGATTGATCTTCTGTCAAAGTTTGTCATCTATGTTCACAGCCATTATTGCCTAAGCAACAAAAAACGTCATTAATTCAACAGCAATTATGTGAAAAACCTTCTCATTAACATTATGTTTTTCTACTTTTGGAAAACTTTACTCTATCACTTTCTCTCATTTCTAACTCGTATGGTCTCCAGCACGGTCTCAAAGGATACCGCATAACATTTAATGATTTTCTTTCACATAAATTGCTGCAAGATCAAAGCTGCATAACTTGTTCTTTGAAGCTAAATTAAATTAAATTATTATATGATAGTAAAAAAAGGAAAAGAAAATAGAACTGAACAAATAAGAAAAGCTACCTTAGTAACATTGGGGTGATCAAGTTTATGCCAAACAGCAACTTCTTGAGTAAAGGCTGCCCTTAGGAGGCAATCTCAGCGTCGGTCCTGTGGCCTTCTTCACCCCAATCAAGCAGCTTAACTGAGGATCAATAAAGACAAATTTTATCAATTCATCAGGTTGCATCAAAAGTAACTCGCTCCTGACTCTTTGCAATGAACAACTAAACAGCAATTAATGAATATGGGATCTAAAAAATTGTAAATAAAAAAATAATAATAAAAAAACGATGATCAATTTAGGTGTATATAATATATAAATGGTTTTCTTTAACAAGAAGACTTATAAAAATGTGTAATAATAGTGACATTTTTGTTGGGACATGCAACACAAAAAAATAATCACCTGTGCATATGCGTATGTGTTTTTTCCTTTGGCTTGTGTCTTTCGTGGACACCATTGAGAATTAAGAAACACCACAGTGATCTCACCCTTGAAAAGAAGACCAAAAACATATAGGAATTAAGTAACAAAAATAGTTACTAGCAATTCCTAGAACTAGACTGAAGTTTATTTGCGATTGGCTTGAAGATTGCAATTGTAACTAAATAAATTGTATACCTTTCCTAGATGGCATTTGCTCATTCTGCTTTTGACTTTGAGGTGAAATTAGCATCTCCATTTCCTGTGCTTCTTAAATAATATAAACTATTCTTCTTAAGTTAGAAACTACTTGCTTTGAACTCTGGATGCTATTTTGAAGTGTCTATGCCTTGATGGAAAAAGCAAGAAACAAAGTCATTAAAATGAAAGTGTCAACTCAAATCCAAGATCTTGAAGATATCAAATCTTTCTAGTCCATGTTAAATTTTTTTTGTTTTCCCAATGTAGCAAAGAAGAGAATCAAAAAGACAATTCCATTGAATAAGGATTGAATTAAAAAATTTCTAGACCGCCATCATCATCACCACCTGCATCGGAGACACAAACCAGCTCCAAAAGCCAATCACAAATTCCCATCAAAATAGGCCAACAAACCCTGCATTAGAAATACCTTCATCAGTAAAATAAACCAGTGAGGAAAGTTGATAGTTGAAGATATTTGAAGAGACTAAGACACAAGCCACTAAATTATTTATAAATAATAATAATAAAAAAAGGGAAAGCAACTGAAAGCTTTTAAGAGTAGTTTCATATATTAAGAAAATGGGGTGGGTGGATCCTTCGGTTACAATTATCAGCAAAAAAGAAAAGAAAAAAGAATTCTTCAGCAGGGTGCTACATCATGATTAGTATGAGGCATAAAAAATAGGTACAAAGATCCATCATTGAAAGTTTGCATTAGAGGAAAAATGTTGCATAGAAACACTACTGTGATCATTGATCAACAAACTTGTCAAATATAAGCAGGAAAAAATTAGTAAATGATTAATAAAGGATCGGTCAAAAAATCAATACAGCAACAGACGCTTTTGACTCTTTACTAGACTCACAGCTATTAGCTAGTACATCTTACAGGAATATTAAGTTAAAACTTCTTATTGGCCAAACAAAGCTAAAGTGAAACTAATGGCGCGTCTTATCATAAATTTCCTCACAAAATGAAACTGTATATGAAATATGTCCATTGATAAAAGAAAATTGCATATTTCTACGCAAATTTCTACAGAAAATGAATCTCTACATAAAGTTTGCCCATACACACCAATATATCGTACAATATGCCATTGACATCAATAAATCATACAATACGCCCACTGATCAAGAAATCATACAATTACCGTGCTTATGAGATCGTCAAAGAAACATATCACGAAAATGGCTTAAAAATGATCGATCAAAATCCCCAAACCAATTACAACTAAGAACTAAGCTTAATCTCATACTTAAGGATTCGAGAGACAACCACACAGTGAACTAATTGCATTTTCGACCTAAATTCTGCACTTACCCAACAGCTTTCCATAGAAGCTCAAAGAGAAGAAAAAATGAAAGAACATAACAGAGAAGAAGAAAGAACAACAGCAGAGCAGAGAACCAGTGACATACCTTTTTGCAAGCCAAAGAGCAGCCAAACGAGGGAGACCTGTCTGGTACGAACGAGGCGAGAGGAGTGGGATTAGGGATTTGGGGTCGCAGAATCGAAAGAAGAGTCAAAGGAATTAGGATTGGGTAGGTTTTTGAGGCGGCAGGAGAGGGAAAGAAATGAAAGAATGAGAGCCTAGGGTTTTTAATTGGGTATTTATACTCAATGGCAAATATGTAAATATTTAAAATAAATTTAGCAACGGAATCAATATTCCGTTGCTATTTTTGCAACCGAATTAAATTCGGTTGCTATTTAGCAACGAAATCTTAATTCGGTTGCTATTTTAGCAACCGAAACAAAATTCCGTTGCTAAATAGCAACCGAATATCATTTGGTTGCTATTTTTCTTTCAAAGTGAAATTTAGCAATGGAATCATTATTCCGTTGCTATTTTTGCAACCGAATTAAATTCGGTTGCTATTTAGCAACGGAATCTTAATTCGGTTGCTATTTTAGCAACCGAAACAAAATTTCGTTGCTAAATAGCAACCGAATATCATTCGATTGCTATTTTTCTTTCAAAGTGAAATTTAGCAACGGAATTATTTTTCCGTTGCTAATTTAGCAACCGAAATATCATTTCGTTGCTATTTAGCAACGGAATACTATTTCCGTTGCTAAATAGCAACGGAATTATATTTCGGTTGCTAAATTAGCAACGAAAATTAAATTCTGTTGCTATTTTTCGTCCCGCCTTTTGTTGCCGCCTTAATTAGCAACGAAATAAAAATTCCGTTGCTAATTTTCGTTGCTAAATAATGGCGCCAGAAATTCCCTCCACTTTTAGCAACGGAAGCTAACCAAATATTTTTTCGTTGCTAATTTTATAAAGTTCAACCAATTTTAGCAACGAAAAATATTTTCCGTTGCTAAATAGCAACGGAATAATGTTTCCGTTGCTAAATTAGCAACGGAATATATTCCGTTGCTATTTTTCCGTTGCTATTTCAGGATTTTCTTGTAGTGTTTCATAAGCTGATTTGATCAAATTCTGTGGAGAGAGTGCTTTACTGAAATATGCAATGGGTCTTCGATCTTGCATGAGTACTGCTCCAATTCCACAACCCGACGCATCACACTCAACCTCAAATGGCTTAGAGAAGTCCGAAAGCACCAATAGCGGCGCAGATGTAAGCCTCTATTTCAGCAAATCAAAGGCGTCTTGGGCTACCTTGTTCCACTTGAAATTATTTTTCTTGGCCAATTCAGTAAGAGGTTTAGCTATTTTCCCATAGCCTTCAATGAACTTCCGGTAGTATCCCGTGAGACCCAAAAACCCTCGCACCCCTTTGACGGTAGTTGGAATTGGCCAATCCTGCACCGATTTAGTCTTACTAGGATCCACCCTAACTCCTGCCCCGTCAATAATATGGCCCAGATATTCCACAGTCAACTGCCCAAACTCACATTTCTTAGGATTCACAACAAACTAATGGTTGGCTAGAATACGGAGCACGGACTCTACATGTTGCATGTGATCCTCCCACGTCCTGTTGTAAACTAGTATGTCATCGAAAAACACCAGCACACACTGGCGAAGGAGGGGCCGAAAAATCTCATTCATAGCCTATTGAAAAGTGGCAGGAGCATTCGTCAACCCAAAAGGCATCACCATGAACTCGTAATGCCCCTCATGAGTTCGAAAAGCAGTCTTCTCTATGTCCATTTCGCGTACTCGGATCTGATGGTACCCTACCTTGAGGTCCAGCTTGGTGAAGAACTTGGCTCCATACAGCTCATCGAACAATTCCTCAATCACTGGAATTGGGTATTTATCAGGCACTATTACTCTGTTCAAAGCTCGATAATCCACATACATACGCCATGAGTTGTCCTTCTTTTTAACCAGGATGACAGGGCTGGAAAACGGGCTCTGGCTGTGTCGGATGATACCTTTGCTCAACATTTCTTGCACCTGTCGTTGAATTTCATTCTTATGGTGGTGAGGATACCTATAGGGACGGACGCACACCTATGGGCAGTTGAAGCTCTAATTCCTCACACCTTTCCCCAACATCAATCATATGCCCATCCCCCAATTTAATCCCCAATGGTTTAATGGAACGTACCTGGATGCCCAAGGTGGATACCAACCGACTTGACACGAAGTTATGGGTCGCGCCACTGTCTACCAGCATCATAGTAGCCACACCGTTGATGGTTCCACGTAGCTTGATGGTGCTCAACCCCTCTCCTTCCACGTTATAGAAATCCACCTGCGATTTGAGCCCATCCAATGCCAGCACTCGACATTCCCCGTCAGCACGCACCCCAGCTCCGCCCTCTTCGGTGTCTGTCTCCACATCAAAGAATTCTTCTTCATCGACATCATCTCCTTCCCCCAACAGCATGACTCTCAACTGCGCCTTGGGACAGCAGTGCTGTGGGGAATACTTCTGGCCACATTGGAAACAGAGTCCCTTGCGATGCCGTTCTTCCCATTTCGTCTTGGAGAGGTGTCGTATTCCCGATCTTCGTTGGCCCCATCTTTGTGTTTCAGATGCAGGTGAAGCCACTGGCTGGCATTGGGCTGTAACACTTGAGTGAGGCTGAGGGCTGAGAATCGGATTGGACATGGAATTAGTTGGACCAAAACGCCCCGGCCCATTCCATCCCCCTTGGGTCACATAAGGCTTGCTGCTCCCATCTTTCTCCTTAGCCCCCGTCGACCACAGCTTGTTCATCCTTCCTTTTCCCAATTGCAGAGTTGTTTCGATTGAACGAGCCAATCTCATGGCCTCTACTCGGTCAGTTGGTTGATGCACCTTTAGCCATCCCTTGATCTCCTCCTTCAATCCACTGATAAAATTCCCAATATATTGTTGTTCGGGCAATCCTGGAGCTGTAGCAGAAACCATCTCAGATAATTCTATATATTCTTCCACACTTCCTGTTTTTTGTAGATCAGCAAGCTCCTCAAAAGGATTTGACAAATAACAATTACTATACCACCTCATCATCTCAATCTTCAGCCTCTCCCACGTTAGATCTGGGTAAATGTCCAGTAACATCAAGAACCAATTGATGGAAGCTCCCTCCATCGAAATTTCAACTAAACGGATTCGTAGATCAAACGAAATCTGATTGATTCGGAAATATGTTTCCGCTTTAATTATCCACCCTCCTCGATCAATCCCATTAAACATTGGAAGTCTGATTTTCTGTAATGATGGATGAGAGTCGGGAAAATGATTGGGGTTAACGTGGTAATGCATTCCAGGAGTGGATTGCTGCCTCTGTTCGGTTCCCGTTCTATCCTCCCCTGTTTCTGTTTGGGAACTAAGTTTTTCCATGGATTGTGGTTGTTTCTCCATTCGTTTTAGCAGATTCATAACAAATCCCCTAAAATCTTCCTCCTCCTTTTTTTCAATTTGGATATCCGCCTTGAACTCAGAGAAAGACCTCGCGAGTTCTGTCACAGTAGCTGCAAGTTCCCCTACCCTGCGATCTTGTTCATCAAATCGGTTTTCCAATTGCTGTTGTCGAGTCTCCATCGTTGATTGGGGTATCCGGTAGGTCGGACCAATGTTAACACTTGTATATCAATCAACAAGGAATTCAAACAGCACCAGCAATACACAAACACAAATGAGAAACGAATACTGTTATATTGATGAATAATACCCCTGGTTACAGATTACAAGTCTCAGTAACCTCACTAATGAGGTATTACAATCTCAACAAAAGGAAAAGACAATACTAGATAGTAAGGACCTCCTAAAGAAGAACTATCCTCTCGCTCCTCCTCTATTCCCTTCCTTCACTCCAACGTGAAAAGAAAAATACTAAAACACTTCTGGCCTCCCCTCCTCAGTCTCCCCCTGTTATTTATACTTAACCTCCACACGCCTACTGCCTCATTTGCTCAGCAGCCCACTTTTCCCTTCAGTACAGTTTCTCTTTCTTCTGGCATACAATCTTCAGATCTTGGGCTCTTGAACCTGCTCACCACTTGCTGGACCATAATCTGCATCAGCCTTAAACTCAGTAGTTGGAGATGTTTGTTATTTAACTAATTTTTGACCAATTACTTAATCCTCAGTCAACTGTGTTCACTAAGGCGAAGGCAGTTTATACAATAAAGTCATCCTATTTAAAAGAATATTTCCAACAAATAATTTGAACAATGTACTCTATTCTTCAGCTTTATCAACAAGCATTCAATACAAAAATCTCCTCTTAATTTTCTACAGTAACCATCAGGGCACCAGTCTGATACAATTCCACTACAGTTCTCTCTTAAAATAATCTCTATTTGACAAATAATCCAGAACACTGGGGGATAATTTTCTAACATATGCATTCCCCTAGTATAGCATTGATACTAAATTAAACTTCAAAAATGAAGGCTACAACTTTGTGCCAATGGAGAAGCATGAGAGCAGAACAGAGACATTCTCAGCGTGAATTATGTACATTTTTCTCCAGCTTGAGCCCACTTGATAGTTGAATGTACCAATGCATCAATGGGATTAACACATTTCTTGAGAAGAGGATCATCCGGAGGCAAAAGATCCTGCATATCATCAGAGGCAAGGATGACAGTATTCACTGCTCTCACTAGAAGAACTTGAAGTCCTATTCTCAGCAGATTCCTTGCCCCTTCCATGTCCTTTCTGTCCAAAGCTTCAATTGCAGGAACTATCGTGTGTTCCATTGTTGCTTTATCTGGCAGCACAACCTCGAATCCCTGCAAGCCCAGGGAATATTATTAAATAAGCATTAACAGCCATTAAAATAAAACGACCCAGTGTAATGAAGAAATAAATAGCACATATTTGCCCAGTAATAAAAAATGATATAATTCAGAGATACAAAATCTTTCAGACATCACAGATCCAAGAAGTTCCTATGACATTAAAAAGAGAAAAAAAAAAATTGAAGCAATAAAAAAAGGACCATTGCAGAAAGCAACTCCTAAGGATCTCGGATATTTGAGGTTGGGTACTATGTGCTGCCTGTCTACATATAGAGCCATTAATTAAGCTGTAAACAAAGGACAAATAGGGCTGTTCTGCATTATTTCTTCACTTTCCATCATGTTTCTTCACCACGCAAAGTGAACACAAAAGCTGCATCTAGCACTAGTAATAGGATACAAGATGTCTAAAGGCAATAAACAAGACACTCTCCATATTAATCTCAGAGCACATTAAATCCAACAGCTTTAGCCAGAGCAACTCTTTGTGCTCTCAAGTCAACTGGATTTTTGTAGACACTGAATTTCCAACAGATTTTTGTAGACACTGAGTTTCCAACAGATACGAAGATGTCATGCATCTTAGTACAAAGATATATCAGCAAAAGGTTAGAACAAAATTGAAGAGATATTACCAAGAAAGAGAAATGCTATTAAAATTAGTTCTAGAAAGAGAAATGTCATTCTTTTTGTATTCTATATATATTCCAACTTCCAATCAACTGCTGATAGGAGCAAAAGTTATTTAAAATATAAAAGACTTCACCAGGCAAGGGAAATAAAAGCCCTCCCGAAGGAAGGAGTGCACAAGTCAACAAGTTCTATTATTCTCACAAAGGTCTTGCAGCTTGAAACTGTAAATTAGTTAGATTGGTGGATTTATGCGATCAAGTAATCAAAAGTACAAGGAGAAATTTAATGAGACAAACTCACCTCGCTTTGCAGCTTCTCTTGATAGAACCCTGCAGTCAGAGTAGCACTTGTTGCTAGTAACCCAATCCGCAAAGGGCTTCCAGCCTCTAATGGCTTCAGCTTTGATTCCTTGAGCTCCTTAGCAACACAATCACCAATATGAAGAAATTCAACAGAACATCCTCTTGAGACTTCATCATACCATGAATGAGAAATATGACAAGGCATTACTACGCAGCGAGCTCCTGATCTCTCCAGGAAAATCCTTTTACTCCGTAGATTCTCCACAATTGACGTACGATCTGGTTGAAAATGTTCATTTTTCCCAACAAGCAAAGGAAAAGAATCTCTCTCATGTAATAAACGCTCCTTATTTAAGTCTGGATCAGAGCAAAGAATAAAAGGAAGGCAATCTTTCCCGTCATCTGAACTCCACTCTACTAATTTTTTAAGGAAATTCAAATTAGAAATTGCTGATATCCCTCCTATTATCCCCACTGCATTTGCTTGACCAAGCAACAAATCTGAAGAATCATTTTTTGTTGAACCAGAAATCTTTCTAGATTCGTGACATTTATCACTCCCATCTGCTCGCACCACAATCGATGATGGCGGTATAGCCAGAACAGGGTTCAACCTTGCCCTATACAAGGCCTTTTGAGTATTTTGAGTATTTATATTACTCAACAAATGAGATGGATGATTCAATGCAAGGAAAGACATCCTCAAGCTCCCATCAAATATCTGTCATGCCAAAACAAAGCAATTAAAGCAACTAAAAGCTCCAATAAATTTCTGAGTTTCAATCCAAGAATCTCGAGCTATATCTAATATGTTTCAGCCAGCGTCTGGCAAGGGTAGCAGCTAAAAACCCGCCATTAACCTTTCAAAGAATTTTAATGCAACTTCTATGCTTAATTTAATACTTCCCCTAAGAATCCAGTACAAGTACTAACTCATCTCTCCAAGAGAAGCAAAGGATTACAAAATACCATTCTTACCCCTTAAACCCCAAAATTCAGTTGGGTCTTCAGATTAAAAGCATATTGACAAGAACCCACTTCCAGAAGTGCAAAATCCTTCAAAAGATTGTAAAAAGAGCTGCAAATAAAGTGTTTCAGAAAAGCAATTGGTAAGGCTTCTACGTCCTAAATTTCAGACACAAAAGCAAAACCCAACTCCAAAACCGGAAATCTTTTTCCAGCAATCTAAAATCGAATTGAAGCCACAAACATAAAGAACCCACAATCTAGACAAAAATAAGTAGACAAGTGGGACGGAGAGACCAAGCAAATACCGTAAAACTCCAAATTTAAGGTTACTTTTTCTTTTATTTGATGATCACAAACCAAACAAGGATGGACCCAGCAGTGATGGTGCGCAAGTGGGCAGGAATATTTAAGCTTCTTCACACTCTCAAATTCTCACATTTCATTAAGCCATAATCAACCATAAGTACCAGTCTACCACTGGTTAAGCAAGAAATCACTGAAATAGATGATAACAAGAACACTGAAATTAAAAAACACGTGCTTCTGTTGGACAGTTACCTTGTCTAGATTTGCAACTATTCCGGATACACTTAATCTGCCGTGGAATGAATGCCTGGTTCATCTCCGTGTCAATTAGGGTACTAGAAAGCTCAAAGTCTTCAGCTTTCAGTCACAACACAGCAGAAAGGGCGAATCTTTTTTCTCGAGGCTCAAGTATTTTCTTCAAAGTTCTCAACTTTTGCTCACCGGGTACATTCTCAAATATAGTTTCTACAAGTTTATAATTAACCGCTGGCAAAATACCCCTTATAGCAAATACAAATTACCTTAACCATTAACCATCCTCATTATGCCAATTTAAGGGGGGGTGGAAAGATTACTTTGGCAATGATTATAAAAATAAAAATAATTATCAAAAAATGAAAATAAAAGTGTATTTGTAGAAGAATAATTTGTAATTTTATAGGACCCAATAGGTATATTATATTCATTTTCTGAGCAAATATCCAACAACCCATATTTCATAAAATCCTTGCAAAATTAGGCACACGTTTTTAGGTTTTGTTGGAAAAACAGAACCTTTTACGTTGATTTTGTTTATTTGGGTTATTGTTATGCTTCTATGGGTAGATTCTGCCTTGATGATTTTAAAATTCAATTATCCATACAAAGATAGGGGAAAACGATAAAGGAAGATCTATCGGATATACTTAATGTCAATGCTCAATCTTTTCCTCAATGTCATGGCCATGGGCCCTTCTCCCTATCTTGCCACATGAAACATGCTGCCGTATAATTTTGGTAAATCACATTAGAATCACTGTTCTTTTTATTTAATTTTCATATACTAATTTTCCTTTACGATTTGAGTTCTTGACTTTTAGTGTTCTTATGAAAATTTTATTCTATTAAATCCGTGAACTTTTTGATTTGGCAGTAATTATGAAAGCAAATGCAAAGTTCATAAATTTAATGAAAAAATGTTTATATATATAATGGAAGAAGAAGAAGTTAAACATGGTTGAACAAACGAAATATCATGATGGACGAGCTCCTAGGCTTGGCCCAGCCATTGTTGTAAAAATTAAGGCATGAAAAATGTAAAACGCAGGCTAAATGCACGGCATGTTCGCCAAGTCCCTGATCAGCTTAAAGCAGAAATTGACCGAAAAAATTAAACAGACGCACAAAATCAATATTTGTTCATATGCTATGTATGCCATTGCATGCACTGATATAGTCCAAAGCTATTGATTGATATGCATAGCTAGGGCCCCAGTATTAGAGGAAACTAAAGGGACTAATTCATTCTTCAAAATTTATCACAATTCAAATTCTTCAGTAGCAAACAATGATAAAGAAATTCAAGACAATAAAATATGCCTCTTTTTTAGTAATAAGCTAGCAGTAGCTTCCAAAAAACAGTGGCAAGAGCACATGCACGATAGAGACGAGCAGTATAGATTGAGCACATGCACAATAAAAATAAATCCTCATCAAATAAAGAATACTATTTCAATGGATAAACAAGCTTAATCCTAATAATAGCTATATGCACGTCAACAATGCTATGAAGAACCTATTTCACAAACTACTAGGCGATTCAAAAACTCCCATGAGTGATCAACATAACCTAGTTTGAGATTGTTATAATTCTTGCGATCATCTGCTAGCTACTTTTTTATAGGAATTCTTCTGACACCATAAGATCTCATATATTTATCCTTGGATAACAGAGACTTCGTAATGGGTTGGCCTCTAATCATACGGATTAATTTCCGTACATCCCTTCTTATGGATAACCAAGCACAAAACACTGCAATCCACATTGTTGGGTACATATGAAAAGCTTTCATTGGATTCATGTTAGCAGATTTTCTTAAAATGCTTTCTCTTACAAATCCCCATATGATAAGAAGCATTCCACAAAGGCTCATTCTCCCTGGCCTCAGAACACCTAATAATGCTCCTCCCACAACCAAGTAGTTTCCTGCAAGAATCTGGAAACAGGAAAACTTCCAAAACTAATCATCTTTCTTTCTTGAACTGAAAACAAGAGCCTCTATAATTAATGTACTACTATTAAATTGAAATCAAGAATTTTCTTTCTTGAACTGAAATATATCAAGAATTTAAACCAGCATACTGATGGAATATCTCTTTGGAAAAGAGCTGTTAACAATGGAAATACCTCGAGGCGGTGGAGTTCAACTGTAGTGAAACCTTTCTTCAAATGGTTAAGGTGATACGTCTTCAACAATTTGCCAAAGGTTGGAAGAGTTTGTCTGTTGATGAAAGCTCGTGCAATGGCACCAGGGTAGAGAAGTGCCTTAACAAGAAATGTAGGGCATAATTCTGTTGCTATTAACTGGGAGGATGTTACCTCTATAGGTGATGTACATATTCCAATTCTACACGGTACCCTGTCAACATATTTAAATTAAACTCTCAAATCAAGAAATTAAAATAAAAGAAACGTTTCTCGCAGGCATATTCTCATACAGTTCATCATGTAAACAGATAAATATTCTTGTACTCTCGTCCATCCTTCATCAGAAGTGCTCAATAAGAAACAAATTTTCAGTAATGTGATGTCATTAATGACTAATCATGAATGATTAATATTTAAACAGGTTCACTAGATTACATAATTAGATCCTGATCTGAATTTATTAACATGATTTGCAGGCACACCTTTATCTTAGCAAATTGACAGGGCAATCCTACTTTGACAAAACCTATGGTTTTCAATGGCAATTTGTTAATTTCCCACATTAAATGCAAGGGTTAAGAAAATTTAATTTTTGAAATGGAATAACTGTGTAAAATCTGAAAGGTTGTAAATTTCCATTAGATAAAAGTAAAATATGAAGAAAAGCAATGGCTTTACTGGAATATTATTTTGTTTGACAATGACAGTAAATATGAAGATATAAAAATAAAAAATAACCTGAAGAGAGAAAGTGGGAAGATAATAATGATAAAGAAAAAGATCCAACGAGCAATCAATGAAATGATGGCTGCATATCTTCTTGATGAAGAAGAACCCATTTTCGATGCTAATTCCCTCTGGGTCCCTCCCCATTACTGTTAATATGCAAATTATTTACAAACTAAATTCATTAATGTTTGTTTTGGTCAATAATTTATCATTCAACAAAATCCCAAACAAAATACAAAAAGATTTGACCTGATCCAATTATCCATATACATTGGATCCACTTCCCTAATTTGCTCTAGGTTAACCAACTTCAAACATATCAACAATAATATTTTTCAATATTGGTTGGTTTGAGTGTTAAAATTTCGAGTTCGAACTTTGTGAATAACGAAAATTAATATTGAAAAAGTTTTAATTCAATTCGAACTGAATAATTCTAATAATTATATAAAAAAAATTCAGATAAGATTTTAATTGTCCAATATAAATTTCACCTTCTTAATTTTCCAAAATATAACTGGGTTAATATCACCATGATCACTAAACTTATGTCTAATAATTTAAAAGTAACTGAATTATTTTTCATAATAAAATTATCACTGAACTTTGCACTATTTTAAGTGAAAATCATTTTGACCAGTTTTCGGCGAAAATTATCACCGAAGTGCTAATATAGTACGCCACATCATCTATTTGTACACACGTGGTGGGGCACGTTAGCTATTTTTGCACACGTACCGTGCCACATCAGCATTTTGACAAGACTCATCATCGGAAATTGATCAAAATGGCTTTTGTATAAAATAGTATAAAATTTAATGACAATTTCGTTATAAAAAAAATAAATCAGTTACTTTTAAATTATTAGACGTAATTTCAATAATTATGGGTGAAATTAATTCAAATATAGCTAGTTGGCTCATTGCTATAGATTCTAAACCTAGGCAACGTTTTACCCCACTTAACATCCAACAAAACTCCATTGCTCCGCTTGATTACAGCAGCCCAAGTTGCTCTCCGATCCCGTAGTGAGAACGAAGCATCTCTATCGACAGTGAAAACATCCTGCTGTTGGTCTTCGTTTCTGCTCGCCAAAGATCTATAAAATTGTTGTTATTCCTGTGCTCCAATCCTGCAAAATTCAATTATTTCATTACAGTTTTGTTCAACCTTCTGGAAATATAATTATTTATGCTCAACCAAATATTCCAGCACATTAAAGCTATATATTCAAGGAAAAATTCATCACCATTCTTGTTTTTCCTCATCCTCTCCCACCAATCACACATTGAAATCACCTCTCCGCCTCAGGTCTAAGCCCAATTCACTCAAAAACCAAGGCCTCTTTGTCGTTTCACACAATAACACACAATGGTCAATTGTCTCTCATGGCTTCTCTCTACATAATTCACCATTTCTCCTTTTTGGTTCCTCTCCAACCATTTCATTTTACCCTAGGCTTCAATTCAGTTCCCCTACTAGTTTTGGGCTGCATATTGGGCCTAAAGCCTATAAACTACAGAAGAGAAAGCCAATTATACATTCGGTTTTGGATACAAGTAACTTTTTGTTGAATGTCGTTCGAGCTTTTTCTGAAAGTATGGCATGGATTATTTCGGTATCGCAGCGTCTGAAACTTAAACATTAACTCGAGGTATTTTCTCTATCCCTTCTTACCCTGAAAAAGCAGGGACGAAATTTGTGTGTATATATGGATTAGCATTTATTTAAACTAAAGTAGTTTTCCCAATCTTTTACTTAATATATGTTGCTTTCTATGTGTATTTAATCAAAGGTTGTACCACACCTTCAAAATGAGAAAAAAGACAAATGGGATGAACATAAATCTTTTGCCTTGTCAACAATTCTCAGCGAACTTGAAATATCAATATCTTACAAATTTCTCTATCATATATATATATATATATATATATATATATATATATATATATATATATATATATATATATATATATATATATATATATATATATATATATATATATATATATATATATATATATATATATATAATTTTTTACATTTTAAATTTTATTATTCTATGGCTCAAGTTGCTTAACCTTTCAAATTCCTTTTATGTGTAAATTTTGACCTCTTCGCTTTCAAATTTTAAGGTTTGCTTCTTCCCACTCTAAAACTTTTGCGCGTCACTTCATCCGCCTTTGTACATATCTTAGTCATGTTTATACACTTAACAGTACTTAATTTGAAAAATTCGGCCAAGTAATGAAAATAATGAAGCGAATTCTTCACGTACAAGATAAGCAAGACATCAACGTCAAGGTTTTTCAAGGTTTCAATGTATCCGCATGATTGTAGTATGAGATTATCGAGCAAAACACGTAATTCCTAGCTTTGGAAATTCTTATCTTATCCTGAATTAAAAAAAAATCAAAAGATAAAAAGAAGGGTCGTCAATCAAGGTTTTCATTACCTAAATATATAATTCAACTTTTGTAATTAATGATCATACCCTGTTTCAAACTGGATTCATTTAATAGTTTATTGTGTATCATGTCATTGTGAGATTTCAGTCTTGGAGGTTTTCATTGAAAGAGTTAGTATATTAATTTCTACGATAGTTTTATAATGGATTAGTTTCATCTATGATTATTGAACTTATAATTAATTTCACAACAGTAATAAAAAAATTTTATAAAAATTACTGTAGTTTGTGAATATATAAAACAAAATTACTTTAATCAATTTTCAGTAAGGAAAATATCGAAAAATTCAGGTGGCATATATGATCATCACAACATGTGCATATACCATTCAACGTGATATCACATCAACATGACACGCATCATGTTTGTCACATCAATGCACACGTGAATAAAAAATAATGTTTGAAGTCGCCGCGTGTCATGCTAATACAGTGTCATGTGTGCATATTGTGATGATTGGACATGCCAGCTAAACTTTCTGGAATTTCTCTTACTGAAAATTGGTCAAAGTAATTTTATTATATATATTCACAAATTTCAGTAATTTTTATAAAAAAAAATCATTACTATTGTGAAATTGATCACAATTCATGACTATTAGTGAAACTAACTCGTTATATTATTCAATTCAAACCGGATTGACCCATTATGTGAGTAAAAATTTTTTAATATTGATTTTTATCATTCATAAAACTCAAATCGAGAAATTATTCGAAGAAAATAAGTATCAAACCATCTAAATCAATTAATATTGGTTAATACTACCTTACCTTTTAATATTCCTTTTGAATACTTCTCTAATATCCAATGAGAACATGTCATATACCTACACACCATCTAAAAACTTATCGTAAGGCATATTTTAAGACAACTTTTAAAATTCCTTTTTTTTAACTTAATCATCGGAATCTTGTGCACCGCTTTTCTCTTCATGTTTTTAGGAACTCCGGCCAATTCCCAACGTTCCAAAAGGAACCCGGTTTCAGAGCACATCAGCTCGTAACTTTGAGGAATATTACCTAACTGAGCTACGCTTGAGAAAATCTTATGTTCAAATAAGTGATTCAGGTAATTATGATTTTGTTGAATCATTGTATTCGAATGAGACTTTATACAATTTTCAGGCTACAAATTCCTTTGGCATCTTATGATAGAACCTCATAGTCATACAAGTGGACCGACAAAGTTCTAATTTATTATAAACCAATCTTTTGCGAAAAAGATTGATGCTGCAAGTTGCGGATAGCTGATTTTCTCCATTTCTCATTTTTTGTAATTTATTTTGCCCCCTGGGTTTCTCCAAGAACCAATTTTTCTTTTATTTCAAGAATTCATAACTCACAAGCAACCAAAAAAAAAATTGATAGGCTCACAAGGGGGTCACATATCCCTATGCTTTATATTCCCAATTATTTCATCAGCAATAATTACATTTTGGACTACACGATACAATAATTGTACTATAGACATTTCCGTAGTTCATACAAATCTTAAAAATCTCAGTACCATTTTTTTTTCAATCACAATTCACAAATGTGGAGCGATCTTCCCTTGGATATTCTAGATAAGATCTTCTCCTTCCTCTCCCCTGACTCCTTGGCATGTGCCATGACGGCTAGCCGGCACTGTTACACGTGTGCCAATGCATACCCTTTAACCCCAATTCCCTCAATGCTCCACCACCAGCCACCGTGGTTTGTAGCTCTTCCTACACGTTACCGTGAACCATGTTATGTTCAAAATCCGGCCACCAATAGATGGCATAGGCTGTCTCGACTTCATATCCGATTCTATTAGGGCCACCAATAGATGGCATAGGCTGTATCTTGACTTCATATCCCATTCTATTAGGCCAGTTGCCTCTATTGCTGGCCTAATTCTCTTAAAACTCACAAATTCTACAACTCTCCTTTTGAGTATTTGTAATCCTTTCACTAAGCAATTTAGACACCTCCCAATGTTGAATATTGCAAGGACTAATGCAGCTGTTGGTGTTGTGATTGGTCCATTTCCACACTTTAGAGTGTACGTGGCAGGCGGCATGTCGGAGGCGCCACGTGGTGGTGCCACATATGAACCCACATTGGAAATGTATGATTCGAGGAGTGACACGTGGCAAATTGTGGGCCCAATGCCGACGGAATTCGCGGTGAGGCTAACCGTTTGGACCCCAATGAGAGTGTGTACTCAAAGGGAGTCTTATATTGGATGACTTCGGCTAGGGCCTATAGTGTGATGGGGTTTGAGATTGGGTCCAACAAGTGGCAAGAACTGAGTGTGCCAATGGGTGATAGGCTCGAATTCGCCATGTTGGCAAAGCGCAATGGGAGGTTGACACTTATCGGAGGAAGGGGAGGAGGTGAGGCTTGTGTGGGGGAACTAAATGAAAGAGATAACTGGGATTTAATTGAAAACGTACCCAGTGAATTGGGGTTGGGACTTAGAAAGGGTAAGGCAAATTGGGGTAGTACTAAATGTGTGGGTGGTGATCGGGCAATTTGCTTGCATAGAGAAATTGGGTGTGGAATGGTGATTTGGAGACAAATTGGAGGGAAAGACAAAGGGGAATGGCTATGGGCTGATGGATGTTGTTCAATTAGTGGCAAAGAAATGCATAGTGTGTCAATCAAAGGTGTGCTTATTCATCCTAATCTTTCCTCCTCTTCCATTTTCGCGTAGAGAATTTTAAAAAATTTTCTTGTTTGTTTGTACCTTTCTTTTTATTCTTTTTCAATGGTTATACCATGTGTGAAATTATAAATAATGGAGAATATAATTCCAATTGGTCAGACCAGATAATTTTTAGCATCTGATATTTATTTAAAAAAAAACAGAGTGCACCAAAATGAAGAGTCAAGGGGCAATAATCTCTTTAATTTTTCCATCCATTTTTTTAGTGAATGTATCTCTTCTTCATGACATCTAAGCTGCAAAGTATAGTTCCATGGATGTATCAGCAGCCAGATTAAAATTAATAATGATTTTCGAGTCTAGGCTTTTATGAAATTGGAGCAGGAAATTCCGTTAGAAAAGGGTAGGGAACAGAATGAAGCGGTCTTTATTTTCTCTGTACTTTGGAAAAAGGAAGACTGTCACGGTTAAAAAATAATAATAATAATAATAATAATAATAATAATAATAACATTTAATTAGTCTTAGGAGGACAAAGTAAAAAAAAAAAAAACAAAATAGATTTACTTTCGAAAGGAGGTTTAATTGCAAAATCAATTGAATTTCTGTGATATTTATTATAAAATATCTTTTCAGGCTTTCTCTGCGGCTTAACTGATTTTATATGCAACATTAGAGAAATTTTTCTGAAAAAACGTAGTGAGGAAAATCAATAAAAAAATTCGCTAGAGGAAGGGCTTGAACCTTCGACCTTGTGGTTAACAGCCACACGCTCTAACCAACTGAGCTACTCCAGCTTGGTATTACGTTTATGGCTTGTTGAAAGTTGGCGATGCCTCTTGCCAGGTTCCAGTTGAAGACCATGCAGCAACCTAAAATGTATATATCTAAATAACAATCTTAAGCACTTAAAGTTTAAACCGAAAGAAAATGTCAGAGAAATTGATATATTGCAAGTCAAAACACCCTGTAAAATTAACACATATAATGCCTCGTTCTCTGATGGACTTCAGGGCTGGAAGGAAGATCAACATGGTCTGCAATAATCACAAACTGGTCTAACTTATGTGTATGGGCTTTCAAATTATCTGCAACTGCCCAATTGCAGTTATCCATTTTAATCTAATCAAGTTTTGTCCACTGCTACAACTTTCCAATCTGTTTAATTAACTGGGCAAAAATGAATTTGATATGCCTAGTTAGGAAATGCCAGAAGATCAACCACAGCACTTTTACATCTTCATGGTTGTCATTTTCTCTGAAATAACTCTCGTTTCTGCAATTGTCTGGCTAAGGATTCTGAGCACTATTGAAAGCTAGTTGGAATATATTATCAGTGCCAAAATAGCACGATAAAGAATTTTGCAAGTGCCACATTATCATGCAACTGCGAATTTGCATCTGCATACGCATGTTATAAAAACCAAAACATTATTGCCCATTTGAATTCGGGACAACTTCATGAAGGGTCCTTTATTTAACTTCAGCAAATAATGCACAAACAAACGGAGTAACTATGCAATTTGAGTTCTTTGATTGTAGATATTTCTTTTCACATTAACCATATGACCACAACTGCACAGAAAAAATAGCTTAAATGAGATACTCTGGAGCCAAGAAATTAATAATTTAATATCTACCCAAGACGTGAATATTACATATCAGAGCAAAGCATCCAGAAGTTTGTTGCAGAACTATGCCACATGACTGAGAACCTATATTGTTGTTTTATCAACAAAGTGATCAAATTAAATCTCGTCTGTTCTTTTAACAGATTCTGCCACTTTAGGATCAGTTACTGAGCTCTTCCATCAAACCCTATTGGTCAAGAAAGAGAAAATGAGACAAATCAGAAGGAATTCCAGAAACCATGTAAAACAAATCAAGTTAATAAAAGTAAACTCACTCGCGCAATGTATTGTTCAGCATCTGTCCGTTTTAGAAAATGCATCGAGTGGCGGGCAAGATTGGCTGTCTTATCACTCAATAATATTCCTTCACCCATGTCGTCAAGGACTCTTACCTTGATGTAGGGATCTTTGGGCGGCACCATATCCTAGCACGTAATTACTTTAGCAATCAACATCCATATGATCATTCAAGATTCTCAAGGATGCTGAGAAAATGTTCCAGTAGTATGGTGGTTTCAGTTTAGTTTAACACCAAGAAACCATGATTACTATTTCTACCATTATTAAGAAGATTCTCATGTTATCAATATAGAAAAAAATTTTAAAAGGAATATCTAACACACCAGAAAAAGCTAAGCTTCTTCTCCCTAAATATGTGCATCAATCAAAAACTTAATGAGTCGTCAAAATCCTCTACTGTATTAAACGATACTTGGACGACCTGAGGTTCTATTTTTGGCAGGATCTTCAATAGGAGATAGGCCACGGGGCATGCATATCTCATTACCATCGGTCTCATAAAATTTGAGATATGGTCTCCATGCATGTGTCTGAGGGATAGAAAAGTTACCACATTCAAATCAATGCCTACGTCCGCCATATATGATTGGAGAACAGCAGAATGCTTCACATAATAGTTTTTCTCCGAGTGATTGAGCTTCTCTTGAATTTCTTCTGGAAGCTCAAGGAGCTCCAGCCCTACGTTCCATGCCAAATTACGTATAATTTCTGCTCGCTTGTACCTGCGTTATAATTAAAACATAAGACACAAAAGTAGCCAACATGGTTACCTTCAATATAGAACTGGCCAGAAATTTATTAGTCGCAAAATAACAAGAGAGAAAATACTCACATGTACACCATTAAGCAGCGCTTGTTGCGCATTAAAGAAAGGTGGTGAATAAGTGCGCCATAGTGGTCATCATTTCTAGTTTCTCTTACGTCCACATTGTCTTCCTGCATTTTCCTATTGCAACATCAAACAATTAACCACATAAGAAACCGAGTTCTGAAGCAAAATAATTTCTCTTGGTTGGCATGGTCTTTAAGAAGCATATCCAATGTTGGTACAACTCCAATTTTACCAATACCATTGCATCCCTGGAGCAGATTTACACATGTTTGTCAAAACCTGATAACCTCTATTCACAATTTGCAACTATTGTTGGACAATCATTAGTTTGAGCATAAATTAGGCTATTGTTTAGTTCTTTAGAAGTGCTATACAAGTGATTTGATTTCATGCTTTAAATCTTAAGAGAAAATAAAGCATAAAAGTGAGTAGCGGCAATCAGTCAATTCAATAAATAACCAGATCCGAGGGAATTCAATTACCATTGCATGTCGTCTGTTGATTTCTAGAACACTGAAATTAATGACAATATTTTGAAATTCAACGAAAACTCACAAAGTGGGGATCTTAAGGCATTAAAATGCCAAGACAGAACCAAAGAAATAAACCAGAATGGGGTTTACCTTATCAAAGCCTGAAGTTCAAGGTAATGCTGGGTACATTGACCAATAACTTGATTAAATAGGTCCTCCTACATTATTGCAAGTATTATAATAGCAGGTCATACATGAGCTACAACACGTATTAAGTCAAATCTATTAACAAAACACTATGATTTCAAAGGGAGACAGCTATATCTTACATTAAATGGCTGAAGCTGGCCCTTCTCACCACTAGCAAATTCTTTCACTAGCTCATATCCTTTTTTTGCATACATCTTCCTCAACCCACCCAGAAAATAAGGAATCTACATTAACAGGGGCAGATCTAGTTAAGCATCTCAAACAAGTTACACATAAAAACTGGAGAAATCTATAAAATCAATCCCCTATACCTATATATGTAGTTTGTAGAACCAAGAAAACGCTATCATAAGGAGGAAAAAAAATCCCCATGCCCCATTCAGGAAAAATCACACGCACCTAGCCATCAGCCAAAAAAAAAACCGAAACGAAACGAAACAAAAGTTACATGCCACCCATTAATAATGACCCCAAAATAATTTGAAGTTGCATCAGCAAATGAACAAAGCTACATACCAAAACACTCCCCTATTACTTCCATGACAGGCCTTAAGGATGGCAACAGGTAGGGAACCAACAAGAATTAGAACTCCTAGGAACCCAATGGTAACATCGGGAAATTAGCACCCCAAAACATGGTCAATTTACTAAAATAATTCCAAATGCAAGCCTCAACTTATGCAAGTTTTTAGCACCCAGATTCACACTCAGATTGAGAAATGCTAGGCATGAATTATAGGTGGAAGATTGGGTAAAAGCAGAACTAATACTCTTTAATGGGGTTCGTAGACTATCCAACCACAACGATTACACAACAAATAGAAACGCATACCTTGGGGCGGAGCGAATGAGTTGTGAGATGAGTGCGGCGGTGGACCGGGAGTTGATTTGCCAATGGAGATGCCGGAATGGGAGCTGCGCCGCCGCTGGTGTTGGTGAGGTGACCCTTTGTTTGTCTCGAAGGAAATGGATAGAAAGTAATGGAAAGTAAATCCGATTTCTATTGCCTGCACAATAAAAATAGAGGGAAATTTGATTTCCTGTCAATCCCCAAATAATGTCCCGCCAATTTGGAGGGAAGAGACCAGAAATAAAACCTGCTAAATTACAATTATAGCCCTTAAAATATATGACTTTTCACTCGCAGCGGTTAGTAGGATCCGACAACATATTCGAATCCAAATCTGACTATGTATAAACTGTAAACATACCCAAATCTAAATTTAAACTCAATTATGTATATATTAATATATTTTAAACTCAATTAAAATTAGTCAAATACTATTCAAACTCATTTAAATACCCAATTAACATATAAAATTTAACAAAAATTTCAAAATATTTAATATTAGTAATAAGTTTTAATTCATTTTAGTATTCTTTCAAAAAAAATTATATTTAGTTTTCTATAGTAATTATATAATATTCATATTGAATAATATAAATTTTATGTAGGATTTAAGAATAAATATTATTTTTTTAAAAAATATATAAATGTACTTGGATAGTAGATATCCATTAATTTATATCCGGCTCCAATATGGATAATAATATTAACACTTAAAACCTTTCCGAACCCATTAAAGGACTGCCTAAATATGTTTTGTTAGAATCACAGTGGATCGGGTACTAAAAAAATGGCCCCCATTTCATCTCTAGTTCAATGACCTTAAGGCCCATATGATATCACTATATTAGTATTAGAATAATTTATTACGAGTATGTTTGGAAATTGGAACCACCGATTCAATAAGATTTTGTGAAATTCAGATAATTTTAAATTTTTTATTTGGAATTAAGGAAATTAGATTTCAATTCTATGAAATTAATCATAAATATTTTAAATATCATCAAAATAAATTGGCTTAATATATAGTTAACCACTTAAACTCACGCAGTTTTATTATTATGCCCTTTAAAGTTACAAGTTTTCCAATTTGACATTTTTAGTTATCAATTTTAAACAGAATAAATTTATCCATATGCTATTAGTGCGTTCAATACAGATGCTTGATGTGGCTGCCATGACATTTTAAACCAATATTTTTATAACACGTGGCATAATTTTAGTTTAATTTTTTCACTGACTTCTCTATCTCTGTCACTCTCTCCTCTCTCTCTCTCTCTCTCCATCCTCATTTCTCTTTTTGTATTTCTCTCTCTTTAGAAGCCCAACCAGAGAAGGAAAAGATCTCCATTTGTCTCTGTCAATCTTTCTCACATGATCACCGCTAACAATCGCCGCCACCCCATCATCGACCTCCATAAATCTTTAATGACCCTTCATTTGCCATAAATCTTTACAGTCCCTTCAGTTGCGACTAGAGAAAGAAGAGATCTCCATCTATCTCTCTCGATCATTCTCACACGATCGCCGTTAACAATCGCCACCACTATGGATGATCAAGGGGAGGGAAAAAATCCGAAATCGGTGGGGACCCAACCCGAACGGAGCAGGGAATCCCCAATTTTTCCCCCGTGGAGGCAGAGATGGGGATAAAAAAAAATCCTCGAATTGAATTTCGGGTCGGAGAAGGGAATAAGGTATCTAGGGATGCTCAAGGGCGGGGTAAGGGCGGGGAAGAGGTCCCTAACCCAGTGTGATATAACTATATTATCCCTAATTTTTTAATTATTTACATATATGCCTTTCAATATAAATTGCCCCAATTGAAACTCTAACCTCATATTATTTTTCTTCTTCTGTCGTTTCTTCTTTTTTCCCTCACTAACACAGTCGCTCCTCTCTCTCTAACAAAGAAATCCAACTTCGAAAGTACAACTCTTCATCACCGCAGCTCCTTGTTGGCATTTACCTCTGCTCGTCAACTGGTTAGTCTTTTTTTCTCTCTTTTTTTTGTCTAAAGTAAATTATAGTCTCTCTTTCTCTAACAAAGAAATCCATCTTCGAAGTCACAAATCTTCCTTATCGTGGCTCCTCACTAGCATTTACCTCTGCTCATCAACTGGTTAGTCTGTTCTCTCTCACTCTCTCTTGTCTAAAACTGGATATGTGGGATAACATTTTCCGATCTGATTATATTTATTAAAATTATTCTCATTAAAGGATAATGTTTGTTGATCTTATTACTATCTTTGATATCAATTGTTTAAAAAAAGTTCCTTCTCATTTAAAAAAATGGATATTATAAATGTGTGTTTGTCATTATTCTTTGGTACTAATTTTAGTATAGCTGCTTTGTTTCAATTCATTTTATATTCTTTGGATACTATAAATGTGTGTTTCTCCAATAATTGTAAATTTTATTTATTCAACATTAATTTATATATATATTTAGCCCAAAGTGTAAGGGCCCAAGCTATACCCTAATAGGAATATGACGTGTTTGTGAATGTGTGTATATATATAAAGTGAATAATAATAGTTATGTAGGTTAACGATCGGTTCGACATATAACCAGTATTAATGAAATTGTCAAAGGATAATTCGGTAATTTATTTAAGATAAGATATAAATGTATAAGGAGTATTAGATATGGATTAATATGTAAAGATAATAAGAATTACATGCCAATAAGTGATTAGAGAAATTTTAGAGGTCAAATTACAAATAAAAAAAGATGACAAGGGGAGCCAATTGGGATCAACCACTTGCCTTTCTTTAAACCACAAGTAGCTAGATATTTGAGAGAAGAAAAGTGAGGTTTTCCCTACCATTTCTAGTGCCTAAATTCGGGTTTTTCTTTCTTATTTATTCTCTAAAAAAATGCTCTAAAGTGTAAGAAGAGAAAGAGGGCAAATCAAGAGGAATGATGAACATTCAAGGTAAGTTTAAATAGATTTTAGTCCTCTCTTCCATTTACTTCATGTATGTTTAATGGAGAGCTGGAATTTTTGGATTGAAATGGAAATTAATTTATAATTGTGATGTGTTCAAGTTGGTAAAGTGGTAAAGACAAAGAGAAAGGAAAAAGAAGAAGTTAGAGGGGAAGATTGGGCCAAAAATAAGGTATGGGAATCTCTCATTTTTTTATGTATATTTAGAATAATCTAAATAGATGTGAGGATGTGTTTGAGTATGCTAAGGTTGGTTGAGTATGGAATTGAGGTATATATGCATGCTTAAGGTTGATTCTTGTTTTGTGTGATGAGTTAATGAATTCTTATTGGTAGTAACTCGAAATCAATTTTGGTATTTTGATGATAACTAAATATGTACATCTCCAAATTGGGTGATTCAAATTAGAGATGAAAATAAGACAATATATGTAACTTTATAAAAGAAAATAAATTCTAATTTTGTCTCTAAGTCCCTTAAAATTTTGCTTATATTTGGTGACCTAATTCTATCCTGATTTCTGGAGCAATCTAAACTTTTTGGAGTGTAACTCCCTTTATATAGCTCCAAATGACATAAAATTAATTTTTCCTAAAACTAGACTCAAAATAGAGAAATTTTAATGAAGACATAATGACCTAATTTTGGCCCAAACGTTCCCAGTAATTTTTTCAAAGATTACATAGCAAATTTGCTCCTAAATGACACCTAGGAACAATCTGTATTTTTGGTGGAATATATCCCAATTTACTTACCTAAATGACTTGATTTTTAATGATATAGAAACTAGAGACATAGAATAAAAAGTTTGTAGAAGATCTTTTTGCATACAAATGTCGTTTGGCAGGTCTAGAATAGTGTATAAATTAAACCTAGAAATCTGTGTTTAGGTTTTTGGAGTATAATGGTACCTCACAGTCACAACTGATTAGTTGCCACCATACATGAGTCCCTTTCAGAATTGAATCTAAACCTATCTCACAGTCACAATGAATCAACTGCCACCGTGAGCCTCCCCTATTTTCTTTTATACTTGATTTTTAGGCCTCGAAAAGTTATCGAATTTCATCCAAACCTTTTTGGATGTCAATGGAACTTTGCAAACATATCTATAAGGGTGGAATGAGACTTATTATGCATATATATCTTGGATATATCATTATGAATTCATTATGAATTATTTTGGAATATAATTATAAGATTTATTTAAATAATTTTAGACATGATGAATGTTTTTCGGTTTTGATGCTAACAAATATTGAATGAGTATTACAGGGTTTTAATATATCTTACCTTAATGCTTATACTATTGAAGTGTATTTTAAATGTTTAACAGTAAGTGAACATAAAAATACTAAATAACCATACAATTTGTATTTTGACCATGAAATTATTTGTATATATCTAGTATATGATAGTTATGGAGCAATGTATGCCTATGTTATGGATATATTATGTTTTAATATAAGAATTGCCTGCTAGAGTTTGAATAGTAGGTAAATAGGCATGCTTAGAAGGGTTGTTGTTCGGTTAGACACATCTGTGTCTTCTGTTAAGGTTATGCCTCTTCTGTCAGAGATAATGTCTCTTCTGATTTACTATTTTGTTAGACATTTTTATGTCTTCTGTTACAGACAATGTCTCTTCTGATTTCTGATTCTAACGAATTTTGATTTAGAGGAAAACCCTATTCTGTATGGATACTAATGGCATCTTATGCTTTATTATCCGTTACCCGCATCTTAAGACAATAGCAGGCAATTTCCTAGTCGTATCGATTATATTTATTCTGATCTATTAAATTGGTTGATCTGTTCAGATTCCAGTGAAATTCAATAATACTCTGGTAATTACCTTAGTTTATTCCAAGTTATATTCTGAATGTTTCTCAGATTAAGTGGCCAAGAATTAATATCTACTTAATGTTTTTATGTGTTTGACAATATATATTTATGTTTTGGTTATCTACATATTGTAGTTCATATGATTAAAATTTTTATGTGATTACTGTAAGTAGTCATTACTATGTTTAGATAATCCATACTAAGCTTTTTGCTTAACACGATAGCTTTCCTCTTGTGCAGGTGTTAGACCTTGGTTGAAGTGTAAGTTAGAGTCAGAACAACTGCAGTCGACTAATGTAGAAAGCTAGGATTTAAACTTCCCATTTATTTTAGTATTTGTAATATCTAAAAAGGTCTATTATAAATTTAATTTCGTGAATTAAAAAGCTACCTAGGGATAGTCAAGAATTTTTACATATTAACTAACATATTTTATAGGCTGGTTCTAGCACCCGTGTATCGTTATAAGGCATATGAGGGTGTCACACAAAGATTAGGGTAGTGGGTTGATTTGATTTAATAGGTATACTCCCTTTCACTACGTAATCAATTCCACCATATAAAAACTTCCAATTATACTAAACTAACAAAATTAAAAAAAGAATTTAAAGATTCTATTACTGTGATGGTGCCTACTTGTTTCAAATATCATTTAACATTTTCTACTCTTTCTTTCCAACTTGTGTGTTAGGACAATCGATGGCACTATACTTGTGTGTTAGGACTGCTTTCTTATATGTTAATGTATAATATATAAGTACACTAATGGCTACTAAACTCATCCCATTACTATCACCAAATATAAGCACAGCCACATACCAAACCATCAGTTGCAGAAAATGAACAACTTATATAGCCAAAATTATTAAATAGGTGAACTCTGATGATTGGATTAAAACTTGAAAGCTTTGTGTTAGTTATTTTTAGTTTAAGAGTACCAAATAGGTAAAACTGCCACCACAAAAAAAGAAGGGGATATAATAGTTGAGAACTGAAAGTAGTGGACAGTAGTCAATTCAGCAAAGAACCGGTGATGGGAATATGGGGATAGGTAAGAGAATTTCACAAATTAAATTTAAACAATTAATGTATAATATACTTGTGTGTTAAGGCAACTTTCTTGTGGAAAAAAATTTCACAACACTATTTAGTGGACATCCAACAACCAAAAGAAAGGTTTTATGGCATTATAACACGTTTTATGGCCATTACAACACATTTTATTAATACATCATGGACTTTAAAAAGTCGAATTATTAGGTACAATTTTTATTTATTTTAATTATTAATTTATTTTAATTATAAATTAGCCAAATACATGAATTGGCACCTAAATTTAACACCAATTTTCATTTTAAGACTTGAATTTAATGAATGACCATTTGAACACTTCAGTTTTTTGAATTTTTATATAATAAACCCTAAAATACAGTATTCCACTAAAACCTAAACGCGTGATTTCACATGCAAAGGATGTGACAGAGGACAAATAGAAACTATGCACGTGTGTTTTTGTGGTGAAAAAAAAGGCTCAGTCATCCTCTTTTCCTTTTAGTGAAGTGCTCCCCTCCAATCTTAGTCATCCTCTTTAATTCTTTGCACTGCCGTCCACCGTAGAAAACTAGATACAGCAAATTAGGGAGCCTTTCAGGTAATGATCCAGATCTAGAAAACTAAATATAGCAGATTCACTAATTAATTGATAAAACAAGCAGCAGTTTTCACAAATCAAAGCAGAGAGATTGAGAATGAATTGAAATTACTCAGGGACAAGCGCATGGATCATCCACCACTACTACCTCTCCATCCTCGCTTTTAAATAATAAATGTCCAACCGATAACCCCATAAAACACCGTTGGAATTCGAGCAAATAGCTCGAGGAGAATCCAAATTTCGTCAAAGAATTTTGCCCAATATAGAGATAGGATGCCCTATTTGGCTCAAAGTAGTTGAAGAAAAAAACTTCCTACAAAAACTGATGTGCCTACTCAAGGCTTTCTCGGTAGAGATGAGCCTATTAGATCTCAAAACCTCATCGATAATCGCCTCCATATAGAGCTCGCAAAGCCACTGTCCTTGGTGGCGTCGGATGCAAGAAATGTAAGCAGAGGTGCACTCCTCTGTGAAGCCACAAGAGTGGCATTTTATTAACTCTACTTCGATTAGAGGGCTAGGTTTTGCAGTTATTAGGGTTGACTGATAATTTAAACCTAAAATTGACATATCAAAGATAGAAATACAACAAAGGAATATCGATAGATGACGGCTGTGATGGAGTGGTGACAAGTGCTTTGAATCAAATGTGTCTATTCTCCATATATTGGTAAAAGGCAGAGAAGAGGAAGCAAATGAGCAAGAAAATGAGGTAACTTGGCCATAAATCAGTCTTTCAAGAATCGAAGAGGAGGGTTACCTTTATACCCCAGTATAAGGTCATGTACATCATCTTAGGTGTTTTTGGATGACGAAATGGAGAAAAAAATGGTGTCATTTTAGAAGGGGAGACGATAAATAGTTAGGTATGGGTGAGAATGGTAAATGGTTATTGGAAGAAAAAAGACAATAAAAGGATGAATAACGTGCTTGATTTTAGGTGAAGTACACTCGATGTGCCACACCATGTTAAGGCATTTATTATATACAAATTTGAAAAATTGATGTGTTTAAATGGTCATTCGTTAAGTTGAAATGTTAAAATGAAAATCGGTATCAAGTTTAGGTGTCAAATCATGTATTTGGCTTTATAAATTTATTTAATTTTCTTATTAGGTTCATTTATGTGCCATGTCCACATACAAACGATGTTCTTAGTGATGTGCTGTCTAATTGTCTAATGGATTGGAATCTAGATAGCAAGTTGCTTGCATTAACTTTAGACATTTAGACAAGTTGTTTGACAAATGATACAATATTTAGTATGATTTTGAGCAAATTATCATCTAATAGTCTTTAGTTGGATGGAAAATTGTTACATATACGTTTTAGTGCTCATATTTTGAATTTAATTGTCAATGATGGTTTAGACATTATCAATTATTGTATTGAAAAGGTTCGGGATAATGTTGCATTTTAGAGTGCTACTCCTAAAAAATATGAAAAATTTGAGGAAATAGCCCGTCAATTGAGAGTTTTTTACACTAAAAAATTAATTTTAGATTGTAAGACTAGATGAAACTCTACTTTTATGATGCTTGGCGTGGCTATTAGTTACAAAAATATGTTTAAAATATTAAAACAAATGAAGCCTTTTTATAGATGTCTGCTTTTAGATAAAGAGTGAGAAATAGCTGCAAATATTTGTGAAAAATTAAAAATATTTTTTGATATCATTGAAATATTTTGTGGGACAAAATATCCTACTGTCAATTTTTTTTTTCCAAAAGGATGTTAAATTAAGATGGAATTGAAGCAATGGATTACTTATGAGTGTCCTTATATTGAAGCTATGGCTTACAAAATTATTAAAAATTTTGATAAATATTGATCTCAAATTCAATGTGTTATGAGTGTGGCGACTATTTTGAATTTTAGGTACAAGATTAAATTTTTGGAGTATTATTATTCTTTTTTTATAGAGATGAAATGGCAAAAATAGAAGTTGAAAACATTAAAAAAAATTGTTATAATTTGGTTGATCAATATTCATCAAATTCAAAGTCAAGTGAAAGTGGTGTTGTAGCCAATGTTTTAAAACTTGGCTCGGATATCGACTCGGCCTACCAACTGGATTATGAGTCAACTAATTCGATCGGGTTAACTCGGAGTTTTTATTATTTTTTAAATATAATCATTTAAAAAAATTAAAAATGTAGTATGTAAAAATGTATTACAAAACCTATTAATTACCAAATATCAATATAAAAATATTAATTTTAAGTCCAACAAAGCTTGTAAATATAAAAATCAAATAAATTGTCTTAAGTTACTAACAAATCAACCACTCAACTTAAAAGATTACTATACACGTATTTAATTTTAATTTTATCTCTATTATTATCTACATTTAGTTACACTATATATGTGTGTGTGTGTGTGTATTAAAAAATATAGACATATAACCAAATTATGATAGCAAATATTAAAATTCCATAAAAGAAAATTGAAATTTTAGTATGGTATTTTGAGAAATTATGTTGGAAAAATAAAAATGACTCTCGAGTTGAATATTGATATAATTCTCCAACCCATTACAATTACATAATTTGTTATAGTGCTGTTTGAGAATTCTTTAAATGCTGAGAGTTTCAAGTGCTAATTGGTTTCTCTCCATAGTACATAAATCATATAACCAAAAACAAAAATTCTCTCTTTTGCTATAATTCTAACAAGAATCAATATAATCATTTCTTTTTTAGTTTAAAAAAAAGGTAGGCTAAGCCTACACCAAAATAGAGCACTCTCTACACCCAGAAATTCCCACAGTATCAACTAAATAAAAGCAAGGAAAAAATCCCAAGAAAAGCAACATCCAACAAATGATAACCCAACCACATAGATGAAGTGCAAAACTTTATTTTGCTTGCATTGAAATAAAAAATCAAAAAAAGTTCAAATCTGCGTGAGATTTAGTAGGATATGGGTGAAAGGAATGGAGGTAGAGAAGAAAAGGGATTTTAGTTTTAGGGATTTTAAGTTTTGACAAAACGCATAGCTTTTGTGATTGAATCGGTTCAACCCAAATTTTGATCCAATCCGAGTTTTTTTAATATTTTGAGTTTTATGTTGGACCAATCCAAATTTCTTGCCGAGTCATGGTCCAACCGGTTCGACCCGAGTTCCAAAATATTGGTTATAGCTAAATCATCAAGAAATAATTCTTCTCAATCATTAAGTCATAGTGTGGGGTCGACTTATATGCACAAATTTGAATTATTTGTTGATTTTTCTGTGTCCTAAAGTGATAGTACGCACACTGAATTAGACATTTATTTGGAAGAGAAATTGTATCCACTTAAAGGTAATTTTGATGTACTGAGATGGGGAAAATTAACCCTTAAGTATCTAACATTGCAATCAATTGCAAGAGATATTTTGGCAATTCCGGCATCCACAGTGGCTTCTAAATAAGTTTTTCAGTATACAAGTAAAAGGTTTATAAGTCTTCATTGTAATAGACTACATGCTGATGCAATTGAATCATTAATGTGTACACAAAATTGGATATTAGCTTCAAATAAAGGTATGTGAAAATTGATTATTTAATTGTATTTAATTATTGATTTTGCTTTTTTTATTATAGTTCATAATAATAATTTATAAATAAAAATTCATACTTTTAGGTTCTTCAATTGCTCATTCACAGTATTACACAACGATTGAAGATATAGACGTAGATAATGAGGTAAATTATAAATGTATTTATTTTGAATATTATAATAATAATAATTTTTCTCATCCATTTCAATTTACTTTCAATTTATATATAAATATAGAAGTAATTTGTTATGTTTGACTAATTGATATTTCACGTTGATATTCGTCAGGACGGAAGCGTTCTAAGTGAAGTTATTAATTGTTAATGAGTGAATGTTATTTTATAGTTTGAATTATATGGAGTGTTTATAAATATTTGTATTTGAATGGTATGAAATATTTTTAATTTTAAGTTATTAATTGTTAAATTTTGTATTTTAATTTTATGTGAAATTTAAAAAAAATAAAATAAAATTTATAGGATATATTTAATTCGGATAGGATCAATGATTCATGAAAGTTGGGAAATCCCCATCGGAAAACGGAGAGGTTTTTTTTTCTGTGTTCCAGGTGGGGGCAGGGACAAGGAATCCCCGATATTGCATGGGGCAAAGAGTGTTGACCCCTTTCCTGCCCCAGCCCTCGGCCTACCTGTGAGCATCCCTAGTGGCCACCCCATTGTCGACCACCACAAACCTTTACAACCCCTTCATTTGCCACAAATCTTTATAGCCCCTTCATTTGCCGACCAAAAAAGGAAGAGATCTCCATTCTTAGCTTTGCCATTCCTAAAGCTCGCACGCTTAAAAGGAACCAATAATCACAAAAGCTGCAACCAACGGTAGAGAAGAGACACTGGAAAATAGGGGAGGTGACAGAGATTGTCGGTGGAGAGAGAAGGGAACGAGCAGAGTAAAAGGCACAAATGTGTGAAAATTATCTGGTTCTTTTCTTTTAGTGTCTAATTTTCTTGATGATTTGCAATTTAGCAGATGATGATATTTCAAATTATTTGTTTAATTTTCTTAAAATTGATTGGAATAAAAAGAAATTTTATTCCTTTTGATCCTGGATTGGTCATGCGGTTCTTTCTACTCTTGTGATATTTTGGGCTTTTGTTTGTGATAATAATGGTTGAATTTACTGATTTTTTTGTTGATAATAATGGTTGCAATAATCTGGATGATGACGTTGTGGCTTGGCTTTTGTTGGGTAATGAGATCATCTTATTCATCTTCAGCCTCTCCCTTTCTCTCTATCAAATTTCACTTCCTATTCTAAATCCATTTTATTTTGAATGACAATGTTTTAGGAGATGGAATTCTACAAATCTTTTTTTACTAAATCTATATTCCACTAGTTATGGTGAAAAATTGAGGTTGGATTATGTTATTCCTAATCGAGAATTGTCATTTAATTCTACTGAAAAAAATTGTTCCTTTTCTTGATTGTTGTTGGAAAAATCTTGCCGTCAAAGAAGTAGAGGTCAATTGCCATTTCGGTTTTTTTTCAAGAAAATAAGCTTCAAAATAACATTCACGCTCCTCTTACAAATGAAGTTCACGCGCATTAGACATGTCAACATAATTTTTGCCACATAAGCATTTAATGATGTCAGAAGTATTTAAAATATGGTGAATTAGTTAGTTTAGGTGTTAAAGTAAAAATTGATTAGGTTTAGGGGACGGAATGACAAATTCGTGCAAGTACATGTGCCTACTTATATATTAAGGCAAATAAATTTATAAATGAATTTCATAAATTTTACACATAAAAGTTTTTTTTTTTGACAAAAAATCATCATTCTCTCGTGGATTAATGTCCAAAAAAAGTTTTTTTCTTCCTTACAATTTCAAACACTTAGTGGTGGCATGAAATGATGAAATATTAGGAGTAAAACTTATGAATTTCAAAAAATTTAAGGGTATAAAATGACTTTATATCTCATAATTTTATTTATAATTTTGCATGAAATAAAACCCAAATTAAAAAAAAAATCGAAAATTATAATTTTATTTTGATTTTTTAAAATGTAATATTATAAAAACTTACGTCAGTGTTTTTGTCGCAAATTAGTAAAAGTGGTGTTAGATTTTGCTGCCATCATTAGTCACGAAATTTTCCTTCCATTTTCGTCTCTAAATATTTGACATACTTCCCAACAATTTTTGACGACAAAGTAAGGCAATTACTCGCTATTTAGCGGGGTCACTAAATAGTAATACCATCGCTAATCAATAGTTTTGTTTTTGTTGGGGTAGCATATGCTCAATGAAACCTGGATAGAAAAAAATAATAATAATGGTAATTAATTAATTTAATAATAATTGACATAAATATAAGACGAGAGATAAACATCTAAAAAAACTCAAAATTATTTAAAAAGTAAAAAATTAAATTTTGCTCAAATAGGGTTTCACTTAATTATTTTTAAATTGTACCTTGACTCAGCTATTATACTATACTTTCTCCGTTTTTTTTTGCGTGTCATTTTTTAGTAATTTCATTTATATATTATTTTTAAATTTTCAATATAATTTATTTTTTTCTATAAATGTTGATTTATTTATAATTAATTAGATTTGATAATTTAATTTTAATCACACAATTTAATTTTAATTATTATTTTTTAATTTTAATAAAAACAATAAAAATATATATAAAGGAAATGCTGAGAGTAATAGATAGATTGGTCTTAAAACTCATTGGTTGTGTTTTATCCTCAAAACAAAAAACAATAAAGGGAGTTAGTTTCACACATAATTATTGAACTTGTGATCAATTTCATAACAGTAATAAAAAATATTTATAAAAATTATTGAAGTTTGTGAATATATACAATAAAATCACTTTATCCTGTTTTCAGCAAAACAAATACCGTAAAGTCCAACTAGTATGTCTGAACACCACAACATACACACAACATTCAATATGACATGTGACGATTTCAATCATTATTTTCTATTCACGTGTGCGCTGACGTGGCAAACATGACAAGTGATGCCATATTAAATGTTATGTGCGCATGTTACGATGACCGGACATGTCAATTTGATTTTCTAACTTTTTTTTTGTCGGAAACTGATCAAAATGATTTTGTTATATATATTAGCAAATTTCAATGATTTTTATAAAAAAAAAATTATTACTATTGTGAAATTGATCACAAATTTAGTAATTATTCGTAAAACTAATTCTAATAAAAGAAATGAAAAAAATATATATTTTTTATGTTAAATTTAATTAATTGGCTATAAAATGGGGAAATTTGATATAATTGAACACATCATCCACTAAAAAAAAAATCTCACTAAAAATATTGAGAAAAGGAAAAGGAACATGTAGTGGTGCCATATAAAAGATTTTCACAAAATTAAGTTCATTATTATGTCTGGGTGGGATGACGATAAATCCATAAAGGTCAACATTATTGGTTATCACTATCATTAAACATGGCAACAATATCGTTTTTGATTTAATTATTAATTTATTATTAATTGGACGAATGATGGCGACAATTTTTATTAGATTTTAATTTCATGATACCTTTTTATATACGTTAAATGATTAATGTTGATGATGTTATGATGATGGTAAAGAAATTAATAAAATAAGATGCTTGATTGTGTCTTGGACCAACAATTACATGGCAGGAATTTTCCTTATTTTGATCATTTAAGTTTACCCTTCTTTTCAAACGCTGAAATAATTAACAAAATTAAAGTTGCGGTCCATGTTTTTCCCTTTAGACGCGACCAATTTGTATTCAAACCTAGTCATTAAGTTCTCAACCCTTGACTGAAATAACAAGTCGCCATAATTGAAGGATAAATTAAATTTCATTTACTTTCAAAAATAAAAATTACAAAATTTATTCGCATGAAAAGATATATTTTTTAACTAATAGCTTAATTAGTAATTTGGCTACTTATTCCATAATACCAAAAATAGGAATTGAATTCACACATTGTTTTACCTATGTTAAATCTATATATTTATTGAGGAAATAAGACAACGATATTTCAGTAATTATTTGTAGTTCAAAATTTGATAATTTAATTTTTCTTTTTTTAATGCAAATTAAATCTTCATTAATAATATAAAATTACACTTGAAAATTATAAATAAATTTATAAAATTTAAAAATAAATAAGATGTACAAACTAATAAAGTTACTAGAGTATATTTTTTATCGGTTTTTTAATTCAGTTTTTCAGATCAATTTATCGATTAACCATTAAAAAAATTTAATATATAAATTTAGTAAATTATATAATTTGTAATATTATTTTTAATAGTTAAAAATTCTTTAGAAATGAAAAAAAAAATACAAATTCAATACAATATCCATTAAAAAATTAAAATAAAATAAAATTTTTATAATTAATTATAAGAATTAGATATATTCAATATGAAACTAACAATATAGTTCTAATTATACACATATAATGAATAAAATTAAATTTGTTATATAAATATTTCATAAATTTATTCGTGTATTTAATCTGAATAAGGATAATAATACTGCGGAAAGTTCAAATATATGGTTCTGCAAAATACTTTATAAGATATATTTTTTAAATAATTTATGCAATGTATTTCTTATCCTTTTATCACGTATAATCTAGCTTGATGAATCCAAAAACAGTGAATAGTATATGACATAAGCATGGGTTGAGAACCTCATGGCACCGCTGCTTGATTGGAAATTTGAGGAAATATCCAGGATCCTACAATTTAATATAAGATTTTATCAAATTTTATAAATGAAATACCTATCCCTTTTTTTTTGTTATTTATATCTTTTAATTTTTGTTTTTTATATGAAGAAGAAAAGAACAAAAAATTAAAGATGAATGATTCTGGTGAACGAGGTGCCCATAGAATCATTTCTCAAAATCTTTCCAATACCAACAGGAGGGATTTGATGCCAAATAAAATGCATCTCTTGATGATAAGTACATGTCGCTAAGAAGTCAGCGGCTCTGGTGTCTTATCTATAAACATGAAAAATCTTCACCTGCCAGTCTCGGAGGAGAAGATCATTGATGCGAAGAATGACTGCACTGTAGACTGAAGCAGGCTGAAGCCCTTTCGTGATGCTGTTAACAACACCCACGTTATCCACCCGTAGAATGAGCTTTCGCCAACCTCTGTTCCAGGCCTCTTGAAGGCCATGCAAGACTCCCCAAAGTTCAGCAGCAAAAGCACTCTTACCTTGGACAAACGTCGAGAATCCCCCAAACCATCTTCCCATATGGTCACGAAAGACCCCACCTGAAGCAGCAAGTGAAAGATGTCTATTAAAAGAGCCATCAGTGTTCAGAGTAGTCCAATTTTCAGAACCTGGATCTCGCCCGATGAAAGTCTCTGTCTTCTCTCCCCCCTTGTGGCCTGCAGCAATCATATAATCTTTGGCATTCAAGAAAGCTAAACAAGCTGAAGTAATAGTTTGTTTCTTAATTGTGAGCGGCACTAAATGATTATTGAAGACTTTATCGTTCCTCAATTTCCAAAGCCACCAACAAGTGAAGCCAAATAAAAGCTTCCAAGGAATAGAGTCAAAGATAAGATCAGACTTTAAGTTACTAAACAACCAAGTATCTAGATCTAAAGAGAAGAATTGGGCTGAGATAGGGTCCTTAAGAAAAGCAGACCAAAGAGACTTAGCAACAGGACAATCTCTGATTGTATGTAAAATAGATTCGACCTCTCCAAAATAGATAGGACAATCAGCGTAGGAAGACAAATGCCGCCTGGCTCTCTCCATGTTAGTGAGCAACTTTTGATGCAACAAGAGCCAAAGGAAAACCCTGATTCTTTGAGGACCCATCCAATTCCAACAGAGATTCCAATCAATAGTGAAATTACCAGAGCCATCCTGTCGCAAGAGATCATAGGCAGACTTAATGGAAAAGCTACCTGAGGGCGAAGGCAACCAAACCAACGAGTCCGAACCTAAACCATCATCCGGAGGGAGGGAAATGTCGATCAAGTTGCGAACCTAGTCGTTTAAAAAATCTCCAAAATGTCTTTCCGCCAGCCAACATTAATATGAAACATATCTCTAACAGTAAAGTGGGAGACATTGTTCCATAAGATCGAAGAGCGAAGAAAATGAGGAACATAAAGATATAAAGGACCAGAGTCCGACCAATTATCGAACCAAAAGGAAAATGACTTTCCATCATTCACAGCCCAACAGGCGTTAGCTCTGAAAGTAGGCTAAAGACGGGAGATGTTTTTCCATAGAATAGAGCCTGAAGAGGGCCTAAGGGAAGGCGGCAAGCCTTGACTAGGGATGTGGTACTTAGCCTTGAAGATCCAGACCCAAAGAGCTTTATCTGTAACACCCTACTCTCTTTCATATATCTGTACATTATATATAGTGATACTAAACAGATATACACATCTATCTATGAGTCCAAAATCATTTACCTCAGTTTATGCGATCCCATTCTCTTTATGTATACATGCCATGAGACAATTCTTTCTTCACATCCCGAAATCTTCTTTTCCTGCGCGCAGTTAACAACCGCACGCTAAGCAACATTGTCGCTTAGTGGTGGATACAACTACTCAAAATTTCATTCGATTAAATTTTATTTTTCAATTTTTATTCTATTAAGCCAGTCTTGTTATTTGACTAACTTTGTGCCTGTAATTTTCATTATTATTTACTGCTCCTTGTCTACCTCTTTGTTTAGATTGTCCTTTTGTTACTTATTTAGAATTCTATATGGGTACACCATAATTTATACAGTAAATTTTTACTAGACAACATTCATTCGTTGTAACGTTCCATTTCTATTCTGTTACTAACCTTCTTTTCTCCATCGCTATTTAGTATTTTGTCGTACTTCATTTTCCTATATTTTCTCATTTTCTCTTATACTTTCAACTAAGTTCTTGCTTTTAAAATTTAAAATTTTCTGTCTAGCTAGATCAATATTTCGTTAATTATTTTCTCAAACTACTAGTTTATCATTCGTTTCTTCTTGAATATTTCTCGCCATGAACTTATTATTTTCTTTTAATTTGTCCCTTAATTTCATTCTTTGATCCATTCCACAATATCATATTTATTTATTTATTTTTGTCATCCCTTTGACCATATTATGATTTCATTCATTATTTATAAAAATCCATTTAAATTCTCTATTTTGATATTAATTACAGTTTAATAATCAGGTCAACAATTCTATTTATTTTCAATGAAGTCATTTGACCTTCTTTACTTGTCTTTATCTTAATTATATATTTTTCTTGTTTGATTACATTTCTTTCCTCATTAAATAGAAAATTACAAATCAAATTCTTGTAATCTCTTTCTATGACATAATCTATGATTTATTCTTACTATATTCATAATTTACTTTAGATCTCTTTATCATTTATTCTGTCTAATTAGTTTCTCAATTTTCTTTGAAATTGACATTTCTTTAACTTGACTAATTTTGATCACAAGGTTAACTGATTTAACTTCATTTATCCTTTAATTTAATTTAAGTGCATAAATTGTAATTTAGATCCTAAATTTCTCTCATGATGACGAACTACATTTTGATTCTTAACATTTTTATTGTTGACGATTTTATCCTTCTTAACTTGTCTATTAAATTTGATTCCTCTAATTGCTATATTAATATTCCAATTTACTATTTTCTCTAATTAACTTATCTTTTAACTCATTTGGCTTTATTTGACTTTTATTGAATTTCCAATGTATAACTTACATTCTGATTCTTTGAATTTTTCAAAGATGGTAGATTTATAATTTAGCCCTCTAATTTTTGATTAATTACATTCTTGCCCTTTTCTGTCTTATTTAGCCAATTTAAGTTTCATATTGCTCTTTTTGATCAAACTAACCAATTTACTTTTATTTTATCATGTAATTACAATTTTACACTTACTCATCACATTGATCTTGTTTTTCACATTGTTTATTATTTATTTATATTTATGACATCCAAATTATCATAATTATTCTTTTATCTCGATGTCAAACAAGATTACCATTTTTGCCAATAGTAAAATCCAGTGGATTTGCAACGAACTGGATAAACGGGATATAATCGGGGGATTCAGTTCTCGGAACCATCCAATCCCCTTTAACAATTTTTCTCAGTCAATATACGCAATTATATATATATATATATATATATATACACATGCAGTTGTGGATTCAGCTCTCGGAGCCATCCAATCCACAATTCAATATAATTTCATACACACACATGTATTTATATATAAATGCAGTTGTGGATTCAGCTCTCGGAGCCATCCAATCCACAACTCAATTGAATTACATACACCGGAAGAGCTCTCGGAGCCATCCAATCCGGCGTTACATATCAAGGCGCCGTATTACAAATTCCCTAATTGGCATGCCAACCTTATCCAATTACCCCAATCCCTATCTAATTTTACTAAGGACAAATATAATATTATCATTAAAAACATTAACTAGTATCATCGACATGTATTAGCATTATATATATATATTCAGGATACCTGTCATTTCCCTTATCTTTAATCACTTCATTTCATCATTATTTCTCCTTTGTTCCATATCAACATCATCATTTACTACTGTAGACATCGTAGTACTTTACTTTACTACTTTTCAACTCAATCTATGAACTATTCATCTTACATTAATTCACAATATTAATTTATGTCAATTTATTTTACTCTTTTGTTCACTTATATATATAGTCACACCATGTTACATTACTAAATATGTATATATATTTTTAGTACACTTATGTAAATAAGTTAGTTAACTTGAATTATTCTAATTATACTTCTCTAAATTAATATAACATATTTTATACGTAAAGTACTATTTTATATCAATTATTCACTTCATATATCACTATATATAATTCAACTAACATATTGATTTTTAACGCTCATGAATCTCTTCATACTTTGTTTTATGCTATTTATGTTTCTAACATCAATGTATGTTAGTATATATATATATATATATATATATATATATATATATATATATATATATATATATATATATATATATATATATCACTTAACACTTAATTTATTTTAATGTCTTTGTTACCTTCACACATATCATTATGTTTTATTTATAATTTCATACTCATATATTATCGTTAACTTAATTCCATCATATCACATATCTTTTATAACTAGGATGTTATATTTGCACTTAATTCATAATAAATCACCATATTTCATTTAAGACTTTCATGTGCATCATTAGGCATCACTTAGCTTCCCAAACTAATTACTTAATTTCTTCTTCTATTCTCATCTATTTCATGCTATTTCATTATTTTCTAATATTAACTCAAATTGTTTCCCATTAATTCCTAAATTCATATACTTACATAATATAAAATTAACCATAAAATTCAAAATTAAATGAAATTAAGGGTAGTTTGTATTCACATACCCGTTAGTATCGATTTTCGCATTTTTCTGCATTTTGTCATCATCGGTTCGTCGGACCGGTCACCGGAGACTCGTCGGAAAATACACTGAAGCTATCCACTTGAAGATCCAGGCCCGGAGATCTCATGGTGGGTGGTCACGCGCCCAACGGCCGCCGGAGTTGACCGGGATCTAACAAAAACAGTCAGTCCAATCTCCTCTCCGATCTGCCGATTACCGGTGAGTGAAGGGCGACGGAAGGTGTCGAAATGATCACCTTGGCTCGGGTGAATCGCCAGTACCACCAACCTCTTTAACCGCCGTCGAAAACACCGGAAAATAAAAGAGAGAGAAGAAGAAGAAGAAGAGCCATGGTGGTGGGAAGGAAACCAAAAGAAAACAGCGCCACCGGAGGGAAACGGCGCTTGCGGGGATGACCGGAGGTGGCGTGGCAGCGGTGCGGCGGTCCGAGCGTCGCCGGCGTCGTGAGCAGCGGCGGCCGGACGGCGTTCTTCCTCTGCCCCGATCGTGGTCTCCTCCTCCTACCCACACTTCTTTCTTCTTTTATTTATTTTTTTTTAACCACTCACCTAATACCAACCACACACCACCTTTTATTATAACTTCTTTCTTTTCTTTCTAACCACACGTGACACACACTCCACAATTAAAATCCCCACAACCTTTTTACCACATTTATTATTATTATTATTATTGTTGGGGCGTTACATTATCATCATGGACTAAGCTCCATATCAGTTTCATTGTGAACACATCATTACACACTTTAACTTTCTTCAGACCAACTCCCCCTTGATCCACAGGTCTACAAAGGTTCTCCCACTTAATGAGATGAATTTTCCTAACATCAACAGAAGAGCCCCAAATAAACTTCCTACAAAGTTTTTCAATGCTATCACATATATGAATAGGTAGGGATGCAATTTGCATAACATAGTTGGGGATAGTCAGCAACACCGACTTGACTAGGGTAATTCACCCTGCTAGAGAGAGAGTGTTTGCCTTCAAACTGGAGAGCTTGCTAGCAATTTTCTCAACTAGATAGGAGTAGAGTTTAATGCCTGCTCTACCATAAGCTACAGGAGTACCAAGATAAAAAACCAGATCCGTAGTGAATTGAATACCCAATTTCTTTTTCAAAGCATTTACTAAAGAGTGACTAATATTTTTGGAAACACAAAAAGCATATTTGGCCTTGTTAACTAACTGCCCAGAACAAGCACAAAAATTACCTCCAGTTGATCGATTGAAGCCTCGGCAAACAGGATGAGGTCATCGACAAAGAAGAGGTGGGAGATGGGAGGACCCCCACGGTTGAGGGAAATAGGCTTCCAACTACCCTCAATAACAGCTTTCTCAATACCGTGAGAAAGTCTTTCCATGCAAAGCACAAAGATGTAAGGAGAAAGCGGGTTGCCTTGACGAACTCCACGATAGGGGTGGAAACTATCCGTAAGAATACCATTCCAAATTACTTTAGAACTGCTATTTTTCCAACATGAAGCCAGCAAGGAACAAAGACTGGAAGGAAACCCGGCATCAACCAAAGTGTCAAAAATAAACTCCTAGCGAAGGCGATCATAAGCCTTATCTAAGTCAATCTTGAGCATCATCCATCCTTTTTTCCCAGTCTTGATTCTCATAGAGTGAGCAACTTCTTAAACAATGATAATATTGTCTGAAATCTGCCGGCCTGGAATGAAACTGGCTTGATGATATCCCACAAGCTTATGAAGGAAGGGCTTGACTCGATTAGTAATCAGCTTCACAAGAATCTTATAAAGGACTGACAAAAGGCTAATGGGTCTCAAATTGCTAGCAGTGGAGGGTTTACTCTTCTTAGGGACAAGGCAAATAAGAGCAGTACAGAAGAAAGGATCCACAAATCCCCCTTTAAAGCCAACTCAACAAACTGAAGAATAGAATTCTTGGTAACATCCCAATATCTTTGAAAAAATATGGGGTTAAGCCCATCAATCCCAGGAGCTTTCAACGATTTCATGCTAAATACTACCTCATGAAGCTTTTCAAAGGAGGGAGGAGAGGACATGCAATCCAAAATAGCAAGAGACAAGAAAGGAAACCTATTACGAATTGGATAAAGGGGAGCATCTTGGATGTCATTAGCATAGATGGAGCTAAAGAAACCCAAAACATGGTCCTTAAGAATATGT
Organism: Excoecaria agallocha; assembly: GCA_037975025.1. Classification (NCBI taxonomy): domain Eukaryota; kingdom Viridiplantae; phylum Streptophyta; class Magnoliopsida; order Malpighiales; family Euphorbiaceae; genus Excoecaria; species Excoecaria agallocha. The sequence goes on from CM075812.1 coordinate 4,950,584, forward strand.
TGATCAAAACACCAATCACCATCTTCTAAAATCAACCCATTGATGAACGCTTTTTGTCTCTTGTTCTTAACTGAATTATGAAAGAAACTAGTGTTTTTGTCTCCTGCTAAGAGCCAGTCGACATTGGCTTTCTGCTTCTAGTAAACTTCCTTTTGGATAAGAATATACTCCAATTCCATCCTTAAATCTCTACCTAGGTTGATAAGGAAAGTAGAGTGAGAGTGTTCCAAGAAACGATCAATACCTCTGATTCTGGAAAGAGTTTTTATCTTGCGATAATTCAGACAGCCAAAAATGTTTTTACTCCAATCTGTGGTTTTGCTTTGAAAGTTTCTGATTGTGTCTACCAAATTTCCATTAGTCTTCCAACTGTCTCGCACAAACTTATGAAAATCCTCGTGAAGAAGCCAGGCTGCACTAAATTTAAAGGGACGTTCAACATTGCTGGCATACCCACCAGAAATGGACAAAAGAATGGGTCTATGGTTAGATTTGATTCTCACAAGATGAGTGACTTTGGAGTTCAAGAACTTTTCAAACCAACTCATGCTGCATATAGCCCGATCCAATCTTTCCATTACCAATCCACGATGCCAGGTGAACTTGGGACCTGAAAAACCCATATCCAAGAGGTTGAAGGATGACATCCACTGAAGAAAGAGAGGGCAAGTTTTCTTCCTCTACTAGAGCCACCAGACTTTTCTAAACAATAGAGAAAGGCATTAAAGTCACCCATTATAGTCCACGGGTCAGGAAAGCTGAGAGAAATCCTGGATAGTTCCTCCTAAATATGCTTCCTGCGACTAGCGGAAGGGTCCCCATAAACAACAGTTAAACAGAAGGAAGGCCTGTTAATCTGATTTACTTTCAAATGGATAAGCTGATACGAATATCTGAGAACACTAACTGAAACATTAGCGGACCAAAAAACCTAAATACCACCTGCAAAACCCGAAGCCTCCACCCGAAAAGAATGACTAAAACCCAACCTTTTGATAACTTTATCACCAAGAGAGCCATTAATTTTAGTTTCTAACAAGATGAGAATGGAAACCTTATAAATCTTGACCCAATTACAAGCAAACACCACAAAATTATTGCTGCCAGCTCCCTGACAGTTCCAAGCTATAATATTTAAATCCATCAAAAAGAGGAAGAAAAGATAACATACCCTTTAAACAGAGTTTGGCTCAGCCGGACCTTGAATGTCTCCCTCCATACTAAGGTGATTCTGGGTAGCTTCATCAAGCAGCTTAGAAATAGCCTCCGATGGTTCGCAGATCTTCAAATTGCCAACCTTGTGTTTCTTCTTATTTTTATAGAGGATGGAGTCACAGACATTTTTAAGTTTGCCTTTATCAGGGGGTCTGCCTCTGACATTAAGCACAATTTTGATTTTGGAGCTATGTAACGAATTGTTTTCTATATGGGAGGATGATGCCAGCACACTCGGCTTATCAGGATAGGGGACTACAACTACCATATGGTTGTCTCGATCTAATTCAGCAGAGATAACATTATCCACCTTATCTAGATGGGCGGTAACCCCTTGTTTGATAGGGAATACTGAGATTGCTGCATGAGAAATGGGCCTTATGTTGCTATGGAGATTCTCTTTCCCTGATCTTTTGAAGTCTTTATTGGGTTAGACTCATGCTGTATTTTTCTATTTTGTTTCAAAGTAGACATAGGAGGCCTTTCGTTATTAATCTTGAAATAAACATTATTCTCCAGAGGAACGACTGTTTCATTGTCCTCCTTTTCTTCGTACTGAAGACCTGCAAGAGACGCGAATCTGGAACCAAGATTAGGTCTTGAGGGCTCCCTTGTTTTAGCTCCATGAGTCTCATTGTCGTTAGAGGATTTTCTACCCCGTCTCTGCACGACCATCCAGGGCCCAAAATGAGAATTATGGTCCCTATTTTCTTGTCTATCTATGTTTTCCTTTGACATTTCTCCATTTCTATTCACAATATTCGGATCACTGATATTACCATCAAGAGGCACTCTAGCTCCAATTGAGTCGGGACAATGGTCTTTTAAGTGGCCATACTTGCCATAAGAGAAACAAATTTTATAAAGACGCTCATATTCCACTTTATATGTTCTGTCTTTAATCTGAATTTGTGAGACTAGAGGCTTGGATAAATCCAGTTCTACTGCCATGCGAGCAAATTTAGCTCATTTGGAGACCGAGGTGTTATAGTCCACTTTCACCATTTTCCCAATTTTGGCTCCAATTTGTCTGAGAACACTCTTATGATAGTAATGCAGGGGGAAACCAGGAAATCTAACCCAAGCAACAACTGAAGTAAGCATATCATTCTCTGTGGAAAAACCTGTGTGCTAAGGTTGTACCATGAGATAGTGACCGAGAACAACCCAGGGACCTCCCACTAGAACATCAATATAATCTTCCATCAGAGAAAAGTGGATAAGAAAGAAATTGTTATCAAGATCTACAACCTTATAGCTTCCTTTAGGGGACTAGAGAGTTTCAATCTTGTTACATAGAGTTCAATAACTAATATTCCTGCCCAGCAAACGCACCACCACTGATTTCTTCCAAGGACGGGCTAGTTGAGTCTCCAATTTCTCAGATACATCAAGTTTGAGAAGACCATCTTCAATAGAAATTGAAATCTCCTTATCCTCTCCCAATTCCCCATCAGAGTCTGCATCAGAATCCAAAGTAGCGCTTGATCTTTCCCCCTCCAAGTCGTTATCTACCTCAAAGACTTTGTTGGCTTGTTCATCAAAGAGAATATGTTCCCCAAACCTTCTAGAGGCTTTGTGTAGGAGAGCGTCTCTAAACGATAGAGATATATTATCTGATTTTTCCTTTTCCCAACTGATGGGTTCTTCTAATTCAACAGACATATTGTCATCTTTCCTGTGTTTCTTGCTCCGACGATCATCAGGCGGTGTCGGCGGAGGCGCTTTTTCTAAGGGCGACAGAGCTATGCAGGTAGCTAGGGCTTCCACTTCCATCTTTTACCTCCTATGGTAATTATTAGTAATGTTTTACTTATTGTGTTAAATTGGATGATTTATATCTTTTAATTTAACTGTTAATAAAATAAAATAATTCAAATTATAAACTCTTCTGTTCTTTAGTACTCCTTTCGTTTTACTTTAAAAAATATTTTTTTATTTTTTATAAAAATTAAAAAATAATTAAAATATTTCAATTTTATAAAAAAAATATAGTTATTGACAAAAAATACTTTTTTATATTTTTAAGAATTTTATTTAATTTAAGTTAAAAGTAGAGAGTGAAAAAAATAATATTTAATAAATTATATAATAAATAGGGATATATACATATAAATCTATTTTTTAAATTTCGAAAAGTATATTTAAAATGTGACAAAATAAAATAAAAAAATAATATTTAAAAATGGAACCGATGGAATATAAAATTATTAATAGATTCATATATGTGAGCAGTGTAAAATTTGCGTAATCTCTTATTTAAAAGTGACAAACTACACAAAATTCTGTTGAAATTTATTAAGAAATTTATTGATATTCAGGTGGCAAACTTTTTTACGGAGAGAATTAAATTATATTTAACGACAACATTCATCAATAATCAATGATTTAAATATGTAATATACTTTGTTAATTAAAATCTACTGCTAATATTAGATATGTTCAGTTAAATATATCAATTATTTAACTACAATTTACATGGTAATCGGATTTTATGTCGGATTTGTGTTCCTTTTCTAATATTGATTTTCACCATTCATAATGGCTCGAACTCGAAATCTTATTTAAGAAAAATAAGTGTTAAATTACTTAAATCAATTAATATTAATGAGTTTGAGATGGATATAAATTGTATAATAATCGAATTTGAACCGGATCTAAATATTTATATATTTAATTATATTCAAATTTGAGTAGGGTGTTTTTTTGTAGATACCCTATCCGTTGCAATCCCTACTAATAACTATGTTTTCGAATTATGAATTATAGCCATGATAATTAAACTTACAAGGCAAATACATCCACGTTGGAATTGCTTATAAAAAACCACTATTGTGGTTACTCCAAATTATAGAGCGGCTAATCAATTCAACTTATTTTTTAAATTTAATTAATTAATATGTATTTTTTAAAATTAAAATTTTAATAATTGATTAACTGTTAAATTTAATGGATACAAGTTCATTAATAATTGATTAACTGTTAAATATTATCAGTTAAATATTAAATATTGATTAACAGTTAAAAGAAAATAAACATATATCATTATAATTATCCTAAATTTAATAAAAAAAACTTGTATCCATTTGTCAAAATAAAATATAATAAAATATTTTAAATATAAATTATTTAAATTTAATATCAATATAGTAAAATAAAATTATATAAATATTAATTTATTAATTAATTATTTATTAAAATTATGATAAAATATGAATAAAAATTAAAATTTACATCCGCATCTAATTAAACTAATTAAATATTAAAATCTTGCCTTTCGGTTTTTTAAACCGATTTTGCTGTTTTTCTATTTTTTTTCAACACTAGCATTCTGTAAATGTTATAAGCTTTTTGAATTTGAGTCGGATATTGCGGCGCCCGTCTAAACGGCCGAATCAAAGATTTTGGTAAAGTATATATTAATTAATCTTTTCGTGGTTATTGAAACAACTTATCTTTAAAAATAATGGAAATGGATAGTTTTCCTGGATAGCGTTTTGTTAATCTTTTAAAAAAAAAAATATTTCAATCTTTTCGATTTTTTTAAGTATTTATTAAAAAAAAATATTTCATAAAATAAAATTTAACTATTTATATTTTGAAAAATCAAAATATGTATATTTTAATATAATATTAAAATATGTATTTCTATATTTTGTCAAATAAAAAACAACTAAAAAAATATTTTTAATTCATCTTAAAAATTTTAATAAATAATTAAAAAAATTTTGAAATATTTTTTAGTGTTATTTTGAATATTTATATTTTAATCCGAAAAATATTATAATTTTATTTTAAAACTTTTTATAAGTCGATTTAACAAATGATATCGTAAAAAAAATATATTAAAAATAAAAGCACTGATATTATTTATAATCTATAAGTTGCGGTATAGAAACAAGCACAAAAACTTTAAGCATGACCTTGAGCATAATTTGTCAGCAGCCAGCGGTACAGATTTTCAAACTTTTTTTTTTTTTTAATTCTCCAGTTTAAATAAAATATATCAAAAAATATATATGTAGCAAAAATTTATGTTCATCACATATATTAACATGGGATGTTAATAATAATTTCTTAAGCAATCATTTCTAATATTATCTAACGAAATTTAAAATAAATTTGTCTTTATTTTACACATGGTTTGTGTTAATGTGTATCCTCAGGAGCAGATGGTACTTAACCAGCCAAAGCCAACACATGGGATACGTATAGTAATAGTATAGTCCTATTTCAAATTCTTTCGAACTGAGAAAACCAAAAATTCTAAGAAACTGAGATTCAGTTATTGAAATTTCCAGTTAATAGGTCTTAAGATTTTGAAACATATTAGAAATTAGAAGCACAGAACATGATTATGCGTGTTATAAAATAATTAACACGAGGTGGCCTCGCGTAAAGGAGGAGTAATACAGGTCAGTTTATGATGGAAAAAATAACTTGCTCACGTTTCTAGCCACTTATTAATTAATAAACCTCCTTATTATTATTTTTATTATACCTAAATTGAGATTAAAGTCAATAATCTCGTATAATAATTGGTGTATTATTCTAACAAACCGTATAATTATTATTTTAAAAAAAAAATGAGGATAAATATTTTGTATATTTAAATTTAAAAAATATATAAACAAATCCTTTTCCTTGTTTGATTCCGAAAATCTTGAAATATATGACTGAGTGGGCTTGTTATGACCAGTTCTTTTCTAATAAACCTAATCCTTTTTTATTCTCTCTCTCCTTAGTATAAAAGCTAAGCTAATTTCCTTCTTTTAAAGAACTTCCAGTTCTAAAATAGAAATTATCAAGAAAGATCTAGAGAGAGATAAACAGGAAAGAAGAAGCCATGGCCGGTCTGCAAAGATCTGCAGTTTCTTTCAGGCGGCAAGGATCTTCGGGGCTTGTTTGGGATGATAAGTTTTTAACTCAAGAATTAAACCAGAAACAAGAACACGATCAAGAACAGCAGCACCGACAAGAGATTCAAGAAAAGCTCGATATTAAACAAGAAAACGATGTTAAGCCCCTGAGGCCAGTTGTTACCGTCGAAAGAAGCCGATCCACCGGCGGCCAACGAGGCTACCGCACCGGCAGAGTTTCTCCGGCGATTGAACCGCCGTCTCCGAGAGTTTCTGCTTGTGGATTCTGTGGTGCTTTTGCAAAACCAGCTAAGAATAATCAGAAGAAGGCTCCCCAGACCAGATCAAGATAGGTTTCTGATGATCAGAGATGGAATATTCCGGTGGATTTGGGTACGGTTATTTATTGTATTGGTAATTATATGTTTTTTAGATTTTTAGGTAATTAGTTCATCTCAATAAAACGAGATGTAGGATTTTTTCTTCTTCTTCTTCTTCTAAAACAGAGCTTTCCTCGTTAATTTAGTTGGGTCATCTTTTTTTTTCCAAAAATTATAATTTAGAGATGATTTTGTGTTTTGGTGGATCCAATTATATGTATATCATTTGGTTTTTGAGTAATTTTTTTTCCTTTTCAATTACTTTTGTTCTTGGTTTTTGATAATTTCAGAATTGGAATCTTTTGAATAGGTATGTAACTATATATAAGATGATCAGATTGCACTTTTTGTGTTAGAATTAGGATATCCCCCTTTATCCTCAGATTGTGAAAAGGAGAATCTTCATCAGTTTATGCTTCCTCTGGTAGCAGATTCAGTTATTCTTGGGATCATCAAATAGGAAGGTGGACCCTTTTGTTCTGATAAATTACTGATATAGCTTTTATCGCTGCATTCATTTCTACTCTTTACTTTGTGCCAAATTAGCATTGCAAAGCTAAGGCTAAACCCACTAATTACACTCTTATGTCTAGGTTAGGTAAGTTAATGCGTTAGGTTAGGTCAGTGTGGGTGAAATTCCACATGTTTAATTTATTCTAACTTTCTTTTAATTAATGTGATTAGTTCTGTTAGAACTGAGGAGTGTTGATTCTTTGCCACCCCTTCAGTTAAACATTGACACGTATACATACAGTAGATTATACAAAAAGTTACTCTTTTTAATTTTTTTATCTGTCATTTATATTAAAATTAAAAAAATAATAAATAAATTTAAATTTAATATTAAAAATAAATTATTAAATTTAATTGATTATAACTTTATTGAAAAATAAAAATAAATTATATTATATTAAAAATTTAAAAATAACAGATAAATAAAATTTAAATTTTATTCAAAAATAATATATAAAAGAGAAAGAAAGGAGTAATATCTTATTAATTTTGAAGAGATAAATTAAATAAAGTTTTGAATAATTTGTAAGTATTTTTATTTTTTTTATAGGGAATAAAAAAAGGAGATGGAGAATTTGAGACCTCCTTGAATTTAAATCTAAAGTTTAGTGAAAAATAGTAATACAAAAAAATAAATGTGCATAATTAATGAACAATATTATACAATGCTGATAAATTATGATTAATATGAAATGGGTATTAATTAAATTAATGGTACACTTTAACGTAAAATAAAAGAAAATATACAATACAAATATGAGTTATTTGTAACTTATTTTAATTTTTTTTTCTATTTGACAATTTGTTATTAGTTTGATATATGAACAATTTTATGGGTATGATTTAAACAATAATAACTCAGTTATAGTCGATCGATATTTTCATAATGTGGATGAGATATTGTTTCAAATGAATTAGAATCCAACCAATGGCGTTACATAATTTAGTTATACACATACAAGAATGCAATCGTTCAAATTTCAAGATCTTCAAAGATATGATTTTATGAATCTGATTTAAGTTATAATAACTCAATTATAGTGGATTGATATTTTCATAATATGGATGAGATGCTGTTTCAAATGAATTAGAGTAGTTGGGCATTGAGGGAGACAGTAAATAAATTAAAAAGGGAGAGATGATAATATTGCATACGTTTATCAGCTTAGGTTCTCAAAGTGTGAACTGTGAACAATTCTGCACTGTTATTAATTGATAATTAGCTCTTAAGTTTATGGGGTTATTGTTCTAAAAATATCCTGATTTAGGGTTTCAAATAGACACATGACATGTGCATAGATTGATGTGAGCAATGATTGGTCCACACCCTTTCCTGCTCTCCACAAATAAATTAAAAATGCAACCATTTTGACCATTTCTAATTCCTATGGTCCTTCTTTACAGTTGGATTGGCCAATTATGGTCACTTTGATCAAACCCATTTCATGATATGCACAATATTGGATTTTTATATAGGATAAATCTAAATTTTTTCTATCTTCAATGCTTTTAAAATTTTGAGGAACAAAAATATTTAATAATCAATCCCTGACTGATTGCTTCCAACTTCCAACATGATTGATTCCATCGGATTCCTAAAAAATATATATATTCTCGTAATAAAGGAGGAAAACAAATTAAAAAACAGTTAAATCAATGGTTAAAATAGAGTTCAAATCAGTTTATATGATTAATCAATTCCATTAACCGAAAAATGCAGACTTTACTTTTTATAAATTATACTCCTCCCATTCTGTTTTATATGCCACATTTTTTATAAAATTTAAATTTTATTTATTTATTATATTTAAATTTTTAATATAATTTAATTTATTTTTTTAATATATTTATTTTTTTAATAAAATTCAAATCAATTAAATTTAATAATTTAATTTTAATTATGTAATTTAATATTTAATTTAAATTTATTTATTATTTTTTAATTTTAATAAAAATAATAAATAAAAAAACGAAGAAAGTAGTTAATAGATTTGTATTTAGATTTGGACTTGACTTGAACTTTAATATTGACTGAAAATGCAGACTTTAGTTTTTATAAATTATAGGTAATAGACTTGTATTTGAATTTAGACTTGACTTGAACTTTAATATTCGGTTAACCAGTTAGTTAACATTTAATTAATTCTTATATATAAATTTTCATACGAGTTGATGATGAGTGAAATTTCAGTAATCTGAGAGATTTGCAAAATAACTAAAAAAATCAAAGAATTTCCGACGAGTGAGTTTTCGATAGTTAAGTTAGATAGTATTTTAATTTATCAAAGAACAATGTTTCTAGTGTTTTTTCTTAGATGATTGAGCATACCTGTTTTATTTCTTTATATACTCTTGGATTTTGTTCCAGGAGTAGTGGGTGGAATCCCACTACTTGCAGTTACTTTTTCTACTTTTCCTATTTTTGTGAAAACGTGGAGGTGAGGGGGCGGTTACTGCTAGAAGTGTCGGAATTCTCTAGGAGTTCGGCGTCGGACTCCTTAAGAGTCTAAGATAGACGAGTTCTCGAGGATGCGTAGTCACTCTGCTTTGCTAGTTGGGCTGTCTGAGATCGGCCACGTTCGGACAATTAGCACCGAATTTCCTAGGTTGTTGCAAGTTTGGGCCGATCAATGAGTCCAACTAGATTATCATGTATATATATGATACATAAGAATAATTTTTATATTTTAATCATTATCATTTTACTGTATATAAATATGAGTATATTTATATTTTAATTACCAAAAATTACTCACTCGTCAATATCGATAGGTGATAAATTAATATTAATTATTTTTTTATTATAGTGTAAAGCGTTTGTATAATTTTTATTTTTAAAATTTGTATTTTAATTTTATAGATTTTTTTGTGAAGGGCAGGCTAACTATATATATTTTAATGTTTTAATAGTTAACTAATTATTAATCGATATATGTTTACTTTTATCAAAATGGTGTTATTTTGTAGATTTTATAAAAAAAAAAAAGAAAATACAATTATTAAACTTGACTTGAGTCGATTAAATTGAATTTAACCGGTTGAATTACGACTTTCGATAGATGACTTTGAATTGGGAACACAATCTACTTCTTAGATTGTATACAGAATCAACGCCGTATCCCATTTAATTCACCCGTACTAAATTTATTTCACAATTATATATATATGATAAAAGAATTTAGATTTGACTAATTTTTCTATGTCACTTTATGATAATAAAGATAAAGATAAAATTGGAAATTAGATAGTTATTTTTTATTTTATATAATGATTAGGCTTGACAAAATTGATTCTAACCTAAAATTCTATCCATATCCATTTAAAAAAATAACTAAAATTCAATTAAATTCATAAAAATACTCATTGGACCAATAAAAAAAATTTACATAAAATACACTTTTTATAACTTTATTTTTTAAAAATACCTCCATCAATTTTTAAATTTTAAAAATGCATTTTTTTAAATTCATATTTTTAAAAATACTTCTTTTATTTTTAACCTTACTTCAGTTTTTCTTCCTTTTCTCCTCCTCCTCCTTCATGCTCCTAGCAACTTTGCGATCCCTTTTTCACACCTGCATTTTTTCCCCTTTACAGTCGCTTCCTTCGTCAACCAGCCAACGTTGGTGGTGTCTTTCCCCTCTCGTTTGCTTTTTAGGTTTCTCCTCCAGTGGGAGCAATGGCTTTATCCCCACCTCCTCCTCAATTGTTCTCTGATTTCTCTTGAAAAATCGGTCAACTGTGCTGCTGCTGTTCCTCACGTGAAAATTTTACTTTCCTTGCTAATTTTAGTTGATAAATGGTAAATTTTGGATGAAGAACGAATTTGGAAAAAATTGATTTCAACTTAGGGATTTGATTTCTTTGGGTAAGATGAGTTCAATGCTTTCTATAGGCTTTTATATTTGTATAATTTAAGTAAATGATGTGTTAATTTAATTAGTTGTAATGATTTATGAATTTTAGAAGATAAAAGAGAAGGATATTGAAAGTGTTTTTGGAGTGAATGTTTGTAGGTGTTTGAAGCTAGAAAAAAACTAATTTGGCATTTTAGAGGTTACTGATTTCTTCTAACAATATTTTTTCTAAATTTTGGGTTAAATGCAAAATAAGTTGTTTTAAAATGCTATGGAATGTGTTAATTTTTTTAGTGGTTTATTATGCTTTACAATACGATCCCATCTCTAAAGTCCCTGTGATAAACTCATAGAAATCAGGCCATGTACTTAAAACATATTTTTCTATGCTCTGAATGTTGGGAATAGCCAAGAGGCTGATAAAAGCTGCACTTAAAGAAACAACAAAGAAAAGGGAAAAGAGAAATGAGAAATGAGATACTCGAATTTAAGAAAAATAGATCGAGGAGTGAGGAGACATTTTCATGATGATATCACTATGGTGCCCGGTCGGACCTGGGCGTTAGCACTCCGAAACTTAAGTTAGTAGCTTTTAGAGAAAGAGCGCTTAGAGAGAGAGTCTCAGATATTCAATACTTGGAGCCATCGTATTTTAGGCTATTTATAGGAGTTTTTTGGAGTGGTATTTGAGTACTTTAGGGAGTGATAGTAAGCAATTAGGTCGGGTGAACGGCCATGTGACAGGGAGCAGGTAAAGGCATAGGTATTTACTTATGTCAGTGGACTCAACATGGTAGCACATTCCATCAGTCCGATTAGATACCATGCCTTTTTGTCGTATTTTTTAGCTCACACTCTGCCTTTTAGTTAATGGGCTTTGGACCCTATCAAGCACTATTGGGCTAACTTGATTAGGGCTTGGAGATATTTTTTCCATAGTTATCACTTGTCTCTCCTCCAAAGGGTCTGACCGGGCAATTTTTAATTTTTGGTTGCAATTTTGAATTGGTGTGAATCTGATAAGTTGCGTCCATTCATTTCAGATAGTTATCATTCATTTAATGCACGTGCACGTGCCGAGGACGACGCATCATTATTCGTAACATAATAATGGATTGGAGACATGCATGTGCGCGTGCCAAGGGCGACGCTTCATTCTTTACAATCATAATAATGGATTGGAGACATGTGGCGATCATCTAGCGAGGAGGTTTGTTGGAGAATCCCATAAGCCTTGTGCCTATAAATAGGTAAGTCTGGGGTAATTTTTCCTTATTTTTTAGAGATCCTCCGCAAAACCCTGCTAGATAATTTTCTTCCTCATTCATAATGTCATTTTTTGCTTCTTCCCATCTACCAAAGGTGGCTTCAACAAGGAGCAATTTTATAGATAGAAGTTTTCTTGAAGCTTATAAAGATCATGAACCCGTGGTTCGTCCTCCGAAACTCATGAAGGAGAAAGTGGTTGAAATTCCTTCATGATATAATCTTTTCGCAGAGGTTTATGTGATGGCCTACCCAGATTTCATAGCAATGACCAATGTGCCATTTGGGCGTAAGAGTACTGAGTGGTTCATTTGTCATTTGTGGAGACAGTCTCAGAGACAACATAGCATAATTTTTTCCCTCATCATTGAAAGTCAAAACTACCATATCACCACTCTGTAAATTGACACCCATGTAAGAAAAACCATCATCATCAAGGTTGTCGACACATTTGATTTTGCTTTGAATCCCGATCCGAAAATTTACATTGTCACCAGACTTTCGGGTAGGATGATGGATCGCTCACCGACCGATCAGGTAGGGGGTCTTCGGGCGCCAAGCCAAACGTCTCACATACCTGATGGTGAGGGATCCGATCGGGGAGAAGCAAAATGTAACACCCTATACCCAGCCAATTAAAAGATCCATATACTGGATGTTACACATGAGTTCGGATCTTTTTAAGAGGGTCAACTTTAAGGTTTGACTAAATTAATTAAAAAAACTTATTAATTTAATCAATTTATTTAATCTATCAAAATTTCGATAGGATCTCCCCTTTTTAACGACAACTTCCTATGGAAAATAATATAAAACCTTTCTAAGATCATACAACTACTTTCAGAATCTCAATTAATCAACCACAATTTATATAATTGGCTTCAACATAGAAACTTAGTTCACCATAATTATAAACATTTACTCATATGCACTATTATAAAAATAAGAATTGCATCATCAGGGTTTAGTATGCCTATTAAATCGTGCATAATTATATGAATATAATTTGGTTCAGACTTGAGATATTGATTCTCAAGCTTCCTACGTATCCCATTTAGGAAATCAGAACCATGTAATTCTTCATTCCCGAGACTCAACATAATACTTTAAATAAGTAACCATTAAATCTGGTTTAGGCAAGAACTTCACATATCACTTTTTAAACACTTATAGATACATAATTATATTGTACACATTTATAATTACACCATATTACTCCAGATTGTGTAACACACAATTAATCACAATATGAATATATGTATTCAACATCAAAAAAATCTCAATCATAATTAGTTGTAATTAATCATAATTCAAATTAAACGATACAAATTCTATAAATTATTTATTAATATTTGGTAAAATACTTACGTCAGCCTTTATTTCTTTATTTAATTCCAATATTTATACCTAGTATATCAATTGGAATTTGCACCGAGTTGAACAAACAGAATTTAAACACAGGACCGAGTTCTCGAAATCATACGGCCCACCATTTAATACATAAATATTTATATATACTTGTGGACCGAGCTCTTGGAGTCATTCATCCCATAATTCATTTTAATCACTTTTATCGAAAGAGCTCTCAGAGCTATTCAATCCGATAATACACATTAAGGCATGATACTTATGGACCGAGCTCTCGAAGCCATCTAGCCCATAACTCAATTTAATTACATCTACCGAAAGAGCTCTCGGAGCCATCCAATCCGACAATTGTTATTTAATATATATTTATTTATATACACTTGTAGACTGAGCTCTCGGAGCCATCCAGTCCATAACTCAGTTTAATCACATACACCGAAAGAGCTCTCGAAGCCATTCAATCCTGTAATACACATCAGAACGCAGTATTTATGGACCGAGCTCTCGAAACCATCCAGTCCATAACTCAATTTAAGTTTATTAAACTTCATAAATCAAACTAAGTAATTAACACAAACTGATATACTAAAAGAGGTTTAATTAATTACATTTTGTATTCTGCAGGCTCACCAAAGTTAAATCCATTTATTTCTATTTATTTTTGGTTGTAATTACCCATGTTCATTTTCATAAACACTTATAGCAATATACATTTTTTTATAATCATAATTTCTCAAAAGAAAGGATAATTCGCAATAATAGAATATTAACAAGCAAGGTCGGAAGACATTATTGCAATTAGAGTAATATCCTTTTAGACCTCACAACTAAACCAAATAAATAATATAAAGCTAATCCATTGTAATGAAATTCAATTGATCAAATTTTGCTATAAAATAAAGTTATCATGGATTTTCCTGCTGTTATATCTAATTAAAGCAAACAAGCCATATCATCCCGACAAAAAATATATATTCCAATATACAGGTCACAAGCAAAAATAAAAAAATATAACACCTTCGAGTTGTATTAAATGCAAATTTGCAACATTAAAAACGTGTTTATAATTTCACGGTAGATAGCTCAATCAAAGGAATTTGTACTTGTTGGATGGCTAATAATTTTAATTTTAAACAAAAATAACTCATGATTATAACTTAACATAAATTTCTGATATGTAACATTAGTAGAACTTTAAAATCATAAGGCTAAATAACAAGAATATGTATACATATAGAAGGACAAAATAGATATAACAATGTATTACATAAAATGCCACATAATAAAATATTAGTTGATAATGCTAATGGCTATAAATTATCTTTCATTCATCAAAAGCATTTGAAATGTTATCTACTAACAGCTTTTACGACATAATTTAAAGTGTATGTATAATTAATTTTAATAGCTGCATATCAATAAATTGTTGTTACTTACATTTCTATTGACGATATACATCAGCACATAATATTTAACATGCTGGAGATGAACAATTAATATATGATTTATTCACTACCAGGTATAACTCACAACAAATGTATCAACATGTACAAGATATCATTTTATTCTCAAACAGTAAACATGATATAAAACCAATTATGTACATCCACCATTATTAGCATGTACTAGTGCAACAACTAAACCAGTAAAAATCCCGTGATTTTTACTAAACTAAATCGTACTGGATTTAAACAGAAACCAAAGTTCATCAACCAATATTTCCTTCACCAGTGTGTTGAGAAATGTTAGCCATGCATCAGATTATATAGTAAACCAATAAATAAGGCTCATTAATTTAGGCACCAAAGGTAGCCCATTCAATTTACAATTCTTCAAATCTTCAATCAAATTATATGAATATAATGATTTTATTACTCTGTTCACTAGACTAACTAGACTGTCCATAAATGACATACACAAAAGGAGGCTGAAAAGTAAAATGAACTCACAATCAACTCTGTAAACTAGTATTAATAACTAGCATTCACATATACGTTCCCGTTCAACAAAAACTAAGGCAATTTCCATTAAAATTTCAAAATTTATTTAAATGAATATAAAGATGTAATTTTGGTAGATACGTACCAATTTTTTCTCTATTTTATCCGTTCTTATGCTCGCCGGACCGGTCACCGGAGTTTCGTTGGAGCTGCATCGAAGCCGTCCAAAGGTAGATCAAGCCATCGGTAATTTCCAGGCAACATTCACGAGCCCCAACACTGCTGTTGTTCATAGGGATCGAAGCCTGAATGTCCCGCCCTCACCATGGCCGATCTCCTTGCTGCCGGTGAGTGGGGAGGAGCGGTAACAGCCGGAGAAGTCACCTCAGCCTCACAAAGTCATCGATGCTGGTCGTGACACCCAAAGCCACTGTCAATCACCGGAGCAAGGAGAGAAGTTCACTATAGAATAAAATATTAAAGAAAAGAGAGGGAGAAAGAGATCAGAGCTGTTGTTGGCGGGGCGAGATCACCAACACGTAGAGGAAAAGCGGCAAGGTAAAAGCTAGCTTACCGACGAAAGCACCAGCAATTTAAGCTCCTCTGTTCTCCTCGTTTAACCCCTAAACCCGATCCTCCCTTTTTCTTCTCAGCCTTCTTCCCCTTCCTCCCACACCTAATTCCCAAAATATCTTCCAAAGTAATTACAAATTACCACCTTTGCCCCCAATATAACTTTATTAACAATTAAATTCCTCAACTTTTATCCCCTTTACAATTATGTCCCATAAACCTCAAGTAACAATTAGCTAATTAATTAACAATTAATTAGCAATAATTTGAATCACACGCATTACTTCTAGAGTCAAGGCTGGGACGTTACACAAAACCTGGAGGATTTGAACTTGTCTAAAAGTTTCTTATTGTCAACATTCGCCTTGTAATTTCTGATGTGTTCCGATCGAAACACTCGGCGCTCTAGAGAGGCACGGTTTGTTACCAAGGAGTCCTTATAATGGCATTTCGACTGTCACGTAGCAATATTTCATTCTGACGCTGATCGGGCTATTAGAGAAGCAAAAGCCGATTATGACGTAGTTAGGAAGGATTCTCTTCTTGCCTAGTCAGGGATTTAAAAAATAAAGAAGGAGGCTACTCATCTTTCTCAAGATCTAAATGTCCGACAGAACGAGGTCGATCGTAGGGCTTTCTTTTACTCCTATCAAGGCTTTTGCCTTAGAACTTGCCTGAATTTTCTTGCAATATTTTCTTCTTTATAATGGTTTTGTCCTTACTTTGTATCTTGTAAGAACTCTTCATATATAAAATTTGATTTACCTTTTAATTGCATCTTCACACTACAATTCTCATTTTAGGCAGTATTTATCATAAAATCAATTAAAGAGAAAATATTAAATCGACTGAGGAGAAATCTGTAAATCATCCATGGAGAATATATGAAAATGACTAAGGAGAATACTTCCTGAATTTCAATATGCTTTTTATGTATTGTAGTACACAACTCTTTATAATCGTCGATCGCCTAACCCGATCGGGTTTAGAAGATAGACTTTTTTATTCAGGCATGAGTTGTGACTTAGATTTATCTCGTCAAGCGCAGTGGGTGACTTTTAAGTCTTTCATTCGATTGAAGCATTATCCGATCGGATGTAAAGATTGGCACAACGATTGACCTTTTGGTCTTGCATTACTTTAAAGATATGGCAATTTCGCACATTAAGTGTTTGGGAGAGATAATTAACTCAATTGTTGTCCTTTGCATTTTGGATTCGGGATTGACATCGAATCTAGCGAATGAATCGATGGAGATTAAGCGGAGGCATCTCGTATCTTCCATTTAGGAGTGATGTTGAACCCAGCGGACGAATTTGAAATGGAGAAAAGCCTTTGCATTTTAGGCTCAGGAAAAGCATCGAGCCTAGCAAAGGAGTCAAACTTATAGTGGAGAAACATTTTCGCATTTTGGGCTCGGGATAGACATCGAGCCTAGGGAATAATCTGATGGAGATCAAATGGGTGTGCTTTGCATATTGGGCTTAGGATGAACATCAAGCCTAGCAAATAAACTTACCCTGCTAATGAATGGACTCCAACTTTCGCATCTTCGGCTATTTCAAGCCTAACAGATGAGTTGTACCATATTGATTCATCAATTAGGATATGAGATCTACCGAAATTAGACCCTCAGTCTTAGAGTGACTGGAATAGAAAAACCAGCCAAAATGTGATATTGATTAAGGATCGAGTTATCCGATCCGTGCTTTGGCGGTTGAATTATAGTGACTAATCGAGGAGAAGTTTATAGGCATCAGAGGCCCTCATCTCAAACTCCCGATGGTAGGAAATTTCTTTTTAGTCCGCGCGGAGGCGGTAGGAGGTTCCAACCCAAAGGTCGCTTTGCCGCTTATATGAGTTACCCATTTGGAGAACCTCATTTGGGATGTCAGTATCGTCCAACCGGAATTAATATAGTGACATTGGAAGTTATCCGCTTATGGGGAGTTATCATTTTGGAGAACCTCGGTTGGGATTTTAGTATTGTTTGATCAGAATTAATATGGCGACCTTGGGGAATGACTCAGATATTTCACCTAAAAGAAAAAGAAAAGAAAAATAACAAATTTGCAAGTTAAGGCACATACCTTATCTTTTATGCTTTCCTTGGAGTTGTTAGTGTAAGCCCTAGCCCCAATGCATTGTAACGAAACACTTGAAATTAATAAAATGAGGCATTAGTTTTATCTTTTGTATTCCTGTGCATATCAATTGATAAAACTATCCAAGAATGTCGTTTCGGTTTAAGTTATCATGTGTGAGGCACATGGATTGTAAGACCTTGAAACAAATGAGACATCATTCTAAATATCCCTAGTCAGTCATTGTTATGGGAATAACAAATGAATTAAGACTAGTATGCTCTCTCTGATCTTATGAGTTCTGTCTTACGGATCATTAGGACAAGAGTGTCAATCAGAGATCATAGATACATGTTAAAGAACATGGTATCTGGATTCGATTCGCTCATGAGAACACTACATGGTACAAGTCATAAGTGTTTCTCATATGCAAGTTTTGTATCGGAGTTCTTAGACCTTAAATCTCTATGAAACTCTTTATGAATTACTGTGTACTTTGACATACACCTAACGTGCTCGTAACAGAGTGACAAGTACGGGTATGATTGGGTATGCACTGATTCATGTTAGAGAGCATGAGAGAAGTGAAGGGATTACCCCTCTCGATAAGAGAGAAAAATATCACCGGCCACTTGATCAGTGAACTGAGAAGTGTATGGCCATACCGAGATGAAATAATGAGTAATCATTATTTATCTGAGAGTTCAGTGTCACTGGAATATCAAGAAATGAATTAATGTATATAAGGATGACTAGTTCCATGCCTTATATTAATTCTGATATTTATGGGTAAGGGACTATGCGAAATTGCACTAGGTCACCAAATGCCATATGCATTTTCATTTAATTTGGAATGCTATAATATCTTGCTAGAGAATATATATAGCCTTTGAATTAATTTATTAATTCATTGCCAACATTAAATGGACCTATAGGATCGCACACAAAGCATTGGGCTTAAAATATTTAAATTAAGTATTGGACATTAATTTGGGCTTTTAATTAAAGTCAAATTAATGTATGTAATGGGTTATAATATTGCTATTGGGCTTTGGTCCATGAGAGAGAGAAATTCAGCCCATAAGGTTTAATTTCAATTAATTAATTATCTTGTGTTAATTAAGTTAATTGAATATTAAAGCCTAAAGGAATTTAAATTAAATTAAATCACTTATATATTTAATTAAGTGATTTCATTTATTTAAATGTCTTATGTTTTATTTCAAATTTGAATTTAAATTCAAAGGAGTTTAATTCAAAATATATTACTTATCTTTAGGAAGTGATAAAGTTTGAATTAATTATCTTAGGATAGTTGAATTCAGATTAATGACTTGCCAAAGGATAAGCATATATATTAAAAGAAATAAAACCCTAAACCTAATTTTTTTGGTGGCATGAATAGTAACTCGTGAATAGTGACTCTCTCTCTCTTAATTCTTTTGTTCAATTTTTCACAAGGAGAAAGGATTGTTCCTCATTCTCTTGTGTTATTGAGCAGTAATAGCAATCTAAAGAAGTACAAAATCAAGTTTTGTAGCTTCAAACTATAACCCTTACACAATACCGAAAAAGAGATCTAGCAATCTCGTTTTTAAGCCGACGGTGTAATTGTGTGTGTGAGAATAGAGGGAGTGGCGCAAAAGGCTGTTCCTTGGCATTGGTGATCGAGAACTAAGGTGGATAAAGGCATCTTGGTTGCTGGACATCACAAAATCAAAGAATAAAAGGCATCATCTATTGTAAGTTTCAAAACCCTAAAATTGCATGTTTTCGTTCCTATCTTTGGATATGTATGGTATGTATGATAAAATTTTTGTTTTTTCGCTGTGCTATCATGATTATCATACCATATCATATTCCATCAGTGGTATCAGAGCCTAGACATGCTTATTTTAGTGCTTTAGATGGATGAAAAAATTAATTAAAAATCGTTATTTTGAAAACATGCAAATCTGAAATTTTCTGTTTTGAGTTTTTTGCATTGTTTTGGTGTAAAAACGATTTTAATTGATTAGATAGGTATTATAATTAATATGACATGTTAATATACTGTCCTAAGATGTTATTAGGGCTGGTAATGGTCGAATTTAATTATTTATACCTGATGGTACATGTTAATTATGAAACTAGGTGCTAGTTGGCATGAAAATTGCTATTTTAACAACTAGTTTTCAAAATTAAATGTAAAAACGTTTTTGGGATGTTTGTAAGTGATTTTTAAAGATTAAATATCAGGTCTGGACATGTTTTAAATTTGGTTTTAATTCTGGTCCATGATAATTTAATTGATTAATTTTAAAATCACTTAAAACTATGTCTAGTTTGTGTTTGTTACATGTTTAATCAACATTGTTTGTTTTGTTTTGATTAAAATGGTAAAAACACATTTAGATTAAAATGGTACAGAATATTAAATCAATGTTTATGGACTTATTTAGATTATTAAATGACTCATAAAATTGATTTAAATGTTTGTGCATTTTATGGCATTACATAAGCATTAAACAACTAGTTTTTATTGTTTGTTTGTTTTTGCATGAATGCCGTGTACTATATATGTGTTCTTCATGATTTTATTTTTAATTCATGTTAGCACATATTATATGCATTTTTAATGTTTATGGGCTGTATGACATAAAATTAAAAATGGCAAAATTGGAAATTATGCTAGAGTTGATTTATAGCACAAATCTAACTAGTTTGTGTTTTGGGCTTTTAAGAGAACTTATTCAATAAGAGGATTTAGTCCATTGGGCTTCGGCCCAGGCCCATCACGGGGTCATCTCTTAAAGCTTCAAGTACACAATTTCCATTAATGGGCTTGGCTAAATCTAATTAAAATTGGACTTTGTTTGATCCATGAATGTTATGTATATTTATTTGCTTGTTTGGTGTGATAAATGGATATGCATGGTGCATTCATGGGCCCTGGGTTTTTGTAATTAAATATGGCCTGCGAGCCATTATATTTTATTGTAAAAGTTTCATTTATTTCTTAGAATAGAATTTATTTGAAGACTTTGTAAATCAAGACGAAGCCCACCGGAGTGGAGAAGTCCAACTCGAAGATTCTTATGTAATAGTATAGAATCTTAGTTGTAAGTTTTTGGGCCCATGTTTGTCACGCTTTACTTTATGCAATTATATATATATGCATGCTATGTATGGATGATAAAGCGTATGCCATGTAAGCCGTAATAAAATGAATCCCTAAAAAAATAGTAAGTCACAAAGTTGCCTTCCTAATTCGAAACATGTCAAGGCATCGATCATCGGTCACGTAGACTAGGAGTCCTAGATGCGCCCGATTATCTTTGTGAGGCATGGGTTGTGAATGTAGGTTGGACTTATCATGGAAAGGGATGCCCGGACCTAGGCAACTAATAAATGGGTTGTGCTATAACATCCTAAGATGTTAGCCCATTTGATCCAAGAGTCATGTACGAGACATGATTGGAGTTTTCCTACCTAAGTAACTTAACTTGTTAGGTGTACAAGCTCAGCTTGACTAATAAGTTGTTGAGAAAAGTGGATCTTGGCCCACATTAAATCACTAACGCGAATTATTTAAAGGGATATTAATTCGGTTTGTGGGATCATTAATAAGACCTCATTTAATCTTGCTAAATTTTATTGTAGATTGAAAATGGCATCTTCAAACAACAATTTCTCATTGCGATCGGTCCTTGAAAAGGACAAATTGAATGGCACCAATTTCATAGACTGGTCTCGAAACTTAAGAATAGTTCTTAAGCAAGAGAAGAAGTCGTATGTTTTGGATGCACCCTTGCCTGATGAACCAGGAAGGAACGCCTCTGCGGTTCAAAAGGAAACTTTTGAGACCAAGAAGAGCGACTCCAATGATGTGACCTGTCTGATGCTGGCCACTATGGTGCCTGAATTGCAAAAGCAATTTATGGACCAAGAGGCTTATGCGATCATGGTGCACCTCAAGGAGATGTTCCAAGAGCAAGCTCGTCACGAGAGGTTCGTGACAACAAAGGCATTAATTTCTTGCAAGATGGCTGAGGGTACACCTGTTAGTACCCATGTACTCAAGATGAAAGGGTATCTTGATACTCTTGAGAAGCTTGAGGTACTAGTGCCAAAGGAATTGGCCACTGACTTGATCTTAGGATCATTGCCTGCTGCTTATGATCCATTTGTGATGAATTATAACATGCATGCAATGAACAAGTCAGTCACTGAGCTTCATGGGATGCTTAAGAATGCTGAAGAAAACATTCGAAAGACCAATCCCGTACTAATGGTTCAAAAGGGAATTAAGAAGGGACAAGCTAAGGGAAAGGGAAAGGGAAAGGCAAAACCCAAGTCAAGTGGGAGTGCACCTCAGGCCCAATCCAAGCCCAAGGCGCCAAAACTCAAAGAGAGTAAGAGCACTTGCTTCCATTGCAACAAGATAGGGCATTAGAGGAAGAATTGCGCTCTCTTTAAGGAAGAACAAAAGAAGAATGGAGCCAAGGCGTCCAGTTCTGGTATTTTTGTTGTTGAAGTTAACCTTTCTATTTCTACCACTTGGGTATTGGATACCGGTTGTGGTTCTCACATTTGTTCAAATGTGCAGGGGTTAAGAAATAGGCGGTTACTTGGGAAGAATGAAGTGGACCTCCGTGTGGGGAATGGAGCACGAGTTGCTGCCATGGAGATAGGCGACTATCACCTCACTTTACCTTCCGGACTTTGTATTGTTTTGAATAATTGTTATTATGTGCCTGCTATGAGCAGAAACATTATTTCAGTTTCATGTTTGGATAATGATGAATTTGATTTTGTTATTAAAAATGGCAATGCTCATATTCGTCGCCAAGGCATTTCTTAAGGCAATGCCATGTTGCAAAATGGCCTTTATATCCTTGATTTACAAAACAAAGAGTCCATATACAACATTAATACAAAGAGGGTTAAATCAAACGAATTGAACCCTACTTACTTCTGGCATTGTCGCTTAGGACATGCAAATGAAAAACGCATTTCAAGACTCCACAAAACTGGAGTGCTTGGGTCATTCGACTTAGAGTCTTATGATACATGCGAGCCATGTTTGCATGGAAAAATGACAAAGAGTCCTTTTAATAAAAATGGTGAGAGGACTAATGGCTTATTGGAACTAATACATTCCGATGTATGTGGACCTTTAAGTACACATGCTAGAGGTGGTTTTAGCTACTTCGTGACATTCACAGATGACTTCAGTAGATATGGCTATGTCTATCTGATGAAGTACAAGTCTGAAAATTTTGAGAAATTCAAAGAGTTTAAGAATGAAGTAGAAAACCAACTTGGCAAAAGTATAAAAGCCATTCGATCAGATCGAGGTGGCGAATACTTAAGCTAAGAGTTTGACAGTCATCTAAAGGAGTGTGGTATTATTTCACAGCTCACTCCTCCTGGAACACCTCAATGGAATGGTGTGTCCGAAAGGAGAAATCGAACTCTGTTGGACATGGTTCGATCTATGATGAGTCAAGCTAATCTTCCTATCTCTTTTTGGGGTTATGCATTAGAAACTGCTGCGTTTCTATTGAACCGTACTCCAACTAAAGCAGTTGAGAAGACACCATATGAGGTATGGACTGGGAAAGAACCCAATATGTCTTTTCTCAGGATTTGGGGCTGTGAAGCACATGTTAAGAAATTAACATCTGAAAAATTAGAGTCCAAATCCACTGTCTGCTTGTTTGTGGGTTATCCTAAAGAAACAAAGGGATACTACTTTTACTCACAAGCCGAGAACAAAGTATTTGTTGCTCGCAAGGCTGTTTTCTTGGAAAAGGAGATCCTTCTCAAGAAAGATAGTGGGAGTAAAGTAGAACTTGGAGAAATTCAAGCACCACAAACTCCTATAGAGGATGGTTTGGAAATGGGATCAAGTTCACAACCAGTTGTGGAACAAGAACCCATTACACAAGAACCTAGAAGGTCCGGTAGGGTACGTCAGGAGATTGAGAGATATGGATTTCTAATCACTGACAGTGACACTATTGAGTTAGTAGATCGTGAGGATCCTACTACCTACCGAGAAGCTATTGAAAGCCCAGACTCGGATAATTGGCTTGAAGCCATGAAATCCGAGATGCAATCAATGTACGATAACCAGGTTTGGACCTTGGTTGATCCACCAGAAGGTGCTAAGGTAATTGAATGCAAGTGGTTATTCAAACTAAAAGCTGATAAGACCTACAAAGGTAGACTAGTAGCAAAAGGTTTTCGACAAACTCATGGTATAGACTATGACGAGACCTTTTCGCCTGTAGTCATGCTCAAGTCCATTAGGATCTTGCTTGCCATAGCTGCATATCATGATTATGAGATATGGCAAATGGATGTCAAAACTGCTTTCCTTAACGGAAATTTACTTGAGGATGTGTATATGACACAGCCTGAAGGTTTTGTCAATCCCAAGCATCCTAAGAAGGTATGCAAGCTTCAAATATCCATTTATGGATTAAAGCAAGCATCCCGAAGTTGGAATCTTCGCTTTGATGAGGCAGTCAAAGAATTTGACTTCATCAAGAACGAAGATGAGCCTTGTGTGTACAAGAAGGTTAGTGGGAGCATAGTAGTGTTTCTGGTCCTATATGTGGACGACATCCTTCTCATTGAGAATGATATTCCAACATTGCAAAAGGTTAAGCAATGGTTGGGAAAATGTTTCTCAATGAAATACTTAGGTGAAGCCGAGACAATACTTGGTATTCGAATCTATAGAGATAGATCGAATCGGCTTTTGGGACTAAGTCAAGAAAAGTACATAGACAAAGTACTAAAGCGTTTTAGTATGGGAGACTCAAAGAAAGGATACATACCTTTGGCTTTGGGAGTTCCTTTGACTAAAGAACAGTGCCCTAAAACTAAAGAGGAAAGGGACAACATGAGTAGAATCCCATATGCGTCTGCTATTGGATCTATCATGTACGCTATGTTATGTACTAGGTTGGATGTTGCTCATGCACTGAGTATAACCAGTAGGTTTCAGCAAGACCCTGGTGAGAAGCACTGGTCTGCTGTAAAAGGGATCCTGAAGTACCTGCGAAGGACTAAGGATCACTTCTTGGTGTATGGTGGTCAAGAAGAGCTCGTCATACAAGGTTATGCCGATGCTGCTTTTCAGACCAGCACTCAGGATTCTAGATCGCAATCTGGGTTTGTTTTTGTTTTGAACGGTGGTGCTGTCAGCTGGAGAAGCTCGAAGCAAGAAACCGTTGCCGACTCAACTACAGAATCTGAGTATATTGCAGCAAGTGAGGCTGCAAAAGAGGCTGTTTGGATTAAAAATTTCATTAATGGATTAGGAGTGGTCCCAAGCGTCCTAGATCCATTAGAAATTTTCTGTGACAATAACGGGGCCATTGCACAGGCCAAGGAGCCCCGGTCACACCAGAAATCCAAACACATACTCAGAAGGTACCACTTGATCAGAGAAATCATTGATCGTGGGGACGTCAAGGTTAGCAAGATATCAAGTGAAGACAATGTAGCAGATCCTTTGACGAAACAGTTACGTCCAAATCTGCACGAAGCTCATTTGAGAGCGTTCGGTCTTAGGGCTATGCCCAATTGGGACTAGTGCTAGTGGGAGATTGTTAGTGTAAGCCCTAGCCCCAATGCATTGTAACGAAACACTTGAAATTAATAAAATGAGGCATTAGTTTTATCTTTTGTATTCCTGTGCATATCAATTGATAAAACTATCCAAGAATGTCGTTTCGGTTTAAGTTATCATGTGTGAGGCACATGGATTGTAAGACCTTGAAACAAATGAGACATCATTCTAAATATCCCTAGTCAGTCATTGTTATGGGAATAACAAATGAATTAAGACTAGTATGCTCTCTCTGATCTTATGAGTTCTGTCTTACGGATCATTAGGACAAGAGTGTCAATCAGAGATCATAGATACATGTTAAAGAACATGGTATCTGGATTCGATTCGCTCATGAGAACACTACATGGTACAAGTCATAAGTGTTTCTCATATGCAAGTTTTGTATCGGAGTTCTTAGACCTTAAATCTCTATGAAACTCTTTATGAATTACTGTGTACTTTGACATACACCTAACGTGCTCGTAACAGAGTGACAAGTACGGGTATGATTGGGTATGCACTGATTCATGTTAGAGAGCATGAGAGAAGTGAAGGGATTACCCCTCTCGATAAGAGAGAAAAATATCACCGGCCACTTGATCAGTGAACTGAGAAGTGTATGGCCATACCGAGATGAAATAATGAGTAATCATTATTTATCTGAGAGTTCAGTGTCACTGGAATATCAAGAAATGAATTAATGTATATAAGGATGACTAGTTCCATGCCTTATATTAATTCTGATATTTATGGGTAAGGGACTATGCGAAATTGCACTAGGTCACCAAATGCCATATGCATTTTCATTTAATTTGGAATGCTATAATATCTTGCTAGAGAATATATATAGCCTTTGAATTAATTTATTAATTCATTGCCAACATTAAATGGACCTATAGGATCGCACACAAAGCATTGGGCTTAAAATATTTAAATTAAGTATTGGACATTAATTTGGGCTTTTAATTAAAGTCAAATTAATGTATGTAATGGGTTATAATATTGCTATTGGGCTTTGGTCCATGAGAGAGAGAAATTCAGCCCATAAGGTTTAATTTCAATTAATTAATTATCTTGTGTTAATTAAGTTAATTGAATATTAAAGCCTAAAGGAATTTAAATTAAATTAAATCACTTATATATTTAATTAAGTGATTTCATTTATTTAAATGTCTTATGTTTTATTTCAAATTTGAATTTAAATTCAAAGGAGTTTAATTCAAAATATATTACTTATCTTTAGGAAGTGATAAAGTTTGAATTAATTATCTTAGGATAGTTGAATTCAGATTAATGACTTGCCAAAGGATAAGCATATATATTAAAAGAAATAAAACCCTAAACCTAATTTTTTTGGTGGCATGAATAGTAACTCGTGAATAGTGACTCTCTCTCTCTTAATTCTTTTGTTCAATTTTTCACAAGGAGAAAGGATTGTTCCTCATTCTCTTGTGTTATTGAGCAGTAATAGCAATCTAAAGAAGTACAAAATCAAGTTTTGTAGCTTCAAACTATAACCCTTACACAATACCGAAAAAGAGATCTAGCAATCTCGTTTTTAAGCCGACGGTGTAATTGTGTGTGTGAGAATAGAGGGAGTGGCGCAAAAGGCTGTTCCTTGGCATTGGTGATCGAGAACTAAGGTGGATAAAGGCATCTTGGTTGCTGGACATCACAAAATCAAAGAATAAAAGGCATCATCTATTGTAAGTTTCAAAACCCTAAAATTGCATGTTTTCGTTCCTATCTTTGGATATGTATGGTATGTATGATAAAATTTTTGTTTTTTCGCTGTGCTATCATGATTATCATACCATATCATATTCCATCAGGAGTAATGGCCCTGTCTGCCCTCACTATTATCCGCTCGGATGTGGGAATTCATTCAAATGATCGCCCATCCGAGCGTTGTAGTCTATCAACGGAATTGATCCTTCTTCGCATGCTGGATCTCCGTGCATCATCCAACTGTATGTATTGGCGAGCTCTTTCTGTCAAGTCGAAAAAGCTATTAGGCGACCTTATTATTAATGACTTGAATAACGGGTGATCGGTAGTTCCTCTAGCCAAGGCAATTATCGCCATCTCTTCACTTACATTTCTCACTTCAGACATTGTGAATTAAGTTTTGCTGATGTAGTCTCTAAGACTTTCACTGGTCCTTTGGTACAGGTTGTATAATCGTTTGTACAATAAACCGCAATAGGAACAACTTTTTGAGTTGACTAAAGGAGGTTATCGATCCCTGAGGCAGCTCATGAAACCAATTTAATGCATCTCCTCCTAAGGTGGTGGGAAAGAATCTATGTATTTGTCAATTAATATATCTCTCCACCTAGGAGGCAAGCTGGACTCTATGATCTCCCTGCAGAATGGAGAGATAGTATTCTTACAAGTATTACCCTCAAATACATATTCTTTGAGACTTGCCAAGCTAAACCGCTTGATCTTTTTCTTGAACCATGTATCTTCTTTGCGCTTGATGGAGGTAAACTCGCTTTTAAATCTTTTGGAGTGGCCGCTATTTGGGATGTTCGTGAAAGATAAACTATCCCCAACAAGTGGAGTGGGGGATCTATTAGAACTGTAGGCGAAATCTTGGACGGAGGAGGTTATCCCTTTGCCCTTGTTATACCTGCCCGGGGTTTTGACATCAATTCTACCATCGTTTTGAGCTTGAGGCTCTTTAATGGAGACTCATCGATTTCTATTTCTTCTGCAATCTTCATCCATGAAGTTTTGTTCATTGGCTCTTTCAGAATTTTTGGGAATCCTGCCCTTTTTTATTGTCTGGATAATGCTGGTGGCGAAATCGCTAAGGAGGAAGCGCATATCCTTGAGTGTGATGGGTGTATTTTTCGATTGCTACAGGATGTTATGGTTCAAGATTGGGAGGAGGCTGTCCCCACTTAGGGGCCTTTCAGATCTCTCTCTTCTCCCTGTTTGTCTAGATTTGCCATGACCGTCATTGTTGCGGCCATGCTCTTCTGAGGTTGCATGCTCAGTGGATCTTAAACTGGCCATTTCTCTTCTAATAGAAGTCTTCGAGGGCCCGTTTTAGCAGGAGCTCTAGGCCGTCCTGTCTTCTCAATGAAAATACCAAACGATAAAGCATGATTTGTCTTTATCTATAAGAAAGAGAGTTGGCAGTTGAATGGATCTGGTCGGATGAATGAACCTGCAAGAAGGAGTGCCCGATCGGACGCAGACGTTAGCACTCCGAATCTTAAGTTAGTAGCTTTTAAAGAAAGAGCACTTAAAAAAAGAGTCTCTTAGATATTCAATACTTGGAGCCATCGTGTTTTAGGCTATTTATAGGAGTTTTTTAGAGGAGTACTTGAGTACTTTGGGAATTGATAGCTGGCAATTGAGGCAAGTGAACGGTGATGTTACAAGGAGCAGGTGAAGGCATGAGTGTTTACTTGTATCAGTGGACTTAACAGGGTAGCACGTCCCATTAGTCTGATCGGATACCATGCCTTTTGTCGTGTTTTTCAGCTCATACTATGCCTTTTAGTTGATAGGCTTTGGGCCCTGCCAAGCACTATTGGGCCAACTTGATTGGGCCTTGGAGATATTTTTTCCATAGTTATTATTTCTTAATTCCTCTTATTTGCATCATCCAAAAGTGTGAATTTTATTGGTGATTATCGTTTTTGTCATTGTAGTTTTCAAAGTTATTTAGATTTTAAGTTAAATATGGTATTGTAAAAGGAGAAAAAAGAAGGGGGTATTTTTAAAAATAACCTTTTTTTTGGATATTTTTGTGAAACTCCCATAAAAAAATTACCCATCTTATTCCCTAACCCGTTGAGTCTGTACCAGGTGCCTAATAAACCTTTCCCTTTTACTAAGTCCAGTTTTTCCCTTCTCTTTCTCTCAAAATCGTTTGTCCCTTCCACCTTGCCGCTTGTAACACTCCGAAACTACTACCTACATGAATAGTACTTGCCGATGGTAAATAGTGATATCGAGGGTGAATAATACTATCCCGGACTCACCGAGGTCAAAAAATTTTTATGTCACCATTAGAAAGTATAATTCATGACAAGTTTATATAATTTAAGCTGAAATTGAGGTCAAATAATCCTCCAAAAGTTAAAAATAAAAATAAATCATAGGATCAAAAAAGTGATCAAATTAATTTTGACCGGCTTGAAAATATTTCATGAACTTTTGAAAATTATTTCAATTGCACGAAATATTTTAGAATAATGAATATTAATTTTCAAAAGTGAAAAATAAAATTTTGGACATTTTTAAAAAATATGATGTATAAATGAATCAACATACATTA
This sequence comes from Excoecaria agallocha, assembly GCA_037975025.1. Classification (NCBI taxonomy): domain Eukaryota; kingdom Viridiplantae; phylum Streptophyta; class Magnoliopsida; order Malpighiales; family Euphorbiaceae; genus Excoecaria; species Excoecaria agallocha. Next base: position 4,980,545 of record CM075812.1, read on the forward strand.
AACTTATTTTGTAAAAAAATAAAAGCATTAAACCTATGAATCGATTTAAACTCGTTCAACCTATTACGGTATTGGTCCATTTATAATCCATATTTTTTTGGCACGTTTATGATCCGTCCACTTATGACACAGTTTAAACCCATCCTGTAATGCTCGATAACTGGATATTGATCCGAGTACTAGTATCACAATACACTGCAGTGATCCATAAATTATTATTATATTATCTATCTTTATAATATCCAAATTATTAATCATTAATTCGTGGATCCCACTTTTTGAATATAAAATTGTTAAATTTGCAGAAATTTGGGCAACATAACGATTAAAATTCAAATTCTACCTTCCTGTAAATTTTTACAAAAAACACTTTCAAATAATCACACATCTCCGACCCAACCTTCAACAACAAATAAAACTCCACAAAGTCTGTCAATACTGAATAATGGAGATTTCCATAACAGTATATATATAATCATACATACATACCATAAAATAACTTCTTTACTTCATCCCATCAAATTTATTTGCAATATAACATATACATATTACAAGTAAATATATATATATATATATATATATAACTCCAAAACTAATTTTGCCGCTCTACTCGGCGACTTTCTTACGTACATGCCAACCAATGAAAACATATAATGCTGGATTTCTCTTCCATTGATCTCTTTCCAGCACAAGCTTAATCTCTGCGTCCTTCGTGCAGCACAAAACTATACGCTAAGTACTAAAGTATTTAGTGGTGAACATAAAACCTTAAATCCCATAATTTCCATTACAGTTTATTAAGTATTATTATTATTATTATTATTATTATTATTATTATTATTATTATACTATATTTTATCATTCCTCTTTCATAATTTAATTCCATCATAATTATTTTGTTTACACTAATTTCTTGCTTTAAAATTTCAAATTTCACTTTTATCAATAAAATTACTATTTTACCGCTACTTGAAAAATTCTATCTAAATTATGACTTTTCAAGTTTTATTTCCAAATTTTTTATCATATTTTTGTTTCGCATTATAGGGGTAAATTTTTACTTTAGTCCCTACAAATTTCAAAAATACACTTTTATCCTAAATTCATTCATTTTTCAGTTCTTTATATTATATATATAATCTTTTTTCTTATATTTCGATATTTTATACTTTTGCCCCTAGTATACCATGAAAATATATCACTGAATAAGATGAGAGGAACGGTGGACCACGTGGACCCCAGAACTCCAGTATTATCAATTACACATATATTCTTTTTCTTTCTTTTTTTTTTCCTTTTTCCCCCAAACACTCCAGTCCAAATGTGAAATCATATCGACGTTACCACTATGCAAGTCGCCATGACTTGCTACCGAGATTACAAAAATGTCCCTATGGCTAGCCATGTACATCCTAATTCCTGATTTCACATCTAATACTAAGGACAAACCGTCATTACAATATAACACAGTTTATATCGATGCATCATTACCGATTCATGGTATTACATAATAATAATTGATATACGGTCATCATAAATCATCTCATTACTCCAAAAATATCAATTTTCTTCAATTAAGACCATTCGATTCACACACAAGTATTTTGTTTATTAATTTTATTGTATTATTTTATTCTCCGTTAAATGCTCCTTGCATGTCGTATGACTTATTTATATGCTATTATGCATTTATTTCAATTTATTTTATTTTATTTTTTAAAATATGCACAAATTTCTTCAAGATCCCTATTAAGTTACATATGTCAATTTTCCTTTTTAAATTGTATTTTCTACTCAATTTAATCACAATAATCATTTTATCACATATTTTTTAATTATTTCAATTTAGTCCACAAAATTATATTTTAGTCGCTAATTAATTAATTAATTATTTATTTATTTTTAATAGTAGCCGAATTCCTCTCTTAATTTAGACATGTCTAAATTTTAATTTAATGTCATAATTTCATTAATTTATCTTCCAATTTCTAAATTCTAAGTTCAATTTCACATTTATAATTAACCTAAATTTTTCCCTAATCATATATACAACATATATGAAATTAAAGGATTTAAAGTTATTCACTTACCAAATTGCACTTCAAATCACTCTACAATTTTTTCTTTACCTTTGTCTTTGTTGGCTTGATTTTTCCCTCTTTGTCCCTCTAATTGAACAAGTTTTTATGTCCAAAATTAGCCACGAATTAAGTCAAATTTAGTTAAAATAATTTATATTAACTTAAGATCAGCACTTAAATAACTAGATTATCAAAATAAAATCAATTTTTTCCAAACTTACCAAAATATTCACTTGATAAAACGGATTATTTCTTGCTTCCTTTACCACTATAGACAACCAAAGATGGAGGAGAAACAAATGATGGTAATTTCGATGAAATTAGGGGTAGAAATCCTAAGGATTTATGCTTGGAAAATAAAGAAAAATGAAAGAAAAAAAAGAACAACAAGCCATGGCAGAAAGAGACGAAGAACCAGCCAAAATAACAAAGAAAATCTAAGTTTTTAACATTTATTATGGCTCGCCAACTTTACCCACTTAAAGACAAAACAATTAATTAAGTTTAAAGGGATTAAAATGCCACTTGTCACCATTTAATTGGTCAAAATACTTTTAATTATTAATTTTTGATTAAAAAAAATAGATCAAAAATTTCTAAAAATATTAATTAGGATATGTTTAAAATTTCGGATCAATCTGAGATCGTTTCGATATCAAACTTGATCCGAATGCATATTTTTATCAGTGAGAAAGTTGAATTTTTAAAGTTTTCAAAAAATTTATTTTACCTTTCCAAAAGTTCATATTCGTAATTTTTAGTGACTCGGTGCAATCGGAATAATTTTACGAAATCTGTGAAATATTTTCAAGTCAGTCAAAATTTTCGGTCAACTCTATCAGTCCCATTATTAATTTTATTTTTTACTTTTTGAGATCTATTTGACCTCAATTTCATCCCAAATTATACCACCGAACTCGTTATGAGGAGTATTTTCTAATGGTGAAATAAAAATTTTGTGGGCCCACCGGGTGGCACTATTCATTTCTAGAAGTACTATTCACGAAATCGAGGATTCTAGGGATGTTATATATCCAATTCATTCCATTTGCTACCTCAAATTAATGATAGTTTATATAAATCAGTTTTTATTTTTTTACTAAGAAAATAGAATTGCCACTGAAATAAATGGTTATTTTTTAGTCTCATGTGGCTTTAATGCGTTGGACTTCGTGCATTAGGTTAATCAAGAACTGTGACTTGCAATAAATTGCAGATGTTTTTCATAATTAAATTTTCGGTTGAAATCATAATCCATTAATTTAAAAAATTACCATAATCTGAACGATTCAAACTATGATTTATTCCCAAATTATAAATATTAAGTAAACTTCAGTTTGACAGAATTGGGTATATGACGGGTGAGTTACCGACCTGCTAATAGTTATTATAAAACCAATAAAAAACCTTGAAATTTAAGTCCACATGACATGATTCAAGAACAATCGGATTTGAATGTAAAAACTATAAAATCATAATTTATGACACAGAACAGAACAGTTTAAAAAACTGCTAAATCAGAGGCCGTAGGCATTATTTAAGAGCAAATGTGGCTTAATTTCGTCGGTTTATACTATTTTAATATTTTTGCTCATATCGTAAATGAAATATTTTAGTTTTCCCCTGACAGAGTCACCGCTCTACTACAGTTTGACCCTGACTCACTTCCGTTACGACGGATTCTAAAATAATTGTTATCTTACCCATATTAATATTCATTTTTATTCACATGTTACGGCTCAAAGGTTAAAAAAATATATATGTTACAATCTCTCACTTAGTACACCTGTTCCGGTCTGAACAGTTAAATAAAATATATAAAAAAATTGTTCCTTTTTTATTAAATGGTTAATGTTTATTATATTCTTAAAAATACTATTTTTACACGCATATATACAGTTACGTCATATATTTTTGACCAAAAATATAATTAACATTTTAAAATTTGATAAAAAAAATAATTAATTATGTAACAGTATTCTTTGTCACGTTTATAAATTGGAGTAATATTACTTTAAAACTGACTAATTCATTATTTTGATTATTTTCGTCAATTGATTGTAAATGTGACATCGAAACTATACAAAAATATATCACGTGTCAAGATTAAAAGTGCAAAAAAAAACTCTAAAAGTATTAAAAAAAGTTTAACACATAAAATTTATAAATTAAAGCAATTTAATCTTTATTAAAGTGTTGCACTTACAGCACGAAAAATAGTCAAAATAACTGATTCGTTAATTTTAGAGTGATATTGCCTCAATTTATAAACTTTAAGGGACATTACATTAAAATAAATATTAGTAAATTAATTATTTTTTTCCTCAAATTTTGCAGGATGAATTGTACCTTTAACCTATATTTTTGCTGTATATAAAATTGTGCATGCACCGGTACTAAATCACTCCCCCGTATATTAGGTAATTTTACTAATGAAATTTTTATGGCATGATTTAGTTATTTTTAGAGACTTTTAAAACTATTTTTTTCACAAGCAGAATTTAGAATTTAATTAATAAATATCTTTAACAAAGTACACTCCAGAATTCTTCTCATTTTAGTGGGATAACGTGAGCTGGGCAGTGTATGGGCACACACTGTTCAAATTGATGGGTGCAATCACAAATGGGGACAAAAGAAAGAAAAAAACAGCTGAATACATTCAATGGCGTTGGTGGTGATTTAAGTCTTTAATTGTAATGGCCTCAATAATGGGTCAATCGTGAATAGTATTTTTCGATAATGAATAATATTTTTCGGGCTCGAAAGAATACTCGAAAATCAAAAATATTTTATTGGATCGTTAGAAAGTAATGGTCATGGTGAACTCGGGGTTGAAATTTGAAGTGAAATTGAGGTCAAATAGACCTCAAAAAGTTAAAAATATAAAAAAGGTAGCAAATCAATTTTCTTATAGAAAAAGATACTTGATTTTGCGTAAATAATTAAAAATAGTAGAACTTTGAATATTGCCAGATTTTGCATGCTTACATGAATTTTTATGTAGAATATTTTGGTAACGAAAATTGAATTTTTCGGTGATATCGACAATTATCGAATCGGACTGATAAGTTTGAATCGGACCAATAACGAATTTCGATTGAGCCAAAAATTTACGTACTACCTATTTTTGATGTGATAAAAAGGATGGAATCATTTTTTAAGTGATTTGAAGTAAGAAAGAGAGATAAATTGGTTTGAGCCTTTAATAGCCTAAAATGGGCTTAAATTGACAATTGGGCTAAGCCCATAAATTAAGCCCACAATTAGGCTCACTTAAGGAGTATATAAAGAGATGAAATCTGGAGAAAACTCCAAATTTAGCTGGTCTCCTCTCTTCCTCCTTGGTTGGCCGAAATATCTTCTTCTTCTTCTTCCTTTGATTTCTTCTTCTTTCACTTCAAATCACTCATAGTTCTCAGTATAACTGTAATACCCCTAATAGTACCCTAAGAGAGGTAGATGATTATTTTGCATAAGACAGAGGTTAATTATATGATTAATTAAAGGAAAAATGTAAATTAAGGGTATAATTGAAAAGTTAAAGTAAAAATTTTGAGGTGGAAATGTAAATTATGGAAATGAGAGACAAAAGTAAGAATCATAAATTCAAAGAGGGACCAAATTGAATTTTGCCTAGATTTTTATTAATCAACCAATAGGAAAGTGACATTAAACATGCTAGAATTATTAAGAAATCTCATGAGAAAATGAAGAAATCTCATGGTATAAAAGGAGATAGAGGTGGCCGGCCAAGAGGGAGACCCAAAAACTAAGAAATTTGTTCTCTCTTTCCCTTGTTTCATCTCTCTCAAAACACATATCCATTGTGTTTTAAAGAAAGTGAAGAGAGAGTTTAGGGTTTATTTCCATTAAGGTACCAATCTTTCCTCCTTCAATACAACTATTTTATATATATATATTAAAGATTAAGATTATTGAGTTATAGTGATAGTTATGTGTGTGATTGATGCTATGAAGAAGAAGAAGATAGCAAGAAAGAGGAAGAGGATGAAGAAGAGATTAAAGGAGCATTTAAAGGTATGGGAACCATTTTATGTGTGTATATTTGATCTTAGATATCAAATGCATATTTTTGGATGTTATTAGATGTGTTACACATGAAAAATTAGGCTGGATGGGTTGTGAAAACCGAGCTATGCATGAATACATTGAGAACTTGAAATTCTGTTTAAGACCCATATGAACAGTCTGTACTATTTTGAGGATATATTGAGTTATAGTGATTGGAATTGATAAATTCGAATTGGAAATGAAACTAGACTCAAATATCTTAATTTCTTATGAAGAACCCAAAACCTGAATCAAACTGTAGGATAGAGAAAAACTTGCTTGAATCTGAGTCTTGACTGCTGCCCTGTCACTGGGAGCAGTCTTCTGTTTTTATGATATATCTTGAGATTTATAGCTCTGATTGAGATTCTTTTTGATTTTTTAGAAACTAGAAACATAAGGATAAAACTTTGTAGAAGACAACGTTTTCAGAAAAAGTCATTTGGTACGCCTAAATTGAGGTACAAGTGGATGTTCTTAACCAGTCTACAGTATTTTATGAGTAGAAGAAGTGTTGTTTGGGCCGTCACCCTCTGCCGCGAGCGCGACAACTCACGCTTGTCCCCTATATTTGCCTATTTTTCTCCTTTTTCTACTATAATAGACTATTCCCCATGTGTTGTTACTATAACCGGGCATGGTAGACCTTATAATACGAGTTTACATGAATGATAAACACGAGAATATAACACATTCAATTTACATATACATAAATTATATATTGAAATGAAATGTAAAGGCAATATTTGTGAAATAATATGTGATACTTATATTTGGTTATTTGAATGTAAATTACCGATACAATACCATTATACAGTAATGATTGTTGTACAGTGTATCATAGTATTTGGAATTATTATATTTTATAGAGAAATGCTATAATATAAGCTATTGACATAAGAAATATGATTATTTGCCTGCACATAGAACTTAGTTGTGGATAGATAGGCATGCCTATAGGGTTACAGTCGCAGCTGCTACAGTTTTGTCCCCGTTTGGGACCACAGGCTTGACCCGATTGGGTCCACAGATTTGATACCTTCGGTATCCACAGAAACAATACCTTCGGATATTTATATATTGATACCTACGGGTATCCACAACACCCGTTATCCACACCCATAGGACTTTAGCAGACATTTTACAGTATGACTTGAACAGTAAATGTGTAATATTGATAAATATTTGATTAGTTATTTATAATCCATCTTTATACAATAATATTATATGATTAATTATGTTATTTGAGTTATATTATAACTCTTACATGTTGATTATAATATCTTGCCATTATTATTGTTTATTGTGTGCTTGAGAACAATCACTGTAAGTGGTTGTTCATATAGGTATTGTTCCCCACTAAGCTTTATAGCTTAGTACGGGTGTTTATCTGTGTAGGTACTTGCAGTCAGGATGTTTTTTGTTGGGACACGAGCTGCTAATGTAAAGCCAACTTTAGAGATAGGAGATAATCAATTATATTTGTAATTTATTTTTTTCTTGTATTTATTATGTTATACTAAAGAAACACTAAATTAAGAGAACATTTAATTGATTATGTAGAATATTAAATGTAATACTTTATAATTTCTTATAGTATAATGAGGTGTGCATGTGTATATAACAATAACAACCAATAGGACTATAAAGAAAATAGATCATCCCATGTAAAAAAAAACTTATAGAATGAAAAGTTTGGGTGGACTAGTATGGTCCTTACAATAACAATTAAAATTTCACCTCTCTATCTCACCCTAGTAACCTCAAGCAAGTGGTTTGAGAATGGAAAGGCTAGAAATCAAGTGATTAAAGAAAAGAAGGTAAGTGAGACTTTAAAAAATTGATGGATTTAAATTACTTCTTTAGTGTTTTTTCATAGTTTTTTAGGTGTAAAAACTAATTATGAGATTGGATTTTGCAATTGAGGACAAAAAAATAAGGTTTGAAGAGCTTTGTTGGCCGGCCATCATAGGATCAAGTGGAGAGGAAGAAGTTTTCATGGAATAAAGCATGAAAAGGGAGGCTTAGACACCCTAAGCAAGAGAAAATTGTAAGTGACTACAAAATTCTTTGATTTTCCTTTTATTTTGAATTAATTTCATTTATGTAATTAGGTTAAAAATGGGTAAAATTGTTAATTGATGAAATTGGTTTAGGGTAAAAGAGATTGGACATTAGAAAAGATGAATGAAAAGCTAAAATGGAAGAAAGAAATTTTTTTAGGTGAAAATTAATGGTGACCGAATTGTATAGTAAAAGAAAGTAATGAGATTTTTGCATGAAAATAATATATGTTAGCCTAAATTAAGTGTAGAGATGATAAATGGTGCCCATAAATTTTTATTGAATTATTGAAATTTATTTTAAAATTTTAAAGCCTATGTATTGATTATGTTTATAGTGAAAATTATGAAATAATGGGAAATAATTGATTATTTTAGTGAAAAATAATGCTAAATAATAAATAATACATAAATAAATTTTATTGGGATTTATTGAAATTTTATTGAAATTCTAATGTTAATATGTGTATTGAAATTAATTGAATTATTAGTGAATAATTGTGCAAAAATGTTGAAAAAGGTGAATTTATATGAAATTAAATTATAGTCAATGAAAATGAAATAAAAAGTCAATCAATAAATTTTTTAAAATAATTATTAAGTCATGAAAATAATAAGAATAATGAATTATTGATAAATAATTCATAAAATGAGTGAAAATTATAAAATAATGTGTACACGAGTTTTTATGAAATTTATATGCTTTATTATAATATTTTTGAAATAAATTATTGATTATGTTTAACTAAAATATTGAATTATTAAAAAATAATTCAATAAATAAGTATGTAATTATAACGAACGCGAAGTAAATTATTTTAGTATAAAAAAAATGAAAAAGTCAAATTATACATTTTCGAGGCATAAAATAATGAATTATACCAATAGAATTCATAATTGTATAAAAAATTGTAAAATAAATGCTTGACTAATTTATCAAAATAAATTAGTCAATAAAAAAGTATTAAAAGAGTAAATTATTATAAAATAATTCGCTGACGAAATAAAAGTTGGCGTAGTGAATGATTGAAAAGTTTAGACAGAAAAAGAAAAGGAAAAAATCGTAAAAAGTTGATCATTGAATTATTAGAAAATAATTCGCAAAGAATTATACAAAAAGAAAAAAAGAGAATTGTGAATTATAATGCCATAATTCATAATTTGTATAAAAAACTGAAAAGACCCAAGTATCTGAGTGAATTATCGAAAAATAATTCACAAAAGTGACTTGAAAAAATAAAGTAAAAGAAAGGACAAAAAATTATTGAATAGTCAAAAACATTAAAAAAGTGTGTTTGATTAGAAATATAGTGTATCAAGAAATAAAAGAAAGAAATTAAAAATTTTAAATATTAAAAATTATTGTAATTATAATTGAGTATTTTGCCCTTAGCGATAAGCAGATGATGATATTCTTGTTTAGGATATAATTGGTTAACCATAGGAACACCTCTGTACCGCGATGCAAGTCATAGCGACTTGCTTTGCTATGGATATGATTTTTAATCTCCATGGCTTCAGTGTTTCAATGAAAGTGAAAGTGAAATATTTTTCGAGAAATGGTTCGTTGGGAATCATTTCTCTCTGTGAGACCTTTGGGTCCAGTCCCGAGTATCATTTTGAGAATCTTATTATATTGCACTAGGGGCGCATTGTAATTAATAAATCGGTATTGTTTAAATGAATTGAATATAAGAAGTTATAAACGAAAAATGTTTCGTTTGGAAGAAAATGCAAAGTTGAAATAAATTTGTAAAGTTTCCCGAAAAGTGTGATTAATAAGAAAAATAAAGGTTTTATAAGAATAAAATAATAAATGAAGATTAAGTCAAGCTTTTATAATGAAAAAGAATTTAAAATGTATTTTATTTTATATGAAAAAGATAAATTAAATTAGTTGGTATTTCATGTACCAATTATTATTGTGAAAAATGACAAGTTGGATAATAATATTAATTTCCTATTTTAAGTAAAAAAGTGATGGCAATGACATTTATTGAAATTTGATGCTTAAATAATATATTTTTGAGAGAAAAGTCAAATGAAAAGTAAAACGATAAAAAGACATATAATTGTTCAATGAGGAAAAAGTAAAAGACATAAGTTCTAAACAAATATTTGAACATAGGTAAATATATGAAGAAGGAAATAGAGATTTAACAGCAAAGTGTCCCAAAATAACGATATCATTTTGCAATTAAAGCTTAAAAGCCTTTTAATAGTAATGTATTTATTAGTTAAAAGTTAAAGAAAAATAAATGCATATATATCAAGAAGTGTAATTAGAATACATATTGGATAATTGAACAATAAATTGAGAAATAAAATAGTCTAGATTGATACCATTAAATACATGAGTATCAATATATATTGCTAAATGAAATAATAATTATATCGTTGTGGCTAAAAAGATAAGACGAAAGTAAAGGAAAAAGTAAAAGTTATAGTAAATAATAATGTAAAGGTAACAGTAAATCTGATATCGATTTGCTAAAGAGGATAGTGTAAAGTAAAGTTGAAAGATTGAAAATCAAAGAACAATAATTATTAAAATATGAATTAATAATAAAACTAATGTTGACCGAAGTAAAAGAAAATATTTAATGAAACAAGTATATGAGTAGCATAATCTATGTAATTATGCTTTATTTTGAGAAATTTTTGAATTAATAGTCATCACTGGACACATTCAGTGTTCAACACATAGTGTTTACTGCGTGCAGGTTACGAAGTGTTGCGGAAGCATAGTACACGGTAGAGCCAGATCGGAAAAAAAGAATTAGTACTAGACCGAATTGTATTTTGGCATGTATATGCTTAGACCATTAAGGTAAAAGAATAAACTGTATTTTGATTATATTTATGATTATTGATGGATGAGTGTTTGGTATAAGTTTTTGGCATGAAGTTATTCTATATATGTTTTAATTGTTTACAAGATTGTCGAATAATTCAGAAATTAATGTAAAGATATTTTAAGTGTATCGAACTGTTTGATGTAAATAAAAAAAATTTATAATTTTCGGTTAAGTTTCGCATTAAAAATGACTGTTCCGAGAAAGGTGTGAGATTAATCCTGTAAATAAAGACATGTGTCCATATTTGTCAATGAGGCCCAATTCAATTATAGAACACTAGTCAGATGTGCATCCGCATAATTACCCACATTAATTTAATCCAACGATTTAAATATAGAGATTTTTTTCACGAATGTCAAATATATATATATATATATATATATATATATATATATATATATATATATATATATATATATATATATATATATATATATATTTCATATTTGTATTTTTTTATTTTTTATTTTCTTAAATATTATTTTTAAAATTTTTTATTTCATAATTATCATTTTTTATATTTTTAGTTTAAAAAATGTCCCCTTCTGATTTTGACAAGAAAACTTGATTGAATATAAGAATATATAGGAATGGTGTACTGCCACTGGACACTCGTATTTAAATTTCATTCCATCTCTGAATTTTACACCAATTTGCAACATTTATGATTACGAAGCATCGATTTCCAGAAACGTAAATAACTTGATTGATCAAAAAAATTATATGATACTTTGGCAAATATAACATTAGTAAATTCACCGACTTACTCCAATCAATTGTTAAGGAAAAATAAACTTATTGATTGTTGTATCGCAATATTAATTAATATTCAACTTGTATTATATTAATTAATTACTTTATGATTAAACTAATTTGGTTTTGACAAGGAAGTTGCCACCTAGTTAACATGAAATACACATATTGATTAAAATAATAGTAAAAATAACAATATGAATTAAATTTTGAAATTTAATTGAAATGCAATCAACATTTTGAAATTACTTGAAGTTTGAAATTTAGTAAAATTTAATACATTTAATAAATTTAATACAATTTAACTCATGGAACGTAGCAATTACTGAAAGTGTTTATAAAACTTATTTTGTGCATTTCAAATAATAGAAAAAAATAAAATGCAGTGTATTTATTTTTATATACTAAAATACAATATATTTATTTTTGTACATAAATAAATATAGTGTATTTTCTTTTTGATAAAACTCAATATACTGTATTTTATTTCCTTTTGATTAAAATACAGTGTATTTACTTTTGTACATAAATAAATACAGTATATTTTCTTTTTGATGAAACTCAATACATCATATTTTTTTCTTTTGACTAAAATACAGTGTATTTATTTTTGTACATACATAAATACAGAATATTTTTTTAAGAAATTTAATAAACTGTATTTTCTTTTCTTTTGACTAAAATACAGTGTATTTACTTTTATATATAACTAAAATACAGTGAATTAATAATATATTTTTTAATAGATTTTGTACATCCATTTTGGATCCACCTTTTATAAATAATATATTTTTTTCAATCTCAAAGAATAAGATTTAATGGCAATTAAGAGTTCTTTTTCAATCTACTGTTTATTTTTTTAAATCTCGAAAGAGTAAGATTCAGTAGCAATTATGATCTTTTTCAATCTCAAAGAGCTGAAATTATTGATGTATCTGAAGTAGTGTAATTGTGTATGAAACATAATGTAATTAGCATTCTATCAATTATTGTTGAAGAAATATAAAATATTTTTATATTTTATTTTGAAGATCATTATAAAATCAAGAGTAAAAATTTTCTTTGACAAGGATTTCAAATCCAAATTCAAACAAAGAAACTAACAAGTTTTTGCTATAAAATCTTGAGAAATCGGCAATTTAGAAAAACAAAATCCAAAGCAATGATAAATTTTATATTATATTATGAGAAAGAGGCATATTTGAAATAAATATAAGTATAAATGTATTTATAAAACATGAAAAGGCAAGAATGAAAACTGCTAAAATAGGGTGGGGTATTTATGAAAGCAAAATAAAAAAAGGTGGCATTTCATGTAATTTCCTCGTAAATATATACATGCATTAAAAAAAAAAACAAGAATTGGGAAAGGAGAGATCCACTAAGAACTTCTCATGGATTCATTAACGGAGCTTCACTTTGTAATCCATGGCCCAAGCCGAAAACCCATTTAAAATCCAGTAAAAAACAAATCCAACTGCATCAAATCAATCATTTGCCTCTTCTTAATGAAAATGAAAAATCGAACTTTTGTGGAGCTTCCAATATCGCTTTCCTTCCTTCCTTTCTTGTGCGAAAATGACGCCCGAAGCAACCTCTTCTCCCACATTTGTCTTTTTTATTTTCTCAATCCATCACATCAAGCAGAATCTACTACAACTTTTAAATAATGCTTAAGCCATAACTAAATACCTTGGAGCTCCCCAGATCAAATATAAAATGATCAGATTCTCTGTTCGTGTTTTCTTTTAAACTAACATGATTTACCGGGGAATCGGTTCTGGGTTACGATTTCTGATTATTTTGATTAATATTTGTGTATGCGTGTGTGCAAATTTTGTACGTGTACAAGGATTTGATTCCCTGCTTCAGTTCCCAACGTTGTCGGCCAGAACCCGACCCGTATCCAAACGGGTCTTCCTTCTCCATCATTTTGGTGCTAAAGGAGATGGTGTTAATAATGATACCCAGGTATGGATTTTGAATTAGTATATGCCGCATATATTTGGTTGCTTTACTTCAGCTAAAATTTAATAATGTGACTGATCAACTTATATGGTGTCTTGATCATGGGTTATGATTTTGAACATCTAGGCAGTTATGGAATAGCCAGTATTTAGTAACTCTATCTGTTAGTTGTTATGTGAGGTTATTTTAAAAATTATTTTTTAAATTTGTAGATGATTAGCTTGTATTTTAAGCTTGAGCAAAATCACCGTCAACAAGACTTTATCTTGACTTAAATATATTATTTTCTGGATTTTCAGGCTCTCAAAGATGCTTGGGAGATGGCCTGTTCTTCCCCAGCAAGAACCAAAATTATAATTCCAGCTGGATATACTTTTCTGATTCATCCTGTGGGTTTAGCTGGGCCTTGTAAATCAAGAGTAACCATTTCTGTAAGAAAGCAGTTCAAATTAATTAATTTTAGAATCAATTTAGCAATATTAGTGCATTTTTCTGTCCGTTTTTAATCACTGCATTTTAATGGTTATTTAATAGATCTCTGGTACTATTGTTGCTCCCAAAGATCCTGTGTCTTGGAAAGGTCGAAATCGGCGTAAGTGGTTGTACTTCCATGGGATAAACCACCTCAGAATACTTGGGGGAGGAACAATCCATGGTATGGGAAAGAGATGGTGGGCTCAATCTTGCAAGATCAACCCTGCAAATGTATTGCTAATACTTTGTTTCCGTATATCATGTTTCTCAGTATGTTTTTTTCTTATTTATCATTTTTTTTTTCTGAATCTGGCTTCATTTTTCTTTGTGGCAGCGGTGTCGACATGCTCCCAATGTAAGTGCTGCTTATTTTCTTGTAGTAAGGCATTTGTTTACGTTAATTTGTTTCTATCTGTTATATTTATCCTTCCATTTCTGGTCTCAAAGATGCTGCTTTCATTTTATAGGTTTATACACTTGTTATGGTATAACTATTAATAGTTCTACAGGCAATGACATTTCACAAGTGCAAGGATTTGAAAGTCATGGACCTTAGCATCGTCAATGCCCAGCAAATGCACATTGTGTTCACTAATTGTATCCGGGTAATGGCACTCCATCTTCTGGTGGCATCTCCTGCTTTTAGCCCCAATACAGATGGAATTCACATCAGTGCATCTCGTGGTGTCGAGATCAGAGATAGCATAGTTAAGACAGGTTTGGTATTTTTGATACTATTGTTGAAATTTACTTCACAGGTTTTTCTGGCCATGGAATTGTTTTCCTTTCTTCCTTTTAGCTTCATCATTTAAGCATATACACAAGAAGATTATGCAAATTGTTTTTCTTATTTGTTTACTTTTCTTAAAGGATGAATAATAATTTCTATATTTTAGGCAACTTATGCATCATTGGGAGATTGATATTTAATATTTTCTGAAATTTCAAGAAAGAACAGTAGTTTAAAATTTACTGATAGTTACAAAGTAAAGAACCTGCTACCTTTAACGTGGAGTTATACATATAACAGGGTCATGAAGTTGAATTTGCAATTCTTTTCTGAAAAAATAAACATTTCGGCTTCTGTGCTGTCTTGCAGCCACAAGTAGCAATGTAAATTTTTTATGCCATTCTACGTTACCAGAGCTTGATAGTAGAATGCCTAGGTGAACAGAGTTGCTTGAAAGATGGATAAGAGAGAAATATCTCTTATTTCAATTCTATGTTATTCAAACAAAGCCTTATATTGGAGGATGTGATTTTTGATATTTTCTCCATATTCAACATGCAAGACTTCAGGGTTTATACTTGCATCACAAGTAGTGCCTTGATTTTTTTTTTTTCCTTATATGCTTAACATTTTGTATTCAGGAGATGACTGCATCTCTATAGTCAGCAACTCCTCAAGGATCAGAATCAGAAACAGTGTATGTGGACCAGGCCATGGCATAAGGTAATGACAATTTTAACACCGGCTGGGATTATATATGTAGACACAAATCTTTTGACTAATTTTAGCATATATCCATTAGCATAGGAAGCTTGGGAAAATATAACTCATCAGCAAAGGTGACTGATATAATGGTAGATGGGGCATTCCTGTCCAACACTGATAATGGGCTGCGAATCAAAACGTGGCAGGTAATTTTCCTGATAGCTATCTCTCTCTGTCTCTCTACCTGAAAATGTTTGAATTCATGGTTAATAGTGGCATTTTTGTTCTTGAATAGGGAGGTAGCGGTAATGCAACTGAGATTAAGTTCCAGAATGTGTTTATGGAAAATGTGTCAAATCCAATTATCATAGATCAATATTATTGCGATTCCCGTCTCCCATGTGCGAACCAGGTAACTGGTTCTTGCCATATGCTTTTGAGATTTAAAGTTAAAAATGTAAATCAATTAGAGTAGCTATAGTTCTAAAGAAATAATTATGGTGCAACAAAGCTTGTCTCTTAACTCCCACAGAAAACCACAAGCCTGAGACGAGTACTTGCCAGCAGTCTAGATACACAAGTGTTTAACCTGCTGTTCTGTGCACTGCAGACTAGAGCTGTTAAAGTTGCTAATGTATCGTTCAAGCACATCAGAGGAACTTCAGCTTCAGAATATGCTATAAAATTTGCTTGCAGTGATTACTCACCATGTGAAGGCATATATTTAGAAAATGTTCAACTTGTGTCATACAATGGGGAGATCTCGAAATCTCTATGTTGGGAAGCATATGGCTCAAGTCTGGATCCAGTCAGTCCCCCTGCTTGCTTCTCATGCAGTAAAAGCTTCATTAAGCAGAAAGTGATATCTGACTCGAGAGAATCTTTTTAAAGACAGGCTGTGAACTTTTTAATTGAACATATAAGAGATCCCAGCTACAAAGAATTATAATCCAGTAATTTGTTGGATTCAGTTCAATGTCAAGCAGGTGGAAGTAGCACTTCGTATTACTCTTTTCCATGTCTTAATTAATGTGAAGTGTAACATAGAGTATTACGTAGGGTATTACCTGTAAATAATTACGATCTACTAGCGAGTTTGTGATGAGAATTTATGTTGTATCGACTAGTATATAATGCTGTGTATGTTATGATTAATCAATTTGAATGAACCAGCCAAAGTGCTCGACCACACTAGATACGCATCAGCCTATCAAGTATTGATACATGATCCCTTTTCTTTAAACGCCAAATGGCCGGGATGTCCATTTTTCAGTGACGAAACAAAGTGCAATGCTACTTGTAACAAAACAAAGATTCAATTTTTATGCCGCAGAAAAATCATCCTGCAATCCAAGAACAATCGAATTAATCCCTGCCCTCGATCCAGGAAAAAGAAGAAGAAAGAAGCACTGGTATGATAAGCATTTGTGGAAGGCTGCAAGAAGAGGCATGGCTTCGGTTGAATCTGTCAATCCCCAAAAGCTGAAATTTCATAGCCTCATATTCTGATTCTTTAGACTAGCATTGCATCCTTCACATGAATTACTGAACGCCAAGCTTGGGGCAACCCTCGGCAAGAGGCAAGTCCAAATTATCTACAGTTCTAAATGTTCTTGGGACCATCTTATCAACATATAGAGTTCCATCCAAATGATCACACTCGTGCTGTAAGATACGAGCTTGCCAGCCAGAAGCATCGACTTTGATGGGTTGGCCATTTGGATTCAAACCCGTGACCTCAACATCAAGCCATCTCTCCACCACTGCTCTGAATCCATCAACACTGCAAATGATAACAAAAGAAACACAATTAGATTACGCATAATGAAAAGTACTTTGTTCAGTCAGTCAAAGAACGCAAAACTTGAGGAACAATAAATTTTATGATGGAATTGCATCTTACCTTAAACACCCTTCAAAAAAGAGTGCAGTTCTGTTGCTCTTTTTCTTCAGCTTCGGGTTTAGGATCACCTGCCTCAAATGAACTAATAAATTGCAAAAGTAAAGTGAAAATTATTGGATGCTGAAATTGTAGACTTGAAGAATTGAAAAAATTCTCCTCATTTACATCTAACATACCAAAAGATCAAAAGGGCGTCTATCCTGTACTTTAGTCTCTTCCTTGGGTGCATAACTGATGTATTCTTTGGTGTCTTCCAGAACTATTATCTGCACAGATGAGAAAATACATAACACCTGTGTTACTTGGACTCGGGTACGGGTATCGGATACGGATATATATCCATGTATCGGACTCGTAAATTTTCTAAATAGAAGATACGTGGATACGAATCTAAATTTAAGACACGGATGCGTAGATACTGTTATAATTTAAAAATACCAGCAAGTATTTTTAATTTCAAAGTTAAAACTGCCTATTCATTCTCCTTGCCCATTGAGTATTTCAACTTGAAAGTTGCTGCGGTTGATGAAAACCTTGGGCCTATTTAACTTTTCAATTTTCAAGTCAAATTACATTAACTTGGGCCCATACCACTTAATTGGCCCTTTAAACTTCAGTAAATGCATATCAATTTTATGGCTGGCATTTATTCTCGATGCCCTCTCTTTAAAAGTTGTCCCGATCTCCTCTAAGCTGCCATCCTCCTCCTGCCGTTCGTCTCCGTTCGCCGTTCTCCTGCCATCGTTCGTTTGCCATTCGCCGCCGTTCGCCATTTTTCTGCCGCTGTTCGTTTTGCGGTTCACCGATCTCCTGTTATTCTCCTCCTGCCGTTCGCCGATCTCTTGCCGTTTGTTGATCTCCTGCAGTTTGTCGATCTTCTAGGGTCTGTGTCGGACACGGATCTGGTGTCGTGTCCCGTGTCGTGTCGACCCTGGTACGGCAGGGCAAAACGACGAGTCCGAGTAACAGAGCATAACACTTATTATTGCCAACTAACTTGAAGTGAATTTTCCTTCAGGAAATAAAGGTAAAGATAGCATAAGACATGATAAATTTATAATCTCAAAGACATCACTTGTTATGACGACTATACATGTGTCCCAAATCCTCATTTTTTAACCAAAAATTAGTATTTGAATGTTTGCACTACAAAATAATAGAGAGAAAAAAAAATTGTTATCCCCAGTGGCTAAGAGCCTGGCATTTGGTTGCATGAAAGGAAAAAAATGTTATTACTAAAAATATCAAGCATGAATTTTTTAGCACATTGTTCGCAAAAACTACTTCAATAGAATGCAGCGAATCTGATACAGAAAAAATACTCTAAAATTCATCCACCAACAGTATAGGACGAAAAATAGCTACAGCAAGCTAACAGCACATAAGCTTCAATTTAGGCTTCATGAGCATTAAGCTTTGATATTCAATCACCAATATCCATGTAACTCGTCAGGCATCTTCATAGCCAGCAATTAAACTACATAAATTTAAGGCAGAGAGCAAGAAACTCATTATTATCTTAAAATCCAGCCACTGTTCAAACTGTATCAGAGAATTTTGAATCTGGTTGACACAGGACACGCTTAGGAGATCCAAAGAAAAAGAAGCACACGGGACATACAGATTCATTATTTAAATCCGTATCTAAAAACTTGTGATTGAATGAAGCCACAAAAACCGATATCTCAACTGATTAGTTCTACTATGTGATTATCATTTATCGGCTAGCCATTAACGTGTGTTCAGCACAAAATTCTAATCACTATAACTTCAATAAAAAAGAGATCAAATTAAAAATAGAAACTGAAGTGGCTAGTTATGCTACTGTTTTCGACATTTAACAGTTCAAATTTCATCTTAGTTGCTACAAACTTCTTTTTTAAATTTTATTTTATGAAAGATTCAATTTCCTTCTCAACTTAATTAGGCAAACCAAACACAGTAAGGGAAATACAACTTCATTTCTTTTCTATTCTACCCATTTCCTTTCTATTCTCCTTTGAATTTTAACTTCCATTGCACCAAACATAGCCTGAGAAAAGTTCTGAACTTTCTATCCACGCATTTTCCATTTAAGCAAAATAGGGTAAACAAATAAACTACGCACTACATTTTCTTTCATTTTCCTCAGCTTTCTCAGCAACCAAACAATAAAAAGCAGGATAAAAAACTGACCCGTAACGGAACGCCAATTTGGGGTGCAGCAAGCCCAACACCAGGAGCCATTCGCATAACCTTAACCATGTCATCGATTATTTTCTGTATCCTCTCCGATTCTATTTCCTTCTGGTCAACTTCCCGAGCCGGTTCATGCAAAACCGGGTCACCCGCCTTAACTATGTCTGGCAAGCTGGTTTTCTTCTTCTCTCCAAGGCCCAGAAGCCATCCAGCTTTAGCTTTTGAAGTGGAAGAGAAACGCTCTCGGACTGTGAAATGCGGATTGGAGCTTAAAAATTCGGGTTTTGATATGGGCATGGGGTCAAACGAGGATAAGGAAGGAGAGTGGTTGGTTTTAGGCATTTATTTGGGACAGAGAGCGGGAGGAGACGGAGGCTAAATCGGTGAAGGGTCCCCATAGCCAGAGAGTTATGGGGGTTGAATTGAGGCTTCAGAGATTTTTAAGCTGTGGGTTTAAGGAAGCAATATTTACGAGTTTGCTACTTTTTCTATGGGCTTAGGCTTAAGGTACATTTTGGGCTTTAGCATTCAAAACAGAGTAAGCCCATTGGGCTATTTTTATTTTTTTAATTATTGTGTTTTTCTACTTAATTACACATTTGACTGCTCGTAGGAATTGAATATGGAGTAAGAAATATTTATGAATTTATCAATTTCAAGCGTTTGAATTATACATAATTAGAGAAGAAAGGAGATAATTAAGAGAGAATTCTATGTCAAATAATTAAAGAAGATAGTGTACAAGTATCAAGTTTAAATCTCCATATGTACACCCAGATATTCCCATTATGTTTGGATTTTGTTTTGTTTTGTTTTTTTTTATTATTGATGGCCGAACTGCATAAACGGGCTCCCTCGAGTAGCCCGGTCAACAGGTTGTTCCGCTCACCACTGGACTCGAACTGGTATCCAGACATAATCATTTTTGGAGTCATGATTGGACAAAAACTCTTAGTTACCTAAAGTAAATGAAATTTCTATTCAGAAGTCTTAGTTTGGTTTTATGTTCAGATCATATATCTTCCTAAATGGGGTTTTTTTTTTTGTTGACGATAGAAATCCATCTAAGCTAGGAAACTAAATCTTAACTAAAATAGGATTCACATTCCTATAAATAAGCCAAATTTTAGGGTTTTTTTTTCTGATTTGACCGTTGAAACTTACTTTTGTTGAAAATTTTGTTGAAATTTTTTGTTTTCAGGCACTCGAGTAATTGCAAATAACGGTTTCATTTAAGTTTGATCTAGGTAACAGGCCAAAAATCTGAATTTATCCATTATTTTTAACCAATACATTTGGATTTTATTTTTTTCCCAGCAAATGTATGTGGATAAATATGAATACTTTTCAAAAGATATATGTATAATTGGAAATGAGAACTATCTAGCTTGCATACTATCCTATATTATGAAAAAGCCAAATTAATTGGTAGGCTGATAATATAGTATAAGTTCCGATCCCTTCTGAAATAATTTGTAGCATGTGGAAATGTGTCCTTTTCTGCATATTTCTAAAATAAAAGATATGGGCATGATAATGTACCTAACAAGCTACAGTTGGGCATTTGATTTTAGGTACAGATTCCATACTCTTTCTTTATTATACTTGAACCCTATAATTCAACAAAATCAATCGAGATGCCCAAGAGTTGACCTAATTTCACATTTCTTGTATTATACAACACACACACAAACACATCTTGTTTGTTAGATACAGCTTGTACCTTTTTTTAGGGGAAAATCTGATCTTTATAAACAGAAAAGATCAAATACAGAGAGAAAAAACATCCCAAAAACTTATACTTGCATTAAAAATTTGAATGTTATTAAATCCCCTTTTTATCTGTATTTTCAGGAATTTCAGGCATGGAGTGGAATTTGCAAGAAGTGTTGGCAACTTTCGGCTTCGAACCAAAACCTCATTAAGCTAATCTAATCTTAAGCCGCACGTTTTTGTTTGAATTATTTTAGAGTCAGCAATGTCGGCTGAATTGGATTTCGCTAATCTAAACCCTGTTTATTCTCTTTGGACTTTGAATACTATTTCATCTAAAATTCTTATATTGCCACTCAATCGCCTACTTTGAAAATTGTGATTTAGTATGACTAGAATGGCAACAGCTGGAATTATTTAGGGTATCAATCCCGTGAAAGAGTTTGTAAATTTTCAATCTCAAAAATTAATCAAAATTTTTTAACGACTAGTACTTACCGATATCACTTAATAAAAATAATAAATTAATAAAAATAAAATACTAAAAATTATCTATAGTTCAAATAATTAAAAATTTCTCCCGGTAAGAAAATAATAAAATGTTGACTAGAATATGCCATGTGGATGACACGTAAAGCATATTCAGAATTGAGTCAATTGACCGTTTTCACATAATCTATACTAAGAACTTTCTATCTTAAACTTAAGGCTATACATCAATAGAGAGAGGAGTGCTCATACATCAAATAGCAAGAAAAAGGCGGTGCATGGAATCTTCCGATTAATTATTAGTAGCACTTCCTTGTCACTTCCCGTAAAATTTCTTATATATATATAAGGACCCATTTGCCCATACAAATATAAACTTCTCGTATATAAATAAAAGTTTCTCTTGATTTCATCAAGAAAGAAGAGCAGCAATGGAGAAAAATAGCTATCCTCGATTTCACAACTCCACCAGATTTGAAGCTGAAGAAGATGATTGATGACAAGGAAAAATGCACCTTGAACCCCTGACAATTACGAACACCTGCAAAAAAGCAAGCAATGGACCGACGGGTTTCCGACAAGGGAGTCTCCGACGATCAAGTTAGTAATTCTGAGTGAAAGGATAAGGGATTTTTAAGGTAAGAAATCAAGTCAATCTTTCATACCTGTCTTTACTCCTTTTATAGGTGGACTTGCCGCATTTTCAGGAGCTAATGGGAGGAGTTTCCCGTTTTTACCGGCCACTATCCCATTATAGACGAATCTTGAGGGAAAGTGGGTTAGTGGCGGTTGTGTGTCCAACGTGGTGGAGATGTTTTCGGGGCTAGCCTGTTGCCGGACTATAGCTCGGCTAGAGACTCCCGATGAGTTTAGCATTAGGTCGGTTTTCTGGGCCCTCTTTGGTTGAGGTGTTCGGTTTATCCCGGATCGTTGAACGGCTTAACAGACCGGTTGTTATCAATGATATTCATAGTTACGTTAAGAGGGAACATAAAGCTGTGAGAGCATGTCCTGTTAGAGAAGACGATGATAATAAACCAGCTCAAAAGCTTGAGAGCAAGCCATCCATGGATATAAATGAAAGTGCCGAGAATTTCATCAAGAATTTCAGGAAGCAACTTTTGATTCAAAGGCTTGAATCCATCGAAAATTACGAGCAAATGCTTGCAAGAGGTCTTTAATCGCCCACCTTTTTAACTATTCATCTTCTATTTATGTGTAATTTAATGGTATGATTTATAATTTGATGTAACTTCTTTTCTTTCTTTGATGATCATACTATATATATATATGTTTTTAGACAGAAAACATGCAATAATTCTAATAATATTTCTTGATTTTGCGTTAGATTTTGATAGTGTATCTGTATACGTAGATCTCTCTTCTTCCAAGTTTCTTATCTTCTTTTCTATTTTCTTTATCCTTTTCTGCAAAAGAAATATTGATCTAAATTAATCTTGAATGTGGGAAATGTTGCATATATATATATATATTTGGAAGTGATAAAATTCAGCTATATGTTGTAACTAGAGGGATCGACGTACTTGTCTTTCATCTTATTTTGCTGAAGCACAAATTTGTGAATAGAGTTATACTTAATATCTCGGTGTACAAAAATATTTTGATTTTTTTTTTAAAGTTATATTGATTCGATTCCAAAAGTTTATATATATAAGAGATGATTTGATATACAAGAGAAGGCTTGGTGCAACCAAGGCGAAGAATGACTAATTGGTTAACACTCCTTTTTATCTAGATCCGGTCTAGATAAGTTTCATGTAGTAAAGTAATGATATATTACTATCTATGCAAAGTTAAAAAAAAAAGTGAACTGTTGTTAACACGTACAGGTAGCAATATGTTATTGGTTTGATTTATGCAACTTATTTAAATTGAATTTAAGCAAGAACAAATTGAGATCCAAATCATATCCTATGATTTCAAAGTGGCTAGGGGTTCTGATAGCAATTTTTTTTTTTATATCTTTTCATATACAATGAAAATAGAACTTTATCCGATTCTGATTCAATAAAATTCAGCTGGGAAAATTGTAATGTCTTTACAGACAGTGCTTCCATCACATGCACCTGCGCTCTTGATTCTTCCGGTATTAATGTTTGTCATGTCACCGAAATGTATGTTTCTGCACTTCTCTCCATCTATATGTATTATATATATATATTTATCTAATTACTTGATTCTTAACTAGTAAAATTTTAAATAAATCAATATACTTGTGCTTAGTAATTTTCTTCTTTGTTTGGTGATCAAAATTGTAAGATCTCAAAATTAAAGTTGAATAGCATCCTTTGTATCGAATAATTTTCATTTCTTTTAAAGTGCTAAATAGTTTCTTGTTTTGTCAGCTTTTTCTTTATAAAAAACACGCATTTTATGAGTTTTTGAATTTTAATCATTTTTCACTTTAAATTTTTATTAAAAGTTGATACTGAATTTTTATATTTTTTTATTATCATTTATATTAGGTACAATTTAGATGAAACTAGAGACATTAAAACGTATGGCTTTTTAATATCGCATGAGATTAACTTAAAATAACTATATGATCTATCAATATTTCAGACATGCAAAACGTAATACGTCGGTATAAAGAATGTAAATTTCTTGACTAGATTAAATTTATGAAAATTACCTGTAAATCATGTTAGCATTTAAAATAGAGAAGGTGATCTAAATAGCGGTTATCATGCAAATGTGTTTTTTTCTTTTTTCTTTCATTTTTTTTTTAATTTTACATAACATTTGCTATTTAAGTAATTTGATAAATTTAGTCTAAATAAGAATTTGCGGAATGGATGAAACTCAATCTGCGCTAATGCACTTAAGTCTATTGTTTATTCATTGAAAGAGAAAAAAAAAAAAAACATAACGTTGGTACATGGGCGATTAAGAGTGATTAATTGGCAAATTCACCATCCTGTACAAAAGAAGAAAGACACACAGGATCAAACAGAAAAATCTACATTCTTGCCATTCTAGCTTCAATCAAATTTATTCAGCTTTCTGCTGAAATAATACTAGAAAATTTTTTCTGCTGAAATAATATTAGAAGAATCTATATTTTCGGTAAAAGTTAATTGACAATGCATTAATTGATTTGAAAATATTTTAATCTTTTTTGGCATACTTACAAATCAAGTTTTGTTTTGCTTAATACTTCCTATGCCAAAATCTCTCCAATATAAAAATAAAAAAATATAACTTAGAATAGCTTGAGAATTAAGTAAAAACACCCAACTAAGTTTTCATGTAAATATTATCTACATTTGAAATTTTTTTATCCACATGTTGAGTTTCATAAATAAATTAATCCAACCTGCTGTTTCATTATAATTTCCTTTTATTTCAGAATAATTCTCTTTTATTTAAAAATTCATATATAAATAAATAATTAATAATCCATTGAATTTTTCAAATCACATACATGATTTTTGACTTTGTAGTCGGACTCATCAATACACAGATTAAATTTCACCGATCCATAGACAATTTCTTTTCTTTGTAGTAATCATATGGGGGCATCAAGATAACCTAGCGTTTAATCCGAGCCATAGACGATTTCTTTTCTGTCTAGTGATCGTAGGAGGCATCACACTAACCCAGCATTTTTCAGGTGCAGAGATCCTCATGCCGGACTAGACAGTGCTCGGATATTAATTAGATTTTTTTGCTGAATTAGCGAGAAGAAAAATCTAGTCTTATAGTTTTTCTAAATCCACTGTGAAAATATATACCTACATTTACAAATATGTTAAATTTCGTAAAACGGAAGCAAGTTTTTTCACTTTATTGCTAAAGAAGAATGTTGATCCCATATATAGATACAGTAAGACAACAGAATACCCGAATTAGAATTTGATTCTTATAATATCTCTACAAAATCCACATAATATATCTATGAATCTGCACAATTTCTGCTCAAAGTATACATGATGGGATATCGACCTTTCAATTAAGCATCAATTTTCCATATACAAGATATTTTCTAATTTTTGTGTTTTTTTGTTTTGATCAAATTCATCTATATACAGATTAGATTAAATATTACCTATACTATAGAAAGACAATTTTTTAGTAATTATATAGAGCATCGTGATCCAGCATTCTCTGTGAATAGAAAAAAAAAAAGCGAAACGAATTTTGCTCAATAACACAATATATAGAAAGTCCAAGAAAATTCCAGCACAAGCATACAAAAACCAGCTACTACAATGCTAAGGAGCCGACACAGTGGGAACCCCCAAAAATGAAGACCATGAAAACTTGCACGGAAGCCCATCTTCACTTTATTACAAATTAATTGCACTTGATTAATTCATGTTATTTTCCTACTGCTGGACCAGTTGCTGGATCTGCTGCTGATTGTGCTGCAAAATCTGAAGATTGACGCGAGAACAAGTTCTTGCCATTTCACCAGCTAGAGGTACCACCGGGAGATTGTCGCAGTTGCATATCTCGATCATGAACCCATCCGGGTCATGAAAGAATAGTTGATCCACATGTATCCCACCTTCCTCCACCATTGCTCTCACGTACTTTATTCCCATTTCTTTCAGCTTCTTCTCCACTGCTCCCATGCTCTCACACTACCAAAGTCATACTCAAACACATCAACAAGGACTGAATTTTCATTTTAATACCTCACCATCAAGTTATTTGAAAGTTTAACAGAAGAGTACTACTATTTTGAAATTTCTTAAAACCCATGTAAATTAATCGTGACTTGCATTAATTTATCCACTGGCTACATCTATGCCATTGACAAAGTCAAACGTGAAGGAAACCAAGTTTGCCTTCTACTTCCATGATTTTGATGGTGACAAATAACAAAAAAATCGTAGCCGGTTAACAAACAAAAGGACATTTTCATATACCAAGCATTCTTCACCTCTAATCAACTGTTCACCGGAACTTCACAATCATAATCGACTTAAAATCATATTTTTCTTTTAAGAGTAACCAACCTATACTCAACTAGTGAAAAATCTTAACTTTGATTCAGTAATTATATATGGAAATATCTTGATCTTTCACTTGTACGTACTATGTAGTATCATATATATATATATATATATATATATATATATTAATCACTTTGCTTCTATTATAATTTTATAAAAATTCGTGCAAATATCCAACAAAAAACAAATCCACTTGTTACTATCAATTTTATTTTTGGTTTGTCAAATGATGCGTGCACCGTAAGATATTTTAGTTCATTGTATCATAAGCATGACTCCATATACCTAATTAAAAACACCAAAACAGAATCAAATTATACATAAGAAATTAAAACATAAGAACATAAATTGAATAGAATTTAGTTGAATTGTAGAAGAAACCATAATTAAAAGTACCTGGAAAGAAATATGATTGTCCTTTGGATTAATTGCGCTTTTCTTTGGCATGTTCTCCTGGTCCTCCGATTGCAATAAATGAATTCCAATTCCGTAGCCAAATAACCTGCCCACATATACACCAAATTACTATCTTAAACACAAATTAACACTTTCTCCCAATTTAAATACTAATGTAAACCAAATTAAGTTTTCTTGAAAACTATATTCGCTTAATTACCAAGCTCCATCGAAATCAAAAGACCCTGGCCTCCTTATGGGGGAAAACCCAAGAATATTTTGATAAAAATCGATGGATTCTTCAACTGATCGGCATAGAAGAGAGATGTGGTTCAATGATTTGAGATGAAGAGGGTTTCCCATATTTTCCTTCATTTTCTTTTCCCAAAAAAAGAATCCAACGGCCAAGAAAAATCAGCTAGACGTTAATTCCTCGAAAACAAATGAATCACCAAAGAACTCGACCAATAGAGAAATCAAGAAAGAAGAAAAGACGAAACTGAAACAGAAAAATTTAGACGAGGGATTTGATGTAAAGCCAATCACGAAACCAAAAGGGTGCAGAGAAATTGTAGGATACGGGTGGGTATTTATAGAAGGCAAACGACTAAAGTGGGGTTTATACTCATTAATGCCACGTGTCCATCATGCAACGTGTCGATAGGGATTTATCCGACACGTAGATCAATTGCTGATTAGGATTTGCACCGATCGTTATCGATACGGTCAGTGACACGCAAGCTTCCCAAAATTTAGTTTTATTTCCTATTTCGATTTGGAATCATATATCATGTTTTTACAATTCACGTGAGAGTAGGTCCAAATTAATTTGTATTTGCAATTTTTATTATTTCCCATTAAATTTTGTATTCTAACATAGTTTTTACGATAGTGGGTCAGCGTATTTATTGTCGGACGATTTTCATTCAGAATAAATTTTGAATATTTATAAATAAATTGAAATTATTACTGCTGAAATTGTTTACAATAATGCAATTTGAAACAAACTTGTTGATTGTATTTTTTCCAAGTGGAAATTGTCAAGTTAAATATGTCACGATTGATTTTTCTGCTTTGACTAAAACTATGGCCCGGTTGCCACCTCAACTAGTGACGTATAGTTTTGGATGTTCAAACTATCATTATTTATAAGATATTTTTAAATTAATTATATGTTAGATTAATCAACTGAAAATGTTAGATTATTTTCCATAAAATAAGTGACGTATAGTTTTGAAAATCTATAGCTTTTATATTATATTATATTATGTATAAAAGTACATAAACATGAAATTTTTTTAGAATAATATATTTTTATTTAATTTTTAAAAAATGAATTTAGTAATAAAAATATAAATAAAAACAAATTATTCAGTTATCATTATAAATTTCACGTGAATGTGCAACTAGGCTAATTATTGGAGGGTCTTTTATAGTTTATTTACTTGAAATAGGATTTTTTATTGAGTAACTAAACATAATATTTTGAATATACCAATTTTATTTAATTTTTTTATGAGCCTCTATTCAATTTGGCTTTTCTAAACTTATAAAACCAATTAATCCAAAATTGAATAATATCGTACCTATAATTAGAGGCAATCTCTAAATAACGTACGCTTCATGTATGAGATAAGAATTGAATTTATAATCTCGTTTAAGGACATTTGAATTATTTACTTCCAGGACCAACAATCATGGGTGGATATACCAACTTTATTAAATAGTATATTTTAATTTAATAATAATTTTGAATTTAAATTAGTTCAATTCATTTAATCTCTTTAATTATGTAGTTGAGCATTAATTTTTTTATATAAATATTAAAAAAAATATGAATCACGTATTATAAAAAGAAAAAGAAAATTAAATTATAACCGTGTGATGCATCTGGATAATAAGCTAGTCAAATAAAACTAAATATAAAGAACAACGGTGAGCTAATTAGGTATAGGGAGACAATGTGGTTGGTATAATTGTAGAATATATTAGTTTTATTCTTCTGTTAGCTGTTCCAGCTTTGAGAACATTTGAGAACATGCATTTTGTGTGCTCTGTTTTCCCGCTTTTCTTTTGTTTTTCCTTTTGTTTTCCATCCGTCCATCTTGCCAGCTGGATAAGATTGGATGGTTGTAGTTACTCTTGTGTAACTATAAATAGCCTTCTGTTTTCTTTCTCATATATAAAAAAAGAAAAGAAAATAGTGAGTTTTATTTGGAATTAAACTCTCTGTTCGTCTCTGTTTTTTTTCATGGTATCAGAGCAGTGTAGATCTATTGTTGTTTTCTTAATCAGATCAAATTGATCATGACGGAAGGTGATGGTAATCAGAAGAAGTCTGAAGAACAATATCTTCAGCTTCATCACTCAGATCATCCAGGTATGTCATTGGTTAGTACACCTCTCACTGGTACAAATTTTCTTTCCTGGAGCCGTTCGATCCAGATTTCTTTGTTTGCCAAAGATAAAATAGGTTTTGTGGATGGTGAATATAAAATGCCTCAGAAAACAGATCCTACGTTTAAGCAGTGGAAGCGAGTTGATAGTATGGTGTTAGCTTGGATTTTAAACTCTATTTCAAAAGAGTTATCTGAAGCTTTTACATATGCAACTACTGCTAAACAACTGTGGGATGATATTCATGAGAGTTTTGGAGAGAGTAATG
This sequence comes from Excoecaria agallocha, assembly GCA_037975025.1. Lineage (NCBI taxonomy): Eukaryota > Viridiplantae > Streptophyta > Magnoliopsida > Malpighiales > Euphorbiaceae > Excoecaria > Excoecaria agallocha. The sequence goes on from CM075812.1 coordinate 5,010,577, forward strand.
GTCCGTTGATTTATCAGATTAAACAAGAGCTTAATAATTTGAGGCAAGGAAATATGAGCATATGCAGTTACTATACTAAAATGAAGATGTTATGGGAAGATTTATGTGCGTTAAATCCATTACCTGTGTGTAGTTGTAATGCAGCTTCACAGTGTTCTTGCGGTGTTTTTACGAAATTAGAAGCAGCTGATAATGTGAATAAGGTGATACAGTTTCTCATGGGACTCAATGAAGGATATGATCATGTACGCAATCAGATCTTGATTTTGGATCCATTGCCAACCATTAATAAGGTTTATTCTATGGTGCAAAGAGTAGAAAAACAAAGAGAAGTACAAACTAATGTTTCAGATCCAATGGAAGCAAGTGTATTAATGGCAGTTAATTACAATACAAGTTCCAGAATTAATACGAAAAAGGATTCTCGATATGATAAGAAGAATAATATCAGGAAAGAGGACAAGCAATGTTCTCATTGTCACAGGAAAGGCCATTGGAAGAGTGAATGTTTTCAACTTAATGGCTATCCTGATTGGTTTAAGGGACGGAAGATTTCGCAGGAGGTTTCTAAAATGGTTGCTCATGTTTCTGAGACTCCATTTGATTCCGATGAAGAGAAACTTCTCACTAGGAAGACAGAGGCTGAGTATGACATTGCTCATATAGTGCAAAGGGAATTGAGCAAGCTGTTAAAGGAAAAGAATCCAGTTGATCTTAAACAGGTCAACTTTGCTCATTTCAATGATTTTGCAGGTATGAATTCTTCGATTGTTATCTCTGGATTCTATGCATCATGGTTGTTGGATTGTTGATACAGGGGCTACAAACCATATGTGTTCTTCATTAGAATTATTCTCCCACTATAAACCTGTTTCCAATCCTACACCTGTCTATCTACCTGATGGTTCTCTTAAGTTTGTTAAGAATACTGGTGATATTCATCTTAGTTCCCGTGTCATTCTTACTGAAACTCTACACATTCCAGATTTCAAGTTTAATCTTCTGTCTGTGCACAAGTTATCAAATACTTGTTCGCTGAAGTTTTCTTTTTATCCAACCTTTTGTGTCTTACAGGACCTACAAAATGGACAGACAATAGCAGTGGGTAGATGTGTAGGCAATCTTTATATGCTGGATCCTTCTTCTTTTCTTCCTCATGTAATAAAAGCAGTCGTTGACAAAGGAATGACTCATTTAGTTCCATCTGTTAACACTTGTAATAATACAATTTGTATTAATGACAAGGATCTCTCTTTATGGCATAAACGTCTTGGACATAGTTCTATTGATGTTTTGAAGCATATTACTCAGTTCAAAGGCGTGAAGTCTGGATTAATGTTTCCTTGTTCTGTTTGTCCCTTAGCTAAACAGACCAGGAATTCTTTTCCAGTTAGTCAACCCAGTTCTCGATCCTTTCATTTATTACATGTTGACTTATGGGGTCCTTATAAATATTCTACTCTATCTGGAGCTAAATATTTTCTAACCATAGTTGATGATTTTACTCGAACAACATGGACTTTTTTGCTTCAAAATAAGTCTCAAGTTTCTAAGACATTTCTTTGTTTCCTTTCTCTTATCAACAATTAGTTTGATTCTTCTGTTAAAATTGTTCGAACTGACAATGGTTCTGAATTTTTGAGTCAAGAGTTTCAGAATATTTTACTATCAAAGGGGATTTTACATCAGCGATCTTGTGTTTATACCCCTCAACAAAATGGGGTTGTTGAGAGGAAACATCGCCATCTTCTTCAAGTTGCACGATCTCTTCTTTTCCAATCTCATTTGCCACTTTCATTTTGGGGGGAAGCTATCTTACTAGGAACATATCTTATTAATATATTACCTAGTTCCATGCTTAAATGGCAGACGCCATATGAACTGCTTCATGGTGCTCCACCTTCTTATGACAATCTAAAATGTTTTGGTTGTCTTTGCTATGCCATAAATACTCAGCCTTCCAAGGATAAATTCTCTCCTCGTTCTTTTCCTTGTATATTTCTTGGTTTTAGTTCAGGAAAAAAGGGTTATAAACTGTATAATCTGTCCACTCATAATGTTCAGGTTAGTAGAGATGTTGTGTTCCATGAGTCTATTTTTCCTTTTAATCATTCCACTCCTGAATCATCCATTGTTTTACCTAATTTGCCGATACAACTGGATCTTTCTTATCCTATTTCTAATAATCATAATACAGAGTTTGTTTCATCACCTATTGATACATCTTCATCATTTCTCTCTCCTAGTTATAGTCACTCTGATATTTCTGTACCTCATGATTCTTCTGAGGTTCCTTCCTCTTCAGCTTTCCCTACTCCAGTTGATCAATCTACCAAACGGTCTAAACGTGTTCCTACTTGGATGAAAGACTATGTCACTTCTGTTACTAGTTCACCTCATACACCACCAACCTATCCTTATATGTCTCCTCAAGGATTTAATGAAGAATACATATCTTTTATGGCCAATGTATCAACTATCAAGGAACCTACATGTTATAGAGAGGCTGCTAATAGTCCTGAATGGGTGGCTGCAATGGAGCAAGAGATTGCTGCCTTGGAAGCTAATAAAACGTGGGATATTGTTCCTTTACCATCTGGAAAAAAAGCCATTGGATGCAAGTGGGTCTATAAGGTGAAGTTGCAGCCTAATGGAGAGATTGAAAGGTATAAGGCGAGATTGGTAGCAAAGGGTTATTCTCAAATACCTCGCATTGATTACACTGAATCATTTTCACCTGTTGCTAAACTTGTTACTGTAAGGATGTTAATTGCTGTGGCTACAATGCATAAATGGTTTTTACAGCATCTTGATATTAACAATGCATTTTTGCATGGTTATATCTTTGAAGAAGTTTATATGCAGCCTCCAGAAGGTTATTTCAAGGCTAAGACACATGAGGTTTGCAAGTTGAATCGTTCTCTTTATGGCCTTAAACAAGCATCTCGACAGTGGAATTTGGAGTTCACACAGAAACTTCTTGATTTTGGTTTCTGTCAATCTCCTCATGATCATTGTCTTTTTATACAGAAGACTTCTACCTCTACTATTTTCCTATTAGTTTATGTTGATGATGTTTTGTTAACAGGAGATTCTGATATTCAGCTTGCATGTGTTAAACGTTTTCTTCATCAGCAATTTACTATCAAAGATCTGGGTCCAGCTCGATATTTCTTGGGTGTTGAGATAGCTAGGTCTTCTACAGGCACTTATCTCAATCAAAGAAAATATATCCTTGATCTTCTTCGTGATGTTGGTCTTACTGGTGCTAAACCTGTTTTTGTTCCAATACCCAAAGGTTTTAAATTTCTTGCTGATGATGGGCCTTTATATCCCGATGCTGATCAGTATAGACGAGTTATTGGCAAACTATTGTATCTTAATCTCACTCGGCCTGACATTTCTTATGTTGTTCAACAACTCAGTCAGTTTGTCTCTAGGCCATGTGTCACTCACTGGTCTTCTGCTATTCATCTCCTTAAGTATCTTAAAAGTTGTCCCGCTAGAGGTTTGTTTTATCCCTCTACCAATACTACTTCTCTTCATGCTTACAGTGATGCTGATTGGGCCTCTTGTTCGGATAGTAGGAGATCTTTAACTGGTTACTGTATTTTTCTTGGGGATGCTCTTATCTCTTGGAAAACAAAGAAGCAGTCCACTGTCTCATGTAGCTCTGCTGAATCAGAATATCGTAGCATGAGCGTCACTGTGAGGGAGCTTCAATGGATTACTTACTTGATGAATGATTTACATCTTCCAGTGCCTCTGCCTATTCCCCTTCGATGTGATAATCAGGCAGCTCTGCATATCACTGCCAATCCAGTTTTCCATGAACGAACAAAACATCTGGAGATTGATTGGCACTTAGTGCGTAACAAGTTCAAGGAAGGTTTTATTTTGCCTCAGTTTGTTCGAAGCCAATTTCAGCTTGCTGATCTATTTACCAAGTCGTTTTCTGCTCCCCATTTCAACCAGTTAATTGTCAAGTTGGGTCTGATTGATTTCAATCATGATCCAACTTGAGGAGGGGATGTAGAATATATTAGTTTTATTCTTCTATTAGCTGTTCCAGCTTTGAGAACATTTGAGAACATGCATTTTGTGTGCTCTGTTTTCCCGCTTTTCTTTTGTTTTTCCTTTTGTTTTCCATCCGTCCATCTTGCCAGCTGGATAAGATTGGATGGTTGTAGTTACGCTTGTGTAACTATAAATAGCCTTCTGTTTTCTTTCTCATATCTAAAAAAAGAAAAGAAAATAGTGAGTTTTATTTGGAATTAAACTCTCTGTTCGTCTCTGTTTTTGTTCAATAATCAAAATATAAACAATTTAACAAGTCAATGAGTCTATAAACAGTGAGATTCATTTCCATGTTAGTCAGATCATAAAATAGGCTCCAAATTACTATTTTATTCATGACAGCCTAATCATATTGTATATTTATAAATGTGGCAAAAGAAGACCCGAGACATCCTATACAATTAGTAGTTTAAATATAAATAAATAATAATTGAGTATTAATATATTTATAAAAATATAGGTGGCAAATAGATCGATTTGAACAGATTTACATTGAATTATGAATAAACTATTATTTATGGGTTATAAATAAATTAATGACCAAATAGATTGAATCTAATTATTTATTTTTTAATGGACTATTTCTTTGTTTCTAAGAAATAATAATAAAATTAAAAAAAATTAATCGATCTACCGTATGCTAAGCTAAGGCAAGTTGTCAAAATATATAAATTTCATGGTGACTGAAAAAATTATTTTTAAATTGTGACAAGTGGGACCAGAAATATATATATAGAGAAAGAGCTTTGACAATGATATTCCAATTAATATAATGTAAATTACAGTTAATTTGGCTTTTATTTTTTTATAATTATATCATTGGGATAGAAAAACTGAGACCCGAATTCGGATCGATTGCAAAAATAGTTAGATTTTTAACTATAAGTGATTCCATGTTAACTTTTTTATTAAATAATTAATTAATTGTCAAATATTCAATTGCTACTAATTTATTTCGATATACCCTCGTAACACAATAAAGCCTAAAAATTATAGATATTAATTTTGAGGATTTCTGTTTCACATCTTTTATTTTATTTTTTTGAAAGAGCAACAATATTCAGTTATTCACTTATTGAGCTCAATAACAATTAATATGCTGACAAACATTAGTACTGTTTTGAAAGGATTTTCCAAAATCATAATAGTAAATTGAAAATCTTGTGTCTGGAAGTCACAAACAAAAGTAAAATAGTAACATCAGTTTATTTAATCACGAAATAAAATAATATAAAATGTTTGTCTTGGCTATTAGTAATCACATGTCATTCATGGTTAAATATGCAGGTTTGAGCTTGAAAGTGATATTTACATAGGTATATTACTCTTTAAACCTCGTTTTTAATTATTTTCACACATATTAAAAATATATTTTAATATTATAAAAAATAGCAGTAATTAATTATACTGTCTTTTTATTAAATAATATAAAAAAATTAATATATAAATACATTTAAAATATTAAAATGAAAAAATTAAAATTTAAAAAGTATATTAAATTCTTATTAAATTATAAAAAATGACACGTAAAATAGAAAATATTAAAAAATACCACTAAAAGCAACATTTGAAAGTTAACGGTGGTGGCAGTCATCCCTAATAAAAGAGAGTTGCATTTTGATATTAAAAAACCAATAATGCGCATGGAAAAGATTGAAAATGAAAGCCCTTTACTTTAATTTTTAGGTGATTCCACGTTTATTCCCATCAACATGCACTACGAGCCGCATATTCCGAAGACACCAAAACTGACTAGATTTTGACACTAGGAACACCAATATTATTTTTTTATTATGTTCAGTAACAATTTACAGATTAGGGAAGAGCTGGGCTTCAACATTTCTTTAGGTTCATATGTACCTGATGTAACGTCTTACTAAATGAAATTTCTGTTACAGAATGAATCTATTCTAATTAGTAAATTGAATCCCATCAGAGGAAAGATTGAAATCTCTGTAAATAGACATTATATTTCAGGTATGTTTTTCTTAATTATTTTGTTATTTAAAATCGTCATTTAAGTATTATTCTAATTTGATCGTCGGAATTTTTTTTCGTCGGAACTGCAAAAAAGGAAGTTTTTACCTAAATTCAATCTTGAGAACAATTTGGTTATACGAACTGTTATCACACACATATATAGTGCAAACTTTGAGCGTAAGTTGTCAATATAAAGTTAACTAAGTTTACGAAAGTGATTGAAAGTGGAAGTTGTTTAGATTATAGCAAGTGCTTTTACCTTTTTCCAGCTTCATGTTTTGTCAATATGCACTAGCAATGGCAGACTGTAATACACTGAGTTCATAAAAAAAAGTGATAAATAAATTTGGCAACTAGCTTACTGACAAAAGAACATGTAATGTTACTTAGTGGTCATACCACTTTTGAAAAATATATATATTTATTTAGATTCAGCATGTAATCATTTAATGATGACATGATACATGCATTCATGCAAGTTGCTTCTATTATGTGCATGTTACGGTTGTTTTCTTGGTCGAGAAAACTTAAAAATTCACAGTTAAACAAAATTTCGACTAATAACACATAACTTCAATTTAAAGTTTCTTTTTTCCTTTTAATTATAAATTCTAATTATTTCCCCCAATTATTTCGTAACACCCTTACTGTAACAGTCTTATCGGACAAGTGATTGGTCGAAATTTTTTTTTTCATCATTTAATTCTTTTAACTTAACATTAACTTAACAACCTTCATGCATATAACTTTCATTAATCATTAGCCTATAACTGTCCAGAAATTACTATGCATTTAATAAAATTTTGGCAATATAACGGCTATATTCTTAACTAGCCCCCTGAAAAGCAGACATTTACACAGCCTCTCAGAGGCACAACAATTTATATCAATCATATAACACATCCACAGTTATTATCAAGCAACACTTATATTTCATCCATTCCCTGCAATTCCTTATCCCCACACTACCATAAATAATACATAATACGATAATAGCTACAGTATTATCTTCATATACAAAACATGATAGGTATATATATACATGCCACAAAAATATTCTTTTTAACTCTTCAACTTCACTTTTCCTCTGTGTACCCACGTTCCAGACTATCTGTACCTGCACGCAGTAAATTCTACGTGCTGAGCATTAAACATGCCCAGCGGTGACTAAAAATCATAGTATTTCCCTAGAATATAATTGTATTAATAATTTTGGTTTAAACAATGTATTATCGATTTTTCTTCTTTAAAAGCAATATTTATTTTATGAATGATTAATTTCCCTTTCCATTCACAAACTTCTTTATCTTTTCAAGTTAGTCTTTAAACTTCTCATTTATTACAAAAATGCCCTTTTTACCCTATTAATTACTAGTTTGCCCTTTTATTCCTTATTTTATTATCTTACCTTATTAGTTAACTTATAATTTACCGTTTAAGCCTTAATTTAATCTTTTTCATGTAAAATTACATTTTAGTCCTTTAACTTTATACGGTTGGCTTTTTATACAATTAATTGAATAAATTACCATTTTACCCTTATTACTTATTTCTTTTGTTACTTTTATCAATTAATTTCACCTTTTAGGCAAATTACCGTTTTACCCCTAACTTCTAAATTCTTTTCATTTTAGTCCTTTTTCATATAAAACTTTTATTTTAGCTTCTCTTTTACACTTTTAACATTTCCTTATCAATATGCCCCTAGTACAGACCCGACAGAAAACTCTCAGACCGGATATGCGGGACGTGGACCCCACAGGACCACAACAGAATGAAAAATGACCTCCCAGAATCATTTCTCATATAACATATGACATGTGACAGTACGTATGATAAATATACTATGGAGATTAGTGATCCGTACATAGTAAAGCAAGTCGCCATGACCTGCACCGCGGTATATGTATCCTTATGGCCAGCCAATTATATCCTGAACTAGGTTTTACTGCCTGACTCTTCCTAAGGGCACATATTTTCTTAATTTCTTACTTTTCATTACTTGTCAATATAATATCAATACTTTATCAGTACAGTCAATCTTATTTACACATATTACGAAATATTTCACAGTAATTCATCCTGACATCAATAAATTATGTCATAATTCATTCAATTGTCACATTTTTCAACTAATACCTAATTAATATTTATTCCGAAAATATTCATTTAATTTTCATAAATTCTATAAAAATTCATAATCATTAATTTACATTAGTATTAACATTGGGAAGCTTTAAATCACTAAAATCATCAAATTTCACACTAGTTTCTTAGGATATACCATTCGGCCAACCCCATAACTCTCTCATCTCATTGGTTTTTATTTCATTTAAAGTTTTTAATAGGCTTATATGACTCCTAAATGCATTAATATAACAATAATTTCAATTATATCACAATACATAAAAATTTTCTTAAGAAACCTAAAGGAATTTCATTAATTTAATTGGGAAATAAAAGGATTTATTAGTCACACACCTTTTTCTATGGATTACCCTTGCCTAGGCTTCCTTTCCCTTTCCTTTGGCTTGAGAACTTTGCTCCTCTTCTTGAATTCCTTAACAAACCGAAATTTCCATCAATGTTATCTCAATTATTTTGGCTTCAAATGCTAAATTTAACAGAAAAAATGAACTCTAGGCACCCAAAATTAGTAGTAGGCACCTAGAAACCAAATAAAAAACAATAAACTCACATACCTAATTTAGACACCTAAACTTTAACTCTAAACTTCTCTTGATTTTCTTCTTTGAATCAAGGATTGGAGCTGATGAAAGCAATATAGAGAGGCTGAAATCACTTTAGGAGGCTTTGATTTGGGGAGAATTGGTGAAGAAATGAAAGAAAAAGAGAGGAATTTGGGAGAGATGCAATTCGGCCACCAAGAGGGAAGAAGAAGAGAGTAGTTGCTGCTGGATATTTCTGGAGAAATTCACCTTATATAGGTCTTCTAATTGGGCTATGGTCTGGGCTTTAAGTGGGCCTTACACTATTTATTAGTTTAGGCCCAAAAATTACCCAATTTAAGCCTTAATTAATTTCTCTCACTTAACAACTTCAATTTTCTTCAAATTTGATTTCATTATTCATATCATATCAAAAATAGGCTACACCTAAAATTTCAGCCCAATCGGAGTTCATTTTGGGTCCGATTCAATTTTATCGGTCCAATTAAATCATATCGGTTTGATGCCAAAAATACCAGTGTGACCGAAAAATTTACTTTTTTCCACCAAAATAATCTACATATTATTTTATGCATATATATAATTTTTGATAATTTTTAGACTCCATTTGCTATTTTTAGTAACCAAAACGGTCAAAAATTTAATTAAAAATCCTAATTCCTAATTTCTCTCGGTTTTCATTCTTTTGACTTTTGGAGGCCTATTTGACCTCAATTTTACTCCAAATTTCAACCCCGAACTACTCCTGACTAGTAATTTCCAATAGTCCAATAAAAATTTTTTCACTTTCGGATGTCATTTTCAGCCCGGAGACACTATTTACTGTCGGAAAGTACTATTCACGATCAGTCCTACGTTGAGGCCATTACAATTCTCCCCTACTAGAAATAAATTTCGTCCTCGAAATTTACCTGATTCGAAAAGTAGAGGATACTGCTGTCTCATGGTTGCTTCCGGTTCCCAAGTGGCTTCCTCTACATTGTGATGATGCCATAGGACCTTTACCAATGAAACCTGCTTGTTTCTCAGCTGTTTAATCTCCCTAGCTAGGATTTTCACCGGTCTTTCCTCATATGTCATATCAGATTGTACTTGAATATCTGCTGGTGTAATGACATGGCTAGGGTCAGATCTGTACCTCCTGAGCATGGATACATGGAACACATCGTGAATCTTTTCCAGTTCTGGAGGTAGTTTCAAGCGATAAGCTACTGGACCTACTCGCTGAAGTACTTCGTAGGGACCAATAAACCTTGGACTCAACTTCCCTTTCTTACCAAATCTCAAGATTTTCTTCCATGGAGATACTTTCAGAAAAACTTTATCTCCAACCTGAAACTCAATGTCTTTTTTCTTTAAATCTGCATAAGATTTCTGTCGGTCCATGGCTTCTTTCAATCGGCCTTTGATAATTCGTACCTTTTCTTCTGAATCACAAATCAAATCCGACCCGATCAATTTCTTTTCATTCAACTCTGTCCAACATAGAGGAGTCTTGCATTTTCTTCCATATAAAGCCTCAAAAGGAGCCATCTTTATACTGGATTGATAATTATTATTGTAGGCAAATTCTGTAAGAGGCAGATATTTTTCCCAATTGTTACCAAACTCTAGTACACAGCATCGTAGCATATCCTCCAAAATCTGAATTACTCTTTCTGACTGACCATCTGACTGGGGGTGAAAAGCTGTACTGAAGTGAAGTCTGGTACCCAAAGCTTCCTGAAGACTTTTCCAGAAATGAGAGGTAAACCTGAGATCCCTGTCTGAAATGATAGATGATGGTACTCCATGAAGTCTCACTATCTCATTAATATAGATTTCTGCCAATCTGGTCAAAGGATAATTCATCCGGACTCGCAAGAAGTGAGCAGATTTGGTGAGTCGATCAATAATCACCCAAATAGCATCATGTTTCTTTTGAGTGACAGGCAATCCCGAAACAAAATCCATAGTAACTCTGTCCCATTTCCACTTCGGTATCAAAATGGGATGAAGTAATCCAGAAGGAACCTGATGTTCAGCCTTTACTTGTTGACATATCAAACATTTTCTTACAAATTCTATCACATCCTGCTTCATTCCTGGCCACCAGTAACAAAGTTTCAAATCTTGGTACATCTTGTTACCTCCAGGATGCATAGCATAACTACTATGGTGTGCCTCTGTAAGGATGTTCTTCTTCAGTTCTTCCTGATCTGGTACACAAAGTCTTTTCTTGTAACAAAGGCTTCCATCTTCATTTAGAGAATAGTCTCCTTCATTTCATTCTTTATCTTTTCCATAACAGTTTTCAATCGATCATCCTCTTTCTGAGCCATTTTCACTTGATGCACAAAATCTGGTTTCAATTGCAATTCCGCCAACAAAGCTCCGTCTGATGTCATACTTAAACTAATATTCAAAGCTCGAAGAGCTGCAATTAAAACTATTAGTCAATTACCTATATCACTTACCTATATCAATTCATTTGAAATCATTTACTTTACCTGTCATGAATTTTCTGCTAAGTGCATCAGCCACCACGTTAGCCTTTCCTGGATGGTAGTCAATAAAAATTATAGTCTTTTATCAACTCCAACCAACGTCTCTGTCGGAGGTTAAGTTCTCTTTGAGTGAGCAAGTATTTCAGACTCTTGTGATCAGTATAAATATAACATTTCGTACCATACAAGTAGTGCCTCCATATCTTCAATGCAAAGACAATAGCTGCTAGCTCCAGATCATGAGTAGGATAATTCTTCTCGTGAGTCTTGAGCTGTCGGGAGGCATAAGCAATTACCTTGCCTTCCTGCATCAACACGCAACCTAAACCATTTCTGGAGGCGTCACTGTAGATCACAAAATCCTTGCCTGGTTCGGGTTGAGTGAGAATAGGAGCTTCTGTCAGCATACTTTTAAGTTTCTCAAAACATTCCTGGCATCTATCAGTCCACATAAATTTGGTGTTCTTCTGCAATAATCGAGTCAGTGGAACTGCAATAGTGGAGAAACCCTTTATAAACCTCCTGTAATATCCGACTAACCCCAGAAAACTTCTCATTTCTGTCACATTTGTAGGTGGTTTCCACTGGAGAATTGCTTCAATCTTTGATGGATCCACCTTAATACCTTCCGCAGAAATCACGTGACCTAAGAAAGATACTTCATTCAACCAGAAGTCACATTTACTGAACTTAGCATATAGTTGCTTCTCTCTCAAGGTCTGTAGAACAATTCGTAGATGTTTATCATGTTCTTCTGGTGTCCTAGAATATACCAGAATGTCATCAATGAAGACCACTACAAACTGATCCAAATAAGGATGAAAAACTCTATTCATCAGATCCATGAAGGCAGCCGGTGCATTTGTAAGTCCGAACGGCATGACCAGAAACTCATAATTGCCATATCGAGTACGAAAAGCAGTTTTGGGTACATCAGTAGCTTTTACTCCCATTTGATAGTAACCTGATCTCAAGTCAATCTTTGAAAATACACTCGCTCCTTTCAACTGGTCAAATAAGTCTTCAATCCGAGGAAGAGGGTATTTGTTCTTTATGGTGACTTTATTCAGCTGTCTGTAATCGATGCATAGCCTAAGCGTTCCATCCTTCTTCTTAACAAACAGGACTGGTGCTCCCCAGGGAGAAATACTAGGTCTTATAAATCCCTTATCAAGCAGTTCCTGTAACTGAATCTTTAATTCCTTTAACTCTGCCAGCGCCATTCTGTAAGGAGCAATGGATATGGGTGTAGTGCCTAGGACAACCTCAATAGAAAATTCTACCTCCCGGTCAGGTGGCAAACCTGGTAACTCATCAGGGAACACATCTGGAAAATCTCTGACAGTGGGTACTTCTGACACTTTTGGGCTATCTTTCTTTGCTTTCACTGCATAACACAAGTAGGCTATACCTCCTTTCCTGATCAACCTCTTAGCTGCAGTAGCAGATATCACATCAGACAAATAATTATGGCGCACACCAACCACTGTAATTTCTCGATCATCTTCAAGCTTTAACGTGACCCTTTTCCTTTTACAATCAACAGTCGCTTGATGGGCGGATAGCCAATCCATCCCCAAAATCACATCGAATTCATGGAAGGGCAATTCAATAAGATTTGCCAGGAATACATGTCCCTGGGCACTAATAGGACACTGTCTGTATATCTTATTTACTACCACGCTATGCCCCAGAGGATTACTCACCAAGATATCGTGGTCCAAGCATGCCTCTTTCATCCCCTTATCCCGAGCTAATGCAGTACTAATATAAGAATGAGTCGAACCAGGATCAATCAAAGCATGAACTGAATCAGATAATAGGAGAAATGTACCTACTATCACATCCGGAGCATCCTCCTCCTCTCTGGCTCTGACAGCATAAGTCTGGGCTGTAGATCTTCTCTGACCCTGAGATGACTGTCCAGCTGGTCTCGAGGCTGATGGGGTGGAAGCCACTCCCCTACCACGACCTCTCGGTGCAGAAGACCCAGTACCTGATGCTGGAGATGCAACTGAAGCAGTCAGTAATGCCGGACAATCTTTAATCTGATGCTCCCTGGACCCACAGCGAAAACATGCTCCAGTCTGAAATCTGCACTCCCCATAATGCAATTTGCCACAATAATCACAAGCTGCAGCTGTCCCACTGTCTCTATCCCGAAGAGTACTGGCAGCTGGTATAGCTGAACCTCTGCCACGCATAGCACTACCCCGACCTCGTCCTGCTGGAACTGGTGGACGACTCTGAGGTGTAAACGATCCCTTTGATTTCTTACTTTGATCCCCCTTTCCACTCGACTGCCCTTATTTTCTCTTTTGCTGAAATCGAGACTGTCTCTCAGCCTGTTCAGTCTGGATAGTCTCTAACTTAATAGATGCCTCTACCATGGCTCTCAAAGTAGGGTACTGCTGGGTCCCTATAATCTGTCTGAGCTCGGTGTGCAATCCCCTCTCAAACCTCTGTCGCAGCTTTTCATCTGTAGTCTGACTTTTATCAAGATATGCACTGAGGCGCTCAAACTCGCGCTCATACTCAGCCACTGTTTTATTACCCTGCCTAAGCCTCCAAAAGGCATCTTGCATAGCTAACTTGTATTCTGACCTAATATATTTTAACTCAAACTGAGACACAAAGAAATCCCAAGTCAACTGATCCGTTGGGGTGTGCCTCCTAACTGAATCCCACCAAACAAAAGCTGGTCCTTGTAATAAAGCAACTATACCTTCCAGCTTCTCTTCTACCGAACTGTTTGTGATTTCAAAAAGCCTCTTTATCTTAAATAACCAATTTTCAGCCTGAGACGGTGTCAAAGGATCCATTCCAGAGAAGTCTTCAGCTCCTAACCTTTTTAACTGTTCCAAAATGGGTCTTCTTCTAGGTGGAGCTGGCTGAACTTGAACAACTGTCTGAGAAGACTGTGTTGGTCTCGCTTGCAGTCGTTGCTGGATATATTCAGCCATAAGATCAAGGAAGTCTGGCTGTGGAGGTGGGGGTGGCACTGCTGAAGGAGAAACCTGTGGTTGTGGTGCCTCCTGCTGTCCAGTACCTATCGAAGCTTCACTTTCACCATCCCCCACCTGCCTATCTCGCTCAGATGACATCTTTACACTATAAAACAGAAAGGAGCAGGTACACATTAGATTTCCACTATACTTTATCACTTACAATTGGCATGTATATATATAGATACAGGAATTTAAATCATACTTCTTTTCACTCCGATCTTAGGACCGGCTAAACCAATGCTCTGATACCACAAAATGTAACACCCTTACTGTAACAGTCTTATCGGACAAGTGATTGGTCGGAATTTTTTTTTTCATCATTTAATTCCTTTAACTTAACATTAACTTAACAACCTTCATGCATATAACTTTCATTAATCATTAGCCTATAACTGTCCAGAAATCACTATGCATTTAATAAAATTTTGGCAATATAACGGCTATATTCTTAACTAGCCCCCTGAAAAGCAGACATTTACATAGCCTCTCAGAGGCACAACAGTTTATATCAATCATATAACACATCCACAGTTATTATCAAGCAACACTTATATTTCATCCATTCCCTACAATTCCTTATCCCCACACTACCATAAATAATACATAATACGATAATAGCTACAGTATTATCTTCATATACAAAACATGATAGGTATATATATACATGCCACAAAAATATTCATTTTAACTCTTCAACTTCACTTTTCCTCTGTGTACCCACGCTCCAGACTATCTGTATCTGCACGCAGTAAATTCTACGTGCTGAGCATTAAACATGCCCAGCGGTGACTAAAAATCATAGTATTTTCCTAGAATATAATTGTATTAATAATTTTGGTTTAAACAATGTATTATCGATTTTTCTTCTTTAAAAGCAATATTTATTTTATGAATGATTAATTTCCCTTTTCATTCACAAACTTCTTTATCTTTTCAAGTTAGTCCTTAAACTTCTCATTTATTACAAAAATGCCCTTTTTACCCTATTAATTACTAGTTTGCCCTTTTATTCCTTATTTTATTATCTTACCTTATTAGTTAACTTATAATTTACCGTTTAAGCCTTAATTTAATCTTTTTTATGTAAAATTACATTTTAGTCCTTTAACTTTATACGGTTGGCTTTTTATACAATTAATTGACTAAATTACCATTTTACCCTTATTACTTATTTCTTTTGTTACTTTTATCAATTAATTTCACCTTTTAGGCAAATTAACGTTTTACCCCTAACTTCTAAATTCTTTTCATTTTAGTCCTTTTTCATATAAAACTTTCATTTTAGCTTCTCTTTTACACTTTTAACATTTCCTTATCAATATGCCCCTAGTACAGACCCGGCAGAAAACTCTCAGACCAGATATGAGGGACGTGGACCCCACAGGGCCACAACAGAATGAGAAATGACCTCCCAGAATCATTCCTCATATAACATATGACATGTGACAGTACGTATGATAAATATACTATGGAGATCAGTGATCCGTCCATAGTAAAGCAAGTCGCCATGACCTGCACCGCGGTATATGTATCCCTATGGCCAGCCAATTATATCCTGAACTAGGTTTTACTGCCTGACTCTTCCTAAGGGCACATATTTTATTAATTTCTTACTTTTCATTACTTGTCAATATAATATCAATACTTTATCAGTACAGTCAATCTTATTTACACATATTACGAAATATTTCACAGTAATTCATCCTGACATCAATAAATTATGTCATAGTTCATTCAATTGTCACATTTTTCAACTAATACCTAATTAATATTTATTCCGAAAATATTCATTTAATTTCTATAAATTCTATAAAAATTCATAATCATTAATTTACATTAGTATTAACATTAGGAAGCTTTAAATCACTAAAATCATCAAATTTCACACTAGTTTCTTAGGATATACCATTCGGCCAACCCCATAACTCTCTCATCTCATTGGTTTTTATTTCATTTAAAGTTTTTAATAGGCTTATATGACTCCTAAATGCATGAATATAACAATAATTTCAATTATATCACAATACATAAAAATTTTCTTAAGAAACCTAAAGGAATTTCATTAATTTAATTGGGAAATAAAAGGATTTATTAGTCACACACCTTTTTCTATGGATTACCCTTGCCTAGGCTTCCTTTCCCTTTCCTTTGGCTTGAGAACTTTGCTCCTCTTCTTGAATTCCTTAACAAACCGAAATTTCCATCAATGTTATCTCAATTATTTTGGCTTCAAATGCTAAATTTAACAGCAAAAATGAACTCTAGGCACCCAAAATTAGTAGTAGGCACCTAGAAACCAAATAAAAAACAATAAACTCACATACCTAATTTAGACACCTAAACTTTAACTCTAAACTTCTCTTGATTTTATTCTTTGAATCAAGGATTGGAGCTGATGAAAGCAATATAGAGAGGCTGAAATCACTTTAGGAGGCTTTGATTTGGTGAGAATTGGTGAAGAAATGAAAGAAAAAGAGAGGAATTTGGGAGAGATGCAATTCGGCCACCAAGAGGGAAGAAGAAGAGAGGAGTTGCTGCTGGAGATTTCTGGAGAATTCACCTTATATAGGTCTTCTAATTGGGCTATGGGCTGGGCTTTAAGTGGGCCTTACACTATTTATTAGTTTAGGCCCAAAAATTACCCAATTTAAGCCCTAATTAATTTCTCTCACTTACCAACTTCAATTTTCTTCAAATTTGATTCCATTATTCATATCATATCAAAAATAGGCTACACCTAAAATTTTAGCCCAATCGGAGTTCGTTTTGGGTCCGATTCAATTTTATCGGTCCAATTAAATCATATCGGTCTGATGCCAAAAATACCAGTGTGACCGAAAAATTTACTTTTTGCCACCAAAATAATTTACATATTATTTTATGCTTCTATATCATTTTTGATAATTTTTAGACTCTATTTGCTATTTTTAGTAACCAAAACGGTCGAAAATTCAATTAAAAATCCTAATTCCTAATTTCTCTCGGTTTTCGTTCTTTTGACTTTCGGAGGCCTATTTGACCTCAATTTCACTCCAAATTTCAACCCCGAACTACTCGTGACTAGTACTTTCCAATAGTCCAATAAAAATTTTTCCACTTTTGGGTATCATTTTCAGCCCGAAGATACTATTCACTGTCGGAAAGTACTATTCACGATCAGTCCGACGTTGAGGCCATTACATATTTAATGTGTAATTCTTTCTAACACTAAAAATATTTATTAATTTCAGCATTCTTTACCCCTCCAATATAAGAATATAACTATTTTAATTTGATACATTTTCTTTTTAATTTAACATGTAATGTAATCATGTTTCTTATATACAATGTTTATATAAAAAGTTTTAATATAATGTTTTTATTCTTTTTATATAATATATTTCATTTACTAATTTAATTAATTTAAATTTATGTTAGACGGAAAAACATAATTTAGATGATCTGTATTCAAAAATATTTTATACTCAAAATTGATCATGCATGTCATCCCTTGGTGCATACAATGTTAATCAGTGACGCAGCTACATGCACGGAAAAGGAGGGCAATTTACTTTTGAAATTTTTTTAGTTTAATATATATATATATATATATATTAAACTAAAAAAATTTCAAAAGTAAATTGCCCTCCTTATATATATATATATATATATATATTGACAATCTCAAACTTTTGTTTTTACCTCTTTTTGTCCAATTTATTTCTTAAATTTAAATATAATATATATATTTTTTTGCCTCTTAACTATAAATTCTAGTTTGGCCGTTAATGTCCACCTCGTGTACTCCATACATTTTGTTTTTATGGCTGTGAGCTCTCTCCAAAAGATGCAATCTTTATAGAATGACAAAATTCTACCCATTAACCCACCACCTTGAACTATATCAAAAATTTGCGCCCAATCAAACTTCCTATTTCTGTTCATTAGACTCACCTTTCCTTCACTCGCTGAACCGATATTTTCAATCTTTTAAACTCCACAGCAAGAAGCGTCTATTAGCCAGTCTCTTAAGATCACTTACTAAACAACACTCAATATCACTATGCAACCAAATTCATACCCAAATTATACTTTCGGGGTTTGAATCTGATACTCTTATAACCAATTTGCTTCTAAGTGTGTACGTTAAGATTGACTATTTATGTGCTGCACGTCAATTGTTCGATAAATTGCCTAAGAAAAACTTATTTCCTTGGTCTTCAATGGTTTCTATGTATTCCAGACATGGTTTGAATAAGGAGGCATTTGTATTGTTTTTGGATTTCAGAAGATATTGCAATGCCAGTCCAAATGACTATATTTTAACTAGCGTTGTACGTGTTTGTTCTCAACTTGTCAGTGATGGTGACGCTGATGGTTGTGATATGGGTAAACTAATGCACGGTTTCGTTGTTAAGAATGGTTATGGTCAAGATGCTTATGTGGGTACTTCTTTGGTTGATTTCTACAGCAAGAGTGGCGACATTGATGAAGCGAGAATGATCTTTGAGGGGTTACCATATAAAAGCAACGTTTCATGGACAACAATAATCATGGGTTATATTAAAACTGGAAGGAGTGTTGTTTCATTGCAATTGTTTAACCAAATGAGAGAATCCGCTGCTATTCCTGATAGATATGTACTCTCTAGTGTTTTAAGCGCATGCTTGACACTTGATTTTGTTGAAGGGGGTAGGCAAATTCATGGCCATGTCCTTAGAAGGGGAATAGAAATAGATCATTCATTTGTTAATGTGATGATTAATTTCTATGTCAAGTGTGGTAAATTAGATACTGCTAGGAAACTATTTGATTGGATGGCAGACAGAGATGTAATTTCATGGACTGCAATGATTGCTGGGTATATGCAGAATTCTTTGGATGATGAAGCTGTAGAGTTGTTTGTTGAGATGACTAGATCAGGCAGGCAGGCAGATGGTTTTGCATGTACTAGCCTTCTCACATCATGTGGTTCGCTCAAGGCTCTAGCACTGGGGAGACAAGTGCATGCTTACAGTATCAAGGCAAATGTTGAGTGTGATCTTTTTGTGAAAAATGGTTTGATTTGTATGTATGCAAAATGTGATTGCTTGAATGATGCAAGAAGAGTTTTTGATGTTATGATTAATCATAATGTGGTCTCCTTCAATGCATTAATTGAAGGATACTCAAGAAATGAGCAACTGTGTGAAGCAATAAGTCTTTTCCATGAGATGAGGCAGAGGATGCTGCCACTGAGCCTTTTTACGTTTGTTAGTCTTCTTGATGCATCTGCTCCCTATTGGCCTTAGAATTGAGCAAGCAAATTCACGCACTGGTTATTAGATATGGTGTCTCTTTGGAATTATTTGTCAGCAGTGCCTTGATAGATGTTTATTCGAAGTGTTCATGTCTTATAGATGCCAGGCTTGCATTTGACGAGATGAATCAGAAAGACATCGTAGTTTGGAATGCAATGTTTTTTGGCTATACCCAACAATCAGAAGATGAGAAGGCACTTAAACTATATTCTGAACTACAGATGTCAGAACAGAGACCAGATGATTTCACTTTTGCGGCCCTTATGACAGCAGCCAATAACCTAGCAAGCCTCCAACATGGCCAACAATTCCATAGCCAAATGATCAAGACGGGGCTAGATTTTGATGCATTTGTCGTAAATTCCCTTGTGGACATGTATGCTAAATGTGGAAGCTTCGAAGATGCCTATGAGGCATTTGTTTCCTCAAGTAGGAGAGATGCGGTCTGTTGGAATTCCATGATCTCGACATATGCACATCATGGTCAAGCCAAAAAGGCTATTCTGATATTTGAAAAAATGATTGAGGCAGGAATGAAGCCTGACTCTGTGACCTTTGTAGGACTGCTTTCAGCTTGTAGTCATGCAGGTCTTCTTAAAGAGGGACTTCATTACTTCAAATCAATGCCTAAGTTTGGGATTCAACCAGAAAGTGAACATTATGCTTGTGTGGTTTCACTTTTAGGCCGTGCTGGTAAACTATATGAAGCAAAGGAGTTTATAGAGAAATTGCCAATAAAGCAACCGGTAGCAGTATGGAAGAGCTTGCTTAGTGCGTGCCAAAGTTGTGGTAACCTTGAGTTGGGAAAATATGCAGCAGAAATGGCAATTTTGATGGATTGGAGAGATAGTGGTTTGTATACTTTGCTCTCTAACATTTTTGCATCCAAAGGAATGTGGGAGGATGTTAAACAGGTGAGAGAGAGAATGGACGCAGTTGGGATTGTGAAAGAAGCAGGACATAGTTGGTTAGAAATAAATAATGAAGTTCATGTGTTTATTGCAAGAGATAGAGCGCACCAGGATACACAACTCATTTATTCAGTTGTAGATAATTTGATTATGCAAATTAAAGAGGCAGCTTATTTGCCTGATGCTACTACACTCTTGATGAATGATTGAATGGAAACTTGAAAAACGGTCATTCAGTTTAAAAGAGAAAAGGGGGCAACTCAGATAACAATATCCCGGATTCTTTTCTTTGCTTCCTTTCTCGAGAGAGTAGTAAATTGATGGCTAAATGACAGAAAGAGAAAAGTTTTGCTGAATTTGTTATTTCTTTTTCCTGGAGAAGAGAGAAGCGGAATGAAGCAAGGAGGTATTTTTAAGGTAAGGCAAGCATACTATAGGAGTTGTTGCTTAATGTGTATACAAAATTGAAATAAGGATTCAGAATATGTGTAGGATTCAGAATATGAGCCGCTTTGAATTTGCATGGACAACTCTCTGGTTCCGAATTTAATGTGTATACAAGAATCAAGTGAAGTATTTGACAATCAAAGGAAGGAGCTTGAAGCAACAAAATTGATGAAGCAGACAAGGAATGACAAGAAGATTGTTCACAATTCAGTAGAATCAAATAAGGATAGTGTGTTTGATTTAGAAAGGTGAATCATCAGGAGGAAGTTGAAGAATAATCAAACTCACTTGAAAAGTTTTCTCAGTTTTGAAGCAGGCTGAACAAACAGTTAATGCATTGAATATTCAAGATATTCCGCCTATAAACAAAGAAACCAGAAACAATCTTCAGATAAGGCTTTATTGATGGCTCATTACCAAAATTTCTTTCCAGAGGTTCAAGAAACTATTGCTAAAAAGAAGTGACATAAAAAAAAAGGATTAACTAGTTTGATTTTACTTAATTTCATTATTTCTAATAATTTTAATATAAATAACTATAATTTTATAGTTTAGAATTTACATTTTTTAATCTAAAATTTATATTACAGGAAAAACTAAAATACATCTGTAATCTATAATATACATAATAGAAATTAAAATTTTTCATATTTGTATATTATGTTTCAAAATATTTATAAAGCAATATTTTAATATATACCCTCAAATTTTAATATATTTGACAATAACAATCTAAATAAATATGGAAAAAAATCCGCATTTTATATAAATAACTTATTTGTCTTCCTGTTGCAGGTCTGGAGTTCGGGATAATCCTACTGATGAGTGGAGTAGGCCGCCTCATGGATGGTGGAAATGCAATGTTGATGGAGCGATTTTTGCTTCGCCACCTGCTGCGGGGTTTGCTGCCATTTTGCGTAATCATGATGGTAAATTCTTGGCAGCTTGTTCGGGCTTCCATCCAGGTCACCATGAGGCTGATATGGCTGAAGCTTTAGGCCTCCGTTCCTCTTTACAGTGGCTGTGTCAACATTTCAATGGCTCAGGCATGGTGGAGATAGACTCACAAAGGATTTACTTGAGTATATTGTCCAACAATGAGAATAGGTCTTTGTTGGGTTCTATTTTTTATGACTGCAAAATGCTGCTTTGCCCGAGAAAAGACATTTCTCTTTTTTGGATTAGGAGGCAAGTTAATTCTGTTGCTCATGCACTTGCTAGAGTTTCGAATTTGTATGCTAGTCTCCAGTTTTGGGATTCTATTCTCCATATTGTTGCTCATTTGTTGACCAATTAATAAGATGGTTGATTTATTTCAAAAAACTTCTTATTACAATAAATTAAATGTTTAAATAATGTTAAAAATATATGTATGCCTAAAGTATATGGAAAATTAATTTAGTTTAAATAAATTTTATTGGTCTTCTTAATTTAAATAAATTAAACTACTCTCTAGCGTCATTAGTTGCAGGAGCTTTAGTATCTGTGACTGACGAAAAGATCAACGAAATCAATACGCCAGCAACGCTTCTTCTTGTTCTTCTAGTACTAGAAAATATAAGACTTCGCTTTGCTACTTCTAAAATTTTACAGGGCATATATAAGTGGGTTCAGCTTCTCAGTGGACTCTTTTACGCGGGATCTGATCCAACAGTTGTACGTTTTCTATTTCCTGGGCTAAGATCGAACAATTCTTAAACCATACTTTCCAAACCCTAAAAACGCTCTCTATACAATATACTGTTCTTTTAGTCAAATGATTGCTGTTTCTGTGAAGCCATTATTTATAACAATCTTCACTTTCTCCCTCTTGCTTGCCGTCATTTTACTCTCTCCTTCGACGCCGGTTTCTTCTAGATTCGTTTCCTCTTCGGATTCATCATTGTATGTATAGCCATCTTCACTTTATCAGACCTTTCTTAATTGTTCTTCTCTTTACAATTCATTTCGATTTATGCGAAAATCTGGTTGTTCTATTAGTACTAACCAAAAAAAAAAAAAAAGTCACCTGTTAACGTTTAATTTTTGTAATGCAGAGGGAAATTGGATATATGGAGTGTTAAAAGGCTTGTGGAGTGGAGGCCCTGCAATTGGTGGCTTCAAGGACACCTTGCTGGTATGCAATTTTTCTCTTTATTTGATTTCAGTTTCCACTTGTGGTTTCTGTGCTGGTGTCAATCGTGAATTTGAAATATAGAATCTTTGGAGCTGAAATGCGAACTAATTGCACAGCTAATGGGTGCCTTTGTGTGTGTTTCTTTTTAATCTGTTTAGTTTAGAGTAGTCCTAGGCTTGTCATTGTTTTGAAAGTCAAAAAATTCATCAGCCATATCCCTTCTTATGAAATTACGACTAGATAGTATCTTGCACAAGTTCTAGATCATATTTATTGCTAAAATGAGGGTTTGGGTTATGTTAGAAAATAGGATTCTTTTCCTTTTCATTCTGAGTCAGTTTTAATTGGTTTTCATTGCAGACAATTGCATTGGTTTTTTGTTGAAATCCTGCAGCTCTCCCAGCAGAAAGTAATGGATATATCCGTGTGGATTGCTATGGTGGCCTTAATCAAATGAGAAGAGATGTGAGTCCTCATAAATGTCTATATTTAAGAGAAATGCATAGTCTTATGTGTTGTTGTGGTAAATTGCCTTTTTACAATGTGTACAGTTCTGTGATGGTGTTGGCATTGCCCGCCTGTTAAATGCAACTCTGGTTTTGCCAAAGTTTGAAGTAGCATCATATTGGAATGAATCGAGGTACATGTGTTTTTATATATTCTTTGAGAGTTTGTTCTCTTCATGATTTGGATTGAATATACTATTCAAAGGAAGATTGCTTATGCTGTTGTCAGTTGAAGAACATCATGCTATTGGAGAATCACACAATTTTTTGGCAGACTAGCTGCATTCATCTTTTAAGATACCTAAGAGATTATATGTGGATAACAATTGTGATTTTCATAATTTTTCCTTTGGGATTAATCCAATACAATACTGGGTTAGCATGTAATGTTGTCATGGTAAATATCCTTTCAAGGAACCCAATATATCCTTCTATACGTAAATAATGAATTTCACTTTCTGCTGCTGGCAATTTCAACATGAGCAAGAAGTTCTTGAAAGTGTCAAATCTTTAGAATCATAAGCTTACCAAAATTCTTTGTCCATGTTTTATTTTAGAAAGAATGCTGCTAAAGTCATTTCTTTGTGGATTTGGTCATGGTAAACATTTTAACCATGCATTATTTTGAGGATAACACCTCCATATTGTGCGAAAAAACATTTTTATCTCATTTTGAGATTTACATTCTTAACATAATGTAATATATTCCAGAGGATAATGGCTTACGATGAATTACTTTTTCTTCTAATTTTTCCTTCTTTCTTGGGCTTATATTGCTGTGTCAAATTTGATTATTGTTTATCTCAGTGGCTTTGCAGATGTATTTGATGTAGATTACTTCATTCAACAAATAAATGGCTTTGTTAGAGTTGTTAAAGAAATACCACCAGAGATTGCTTTAAAAGAACCATTTCGGGTAGACTGTAGTAAACGCAGAGGCCAATTTAACTACATTGAGAGTGTTCTTCCATCCCTATTGGAGCATCGTTTTATTTCAATTACACCAGCAATGAGCCAAAGGAGGGATAGGTAATGCATTGGGATTTACCCTCCAATGTTACATTTCATGCCTGTTATGATATCCAAAGTTGTGAAAACTGGTCCGGTTACATTTCATGCCTGATATGATATCCAAAGTTGTGAAAACTGGTCCGGACTGGGAGGTTTGGCTGGAAAAACCAGTGACAGGCAACCCATTTGCCAAGAACCTGCTTAAAATCTGGAAAACTGGCCAGTTATCCAGTGACCGGGGGGGCCATGGCTAACTGGGTTAATCTTTCTTTCTTTCTTTTGTTCATTTCAGAAATCTCTTAAACTTGCACTCCTTTTGCTTGATTAGCAAAAGGAAATAAGATCTAAAAAAGAAAGAAATTGAAAGAATTAATGCCAAGAATTGATGCAAAGAGGAAGGAAAAAGAAATGCAAATCTTAATAAGAGAGGAACCAAGAAAGGAGATGAGATGCTGAAAGACACCAAAGAATTGGAGAGGCAGATAGAATAAACAAGAATAAAAGGAATTTAGGAGTTCTTAAAGCTTTACTTTTTTAGTTTATAGCCAATTACTCCTGGCATAAGATAGTGTAGCATAGGCTTTCAGGATAGCTTTTAATGAGTATTAAAAATTTTAGGCACTAAGCTGATGGATCTTGATGGCCGTTTGATCTATATTTGATTGTTGAGGTAGTATGATAATATGTACTTCATTTATTTCCAACAGTAATTTTTGCAACATACCCAAACTTGGGTATGTTTGGGTATGTTGAGGTAGTATGATAATATAATTTAAATGACTGCACTTTGTTCATTTTATAGGTATCCTCAGTACGCAAAAGCTGCTCTTTGCCAAGCTTGTTACAGTGCATTACGCCTTACAAGATCCTTGGAAAAGAAAGCTTCAGAACTTCTGGAAGCTATACCAAAACCATTCCTCTCACTTCACCTCCGATTCGAACCTGATATGGTAGCATACAGCCAGTGTGAATACTCAGGCCTGACCCCTGCCTCCATGAAGGCTATTGAAGCTGCAAGGGGAGATAGAAAACCATTTACAGGAGAGTTGGCCCGTATTTGGAGAGAACGGGGGAAGTGTCCCCTCACACCTAATGAGACAGCTGTCATGCTACAGGCACTTTCTCTTCCCACGAACGCAAACATATATCTTGCAGCTGGGGATGGCCTGATGGAAATTGAAGGATTAACATCTGTGTACTCTAATGTTTTCAAAAAGTCTGCCCTTCTTAGTGGTGAGGATTTTACAAGTATGCATGGGAACACCAAAGCGGCATTGGATTATTATGTGTCTATTAACAGCGATTCATACATAGCCACTTATTTCGGTAACATGGATAAGATGGTTGCTGCAATGCGAGCTTACAAGGGGCTGTATAAAACTCTATTTTTAAGCAGAAGAGCTTTTGCGAAGCTCAACTTTCAGGGCTTGAAAGGGAAGGAATTGATGCAAGCCTTGTGGGCAACTCATAAAGAAGACTTTGTCAATGGAAGAGGGTTTGCTCTGCCTGACTGCTTTTGTGAATTCAAATTGTGACGAGTTTTATGCTGTACCTGTTTTATTTTTGTGTGATAGCATGCTTACTGTTCCCTTTAAGAGGCATGTTTTGAATGCTGTTGCTGATTGATTAAAACAGAAAACAATGATCAATTTTGTGTAACAATGTTGCTTATATCGCCAAATATAAAATATTCTTGCCCAGGAAATTGTGATGTTGTTTATACTGTTGCGATAGCGGCAGTCAGCCAGAGGATCTGCATCCATACTTCATGCCTATCAGTCACGTCCCGTTGAGCATATATATCAAAGGATAATACAGTTGTTTGAAAAGAGGAACTAATTACAAATGAAAATACCTGGATCTCTGCTTCATGAATCATAGCCACTTAGAATAATAATACGGGGTGATTATTTTACACAGAATTCCCAACATGATAATCTCATCTTTGAGGATAACACAGTTCACAATTGGGTCATGTCCGTGGTAAAACAGTAGATGAAATAATTTAAGTTACAACTATTATATTCTTTGAAATAAGAAAAAAAAAACAGTACATCCAACATATCCTAGCATTTGTGTTCTTGTTAGCAACTCATTTGCTGCATATTGATGGCATGCGCAGTAAATGATTTAATTCGAAATCATAAATGTGTTGCTAGAAAAGACTTTCAAGAATCAGTTGTGCTTTCCTCTTTCTTTATAGTGTGATATTTGGGGAGTTAAAGAAACCAAAGAACAACTTCTCCTTGTACTCCAAAAAAACATCACATAATTATTGGTCCTAATGCCCGTAATGCGAGTCAATTTCACTCCGCTTCAAATTACAAAATATTTTTCCCAAGTCGGCCTATAAAACATATGGGAAAGCCGCCATAACAGTTTACTTAATTTTCTTTTGGGGCTATAAAAGTACTTCCCAAAAACGGCCATGTCCCTCCACCATTCTCACCTTCAATGATACATTTGATGCCATTTCACACCGTACTAGCAGACGAATCGACGTTGAATTTGCGCGGTAAATAATCCTTTCCTCTCGTCAACATAAATGTCAGCTGTTATCTTCCATAACTAAACCATTTTCGTTTGATGCAGGATTTGAAGGGAAGTCGCATGTAGTAGTCTACGATGAGATGCTCCTCGCTATAATGCAATGAAACTAAAACCTTGCACGTTTTTTACCTGCCAAATGCATCTTCAGAAGGAACAAAAGGAGCCATGACATTCTAGAGATTGCACTTCTTTGTAAAGTCAAGTCCAATTGCACTGGACCATCACATTAAATATGTTAGTCACTCGACATGTCAGCAAAATCAAATCCAGATACTTGGCTCCTATACATTACTGATGAACAGGATATCTTCATGCTATAAGTTGCATTACATTGAAAGATGGACGAAATAATATTTGGTGCATACCTCCATCAGACACGTCCCCTTTATCTTCTAGACTGCTGCAATTTTTCTGTTCACATCACAGTAACAGCTAATGCACAACATATCTAACTGAACTTGGCCAGTATTGATCTACATATAGAAACACCAAAAACTGAGTTACAAATAGAATCCATTTACTGCCAAATCCAATCCCTCATTATTAAATACATGACCTGTAAAAAATTTCAACGCTGCAATTCATGCGACACAGTCATGTTGACTGACACCATCACCCGCCAAATGCTTCTTTGCACAACATCATCTGTACATACCCAACCAGATGTGAAAGGATCTTCTGGCAGACCATCATCAAGGAACTGACATGCATTCCAAAAGTATGACTTGCCCTATCCGTCCATCTCTAACCACAAGCTCAGGTTCCAGCACAGCAAAGGTCAGGTTTCCAAACTTTCATCTTTGTCCTATCTTGAGACTTCAAGATTTGCTACATCTTGGATATGGAACTTGAACCATTAACCAAGGAATACAAAATACGTGAGGCCTCAGAAGTTAGACCTTGATAGAGAAACTGATCCAATTTATCTGAGTACCTAACAGCTATTTGTAGTTCTAGTTCATTCAAATTACAGGAAACAACATTGTACCAGTCCTGCGATCTTCCCTCCAAGCAAAGACCATGTAGCAATGCAACAAAAGAAACAGAATCAAGATGGAATCCCTTACTCATCATTTTATCACGTAATTGCAAAGCAGGTTTCACCATGTTATGTCGGCAGAGGCAAATGAGGATAGAATTATAAGCAGCAGCCCATTGATCCCATCCCTCTGATATCATCATTCCAAAAAATCCCAGGACTAGACAATTCTCATTCTGTTTCAAAACTGCAGTTTCAATGTTATTAGTTAAACCATTTATTAGATAATTGAAGGTAGCATCATTAGGAATGCATTTGTTCATCAACATTAGCTCTAAAAAGGAGCAAGCTTTTTTAATGTTACCCTCCTTACAAAAGCAACCGATAAGTATAGTATATGTTACTACATTAGGCTCCAATCCACAAGCCCGCATCTCTTCGAAAGTCTTTTCAGCCTTCCTGGAGTCTCCCTTGCGACAAAATCCATTAACTAGAGAGGTATATGTTATCACATTTGGTTTGCGAGCACGTTTTAACATTAGTCCAAAAACTCTCAGAGCTCCACGCAAGTCATTCTGCTTTATATACCCATCTATGATTGTGGAATAGGTAAACTCATCTGGACAATGAAGTGCTCTCATCATTCTTTTGAAGCAGAGCAGTGCATCAGTCATCATTCCGGACTTGCAATAACCTTTTATCATGGCATTGTACCCAACAACACCAGGATCTCTACCCTTTTTGATTGAGTACTCAAAGAGTTTTTTGGCCTCATTGAAGTGACAATGCCTTATAAAACCATCGATCAACGTGGCTATAACAAATGCATCAGGGGTTACATTTTGATCAAGCATCTCTACAAGCAGGAGCTTGGCAGCAGGAAGCCTTCCTTTCTTGCAAAGCCCACTCATTAGAACATTGTAAATATTGGCATCAGGCAATACTCCCTTCTCCACCATTCTTTCTCGAACAGTCAATGCAACATCAACCTCCCCTGCGACAACAAGGCCACGGACAAGTCCCCCATAAGTAACCAAATCAGGCGTATAACCTCTTTCTGACATCTCAATGAGCAAATTTAAGGAACTAATATATTCCCCTTGTTGGCAATAGGCATGTATAAGAGGAGTATAACTAAATATATTCGGCAACAATCCTCTCTTTATTGCCTGTTCCAAAAGTTGTGCAGCTTCATGAACTTTCCGATTTCTGCATGAACTACAAATCAAAATATTGTATGTTGCCATATCAGGCTCACAATTACTCTCAGTTATCCATCTTACAACTTCTGCTGCTTCAATGGTACAACCATATTTAACTCGAGCATCAATAATACTATTGTATATTTGAACACTTACAGCTAGACCCATTTCCTTCATTTCCAACAAAAGATTGTCAACTTCTTTAAAATTGCCATTCTTACCAAATCCATCAATCACTATCCCATAAGTCCTGACTGTAGGTAAAAAACCCTTCCTTTTCAGTTCCTTGAGAAGCACAATAGCCCTTTCGATATCACCTTGCTTGCAATATCCATCAATTAGAGTGTTATAAAACACAATATTAGGCACACATCCCTTTCCAAATCTCTCTTCAATCAACTTCCTACCCTCCTCAACCTTCCCTTCCTTACACAAGCCCCTTACCATAATGCACACAGTATAATTATTAACATCACCATTTCTTTTGATAATTTCATCATACACTTCGCGTGCAACCGCAATTTTTCCATTTTTCACCAGCATATTAAGCAATGAATTGCAAGCTAGAGCATCAGGCACGCAATTAGGTGTATTAATAACAGTATGGTATAGTTCAAGAGCCTTATCAATCAACCCAGAATCAGCATACGTGCAAATAGCATAACTCACTGCTTCGCTTGAAGGTATCATATCCTTAGATTTCATGGTTTTCAACAAATTCTCAACCTCTACAAACACTCTGCGTCTCGCTAATAGCTTCAAAAGCGAAGAACAAGCGAGCCCATTTAAGGAAAAGCCGCAATCCGATTGCTTTGATGCCCAATAGAAGAACTTTAGACCCAAATCAGGGTCGTGAATTTGATCGAAAATAAAGTGCGCAACTTCGGAAACTTGGGTCCCTGTCTCCGAATAGCGGATTTCTAATGACTCTTGCCACTGTGGATCGGTTCTGATGATTTGAATGGTGTCTTTTACGAGATGTTTGAGGTGGGGTGTAAGGGGAATGAGAGACGAAGTGGGCTTTGGGTGGTGAAGGGGTTTAATGCGAGAAAGGAGAGATTTTGACATGAGAAATGGAGGGAAAGAGTATCAGAATCAGATGGGATTTTCTGGGTTTCAGGCATTTGTGCGGACTTTGAAGTTTGAATTATCTGAATGTGGGTGTAACTTGAGCATCTCTGAAAGGGTTTTTTCATGGGTTTAGGTTTTGAGACTGCATATTTATGCCTTCTCCCGTTGCCACAAGTTATTCCTAAACTTTGCACCTTCAATACATGCCAAATTAGTTAATTAAAATTAAATTTAATTCATTTTAATGTGGCTTTTTTTTTTCTTTCTTTTTTCTGAAATTCTTTAACGCGGTCGTTTTAAATTTTTTACATTGTATACCAAAATTTTACTTCTTAGATAACCAAAAAGTTTTTGACAAAAAAAAAGGGTTTGCCATACAACACCTATCATCAACTTTTATGGGTACTGGTCTTCTACTAAAACGGCTAGGTCTGGAATTATATCCTAATTACATTATTATAAAGGGGAAAAAAAAGAAAACAAAAAACAGCTACCCCATGCTCACATGGAACAAACACATAACCCGAATATATGAATCCTTAAAATTATTATAACTTGTAGTTTCTTTGTTGAAATCCGTATATACGATAAAAATTTATCATTATAGCAAGAGATCTTATGATATCCAAATGTCACCTATTCTGAGGTGCTAATATGAATATACTTTTAGAATGTACTGCTGGACAGACTCAATTCAGTCGATGAATGAGTTGGGAACAAAAGCACCTGTTCATGAACTTTTATTGACAATTTATCATTCACATATTGGCTTGCAAGTCTCTTGAGATGAAAAATAATGGAAGGATCAGAAAGCCTCAAAATTCATGCCACATTTTTACTAGAATAACGACATTCTTATCCAACCAGCCACAAACATGTTGTATCAATTAGGCCAAGCTGCTCAACATTTCGAAGACCAATAGCCCCATTTGTAGGTGCCCAATAGTGCCACTAACGGAATTTCAACGTTTTGTCTGCTGCATAGATTCAGCAATGAAATCCACTGAAAGGCTTCTGTTAGTTCAGTTTTTTTGCTTTCAGCTGTTCCTGTGCCAATGTTGAATTGTGACTTCTATCCTGCAAATAAAAATCACAAAAACGGCCAAAGTGGTCTAATAAAGAGTACAAAGAAAATGCATGTCTTTATTATTATTTTTTTATCAGAAGAGATACAGTGATGGAAAGAATTTTCAGAATTTAAAATTGACAACAGAAATTTCAATATAGATTTCCATCACACAGGTTTCGGTACTGCCAATGATGCCACTTGCCTAACTTCCTAGCATAAAATTTTCAACTGAAGACTCCCCCATCATAAATGAATTCCTGCTGTATTTGCTTATGATTTTATTCAAGCACTGGTTATTTGCAAAATATGCAGGGTTCCGTCCGCAACTGCTTATGATTCAATTCCTCTTTATTTTGAGATCTATCCAGCTACAAGGAGTAGAGGATTCACCAAAAGCAACCATCTTCTCAATGTCGTCAAGACAAACTATTATTCCACATTTACATTCTAGCATTTTACAATGTTACAATAACAATCATGGAACCAATACATTACAACCATTTTCCAAAAGCTGACAATAGCTACTAGTGATTAAAACCAACTATTAGCGATTACAACATCAAGTATTTAGAAAATATGAGAATATTTTAACTTTCACAATCATCAAGTGCAAGCTTATAGACCAGTACATGTGTACCATAGAATATTTTCAATTGAATATGCTATTTAATGATGATCTCTGAACAAAGCAATAGCTATCAAAACATGCCACTTACCATTATTAGAATCTAAGAACTGTGTAAGGAGATTACTGACATTTTCCTGCTGCCGCTGAACTCTTCATTCTGACTGGAACAAGGGGAAAAAGGAATTAGTAGTTTGCATCATCTCAGAAATTAACTGCCACAACTCAAAATTTCAATTATATGATGGAACATAAATTATATCATACAGTGCCTAAACTAATATAACAGAGCCAACACTTATATTAACATGTACACGCCTCCCCAAAAATGATATGAGATGTAAATTGTAAAGAGTGATTGTCAAAATGGCATACAAAGTGCATAGTTCCGGTTTAAAGAAAATGCTGAAACCACATTGCATGTGTATGCACACCCACACAAAATCATACCAGTGTACTTGGACTACAAATAGAAAAGACACTTGGCACTATAAATGGTAACTTACAGGAATTATGGCGCTGTCCAATAGGAGTTTCATTTCATCACGAACTTTATCGTATTGGTACAACAAATTAATTGAAGAAAACAGTTGTTGTCTTGATTGGATAATAACCATTAAGATTTGTTGTCCATTTCTTTTGCAAATCTACCAAAATTGAGTGAAAAGAATAGCTGATCCTGTTAAGCTGCTGATTACAATAATCAAACAATTTAAGAATTTCCATCATCTGAACTCCTAGACAATGTAGAATGGAAAGAACTCAATTGCTTTGAAGAAAAGGGAGGGACTCTTCTTTCAGCTAAGTTCACAATCATCTTAGCTTTACCAAGTCGCCCGTTCTTCTTTAGCCCATCAAGCAGCCCATGAATGGTATCCACATTCAAAGACCAACTCTTTCTCATGCAGTCTGTACACATTGTGTATGCCAAATCAAACTCCCCAGCCTTACACAAATAATGAATCATGGTTTGGTAAATTTTAACATTTGGCTTATACCCCTTGTCATGTAAAGCTGAGTATACCCTTTGGGCCATATCAAGATATCCAGCCACACAAAACCCTTTGATAACCAAATTATAGGTAACCTCATCAGGAGTAATCCCAATTTTCTGCATCAATCTCATCACTTCATTAGCATGCCATGATTGCCTTATGTTAACTAGATATTGAATCCTAGCATTAAATGTTGCAAGGTTGGGTAAGCACCCCTTAAGCACCATAATATTCCACAAGCCATTACCAATCTCCCATCGATTTTTCTTATAAAATGCTGATACAAGTGTTGTATATGTAATCACATCAGGTCTTATACCCAACTTTTCCATTTGCACCATTACCAAATATGCTTTGTCCAAAATATCCATTTCACAAAAAGCCTTAATAATAATGTTAACTGAAAAAGTATCCACTATAATGTCAAACTTCTCAGGGACCTCACTCAGAAATGCTTCAATTGCTCCTAGATCACGGGTTCCAGTCAAAACTTTAAGGGCAGCATTGAAAGATTTAACAGTTCTCTTACACCCGTACAAATGCATATTATAAAAAGTATCTATAGCATGCTTGATCATTCCTGCTTTACCATATAACATTATAATCCTCACAACAAAACCTTCACGCCTACCTTGTGGAAGAGTTTTCTGGTGCTCAAGCAAATTCTCGATGTAATCAAACCGGCGAGCTCCAGCTAAACGAGACACGGTGTCTTCGAATGCAAATCGATTCTCAATGACGAGCCTATTCTGAGCATTGGCTTTGAAAAGGTTAAATAACTTTTCAGGGTCTCGCTCAGCTTTTAGCTTAATAAGGGCAGGTTCCTCCAAAGGTTTTTGATTCAAAGTACGATTAGCTGCAGCAGTGGAAATATCAGTTGATGGAATGACAGCAGCAGAATGGCAGAATCTGCGAATAACTCGCAGCGAGAGCATGTTCTGGATTGTCCTCAAATTGAAACATACCCATAAAGCAACCTCATAACCTATGCACTGCTATATAAAAATCTTCTATGGCCATTCAACACAATGAAAACCGAGAAATATCAGCACTTCCAAACGAAGTACCCCATGAGGATTTATCTCAAAGAAAAGCATCCTCATCTACAAAAACCAAACCATGAATCGAGGCTCTTTCTTGACTATATCTTGGGCAACCACATAATCCAAAATATGACTCCTTAAGATAACGAATTAATTGAGGAATTTTATCAAACACAAAAGACCAACTGCCAAAACCCGATTAGAAGCTCTAACTTTGAAGATATTCTCAAAAATACCAAATTAACAAATCGCCCAAACAAGCAAGATGATGAATGAATTAACAAAGTAGACACAAGAAAGAATGAGGACAGAAGAAATGTTTAATGCGGCATAAAGATTGCAGGGCTATGACTACCGAGTGCATAGGACGAAAACTGAAATCAGAAGAGAAAAGAAGGGGCGGATCTGAGGAAGACGAGACTTTCGTATTTCTATGCTGTGGGAATCTCCTGTTGGAGGTTTTGGGGTTTAGGTTATGATTTCGAATAGAATTTGTCAAGCAGGTTTCGGCGTTAGGAGGTGAGACTTACGGTAAGCTAGCATGGACCCTCCACGATGGTTTAGATCCTGAGAGCAAGCACACACTGCGTGTCTTAAACTTGACCCTAAATGTCCATTATTCACAATATTTTCAATGGAGAAAATTGGATGCGCTTTTATTTGTTTTATCAACTTATTCTAAAATTAAATTCATTCCTAAATTAATCAATTGATTATTTCTACATTTTAATAAAATTTTGAATTATATACGATTTATAATGTACATTTTTTTCCTCAAACATCAGAGTATATCATTTTAATGATATAAAGTCACATTTAACTTTAAATTGATTTTAAGTCCCGGTTGATTGAACCGTCTTAGTATAGACATCAAGTTTTTTACTTGTCATTAGCTAGAATTTTGTGGAAATTAAAGCAAATGCTGACAAGATTTTGAAATCTTGAATTTTGCTGTGAACTCCATGCTACCTAATTTGATCAAACTAGGTCTTGAAGAACTGTAGAAGTTGAGAAAATCAGTAACAAACTTCAATCAAAATCAAGTTTTTTTTTTTAAAGCTAGTCATGCATGATCATCTATAACAACTGAATTTCTCTGATAAAATTCATCTAATATTCTGACCAGCTAACAAAAACCGATTAGCTCAAGGCAAAGAAAAGAATAGGAATGACCAAGTCTGCTCAAATGCTTTACTAGGTAGCTTTGCCCAAGCCTTCAACTTGCTATATCTTTCAGTCCTTTGAAGTTATGACAAGCAATCCCAACGCACCAATTAGAACGTACTGCAAACAAAAACAAGAGTAATAATTCAATTCCTAGGTTGAACAAGGAAAAGAAATAAAGATGGGCAAGAAATTGTTTGAAACTATTCTTGAAGCAATGAGTAAACTCCTTTGAAAAAATCAATTTAGACTCGGAAGATTTTCAGTTTTATTAAATCAAACAGACCTTGATAATTGGCTTTTCAGTCATGATAATTGTCACCCAACCAACATAAGGCAAGAACCTGGAAATAGGAAATGTAAGCAGCATTAAGAGTCTACGGTGCTATTGACATGTCCGACCATATATTCATCCAAGAATGGGGAGGAGAAAAAACAGATTAAGGATAAAACTTTTTTACCCAACAGCTCTTCCCATAATATGATTCCGCTGCAGCCAAAGCTGACCGTGAGCATACAAAAGCCTATCATCCCCATAGTTATTGTCTCCTGAAATGTAGTTATATGAGAATATGGCGTAAATAAAATCAACACATTGTTAGCAATGTCAATGAAATTTATAACATGTTGGAACAGCAGAAATTTGGCCAATCTAAACCACTTATATACTTTAGTAAAGAAGTTAGCACCTTTTGTGAGCACATCAACTTCACCATCTTGCCTTTCATGTACCTGCACGACAATTGAATATCAAGAAATTTAATCTCGTCAAAAAAATTAATAAGAATGTAGGTCCTGCACAACTCCCCAAATACCGCAATTTTAGAGGATGAAAACTTTAATAAAAAAGCAAGCATACGATCTCTCTGATGATATTGCATCAGTTAAAGTTTGGGAAATGCATGAGACATCAGCAAACGCTAAGGGCCAAAAGAATATTTACCTTGATTACACGGTGGACAATTGGAATTTCACGGCCCTGATCAATAAAGTAGACGTTTTTAGAATACAAAAAGTAATGAGATAAAGCAGCAAAACAAACTAATAAGAAATCCAATCAACAAGTGATATTCTAAAATACATTATCAACCAAACTTTACAAAACCAGTAATTTTACAAGTGACAATCTAATAACAAAAAAATCATACAAAAGGAGTTAATTGTATGCAAATTTGCCACGTGCATATAACTAATGTGAACAGAGCTTTCGGTGATCATGCATGAAGCAATAAGCAAATCAAATAAAATCACACAAATTAAACCTGACTCAGACTGTGCTTGATAACATGTGGTTTAAGTCAATTGATGTAAGCAAATTGTAATGAAGAAAGAATTAATATAAGCAAAGCCTGTCACAACATTTTCAATCAACTGGTCACTTAACTGTTTCAGGTCCATGAGCATCGAGAGCTCTCCCCACATATAGTTGTCTTAGATCTAACTAATACTTTTGGTTAAAAGTTCTTATGCTAGAATGAATGATCTGATGCACAAGTAATTTTCGGACATTATGATTCATGTAATCTGATTATGCAGTTACTCTAAGTCATATCTTCTTAAATCCCATTATCTTGTATGCCAGAAGGTACAAAAAGCAACACTTTTATCTATTTGTAAGAAAAATTAACATAAATCTTTCTGCAATGATTATGTGCAGGAAATTGACAGAGCTTGGAAGAGTACAAAAAAAAGCAAAGCTCCAGCCCACTATGCACCAGGCAAACATCAGAATGAAGGCAAGCCAGGCTGCGAATTTCTGTACACTAAGAGCTGGAAAAACTTCCATTAAGTTTGCTAGTAGAACCATAGGCCAATTTTTATTGGCGCTTCTCAGCAATTCAATAT
Organism: Excoecaria agallocha; assembly: GCA_037975025.1. Classification (NCBI taxonomy): domain Eukaryota; kingdom Viridiplantae; phylum Streptophyta; class Magnoliopsida; order Malpighiales; family Euphorbiaceae; genus Excoecaria; species Excoecaria agallocha. The sequence continues at coordinate 5,047,631 of CM075812.1, forward strand.
TGGCAACCCAAATAATCCCTTCATATCTGTACATATGAATGCAAAACGTATAGCATAACAACAAAAAATTATAAAGAAAAAAGAAATCCAAACTTCATTTGTATTTCCAAGGCATAGATACAAAGAACATGGAAATACAGGCATGACCAACTTAAAATATAAACAAGTTAGAAACATAACTGGGAATACAAAACATAACATATATGAAATTAGGAAGAAGCATACATCAACATTAAAAACAACAATCTCGCCTGCACGAATAGGATCCTTACTCATGTGCAAAAACAGTATATCCCCCTGCAAGTGAAGTGGTCATAATTAGTTTAGAAACATAATAATTATTACAATTAAAGAAGTCTGAATGCACAGAACACTTTCAAATGAATGTATTTCATAATTAACCACAAGAAAAGAATGGTATCACTACAAATAACTTCTCTTGGCAAATACCCAGTGTCAGTATTACTTCTGAAATCTGACAAACTATTTGAATGAGTTACTGATCTCAGTTAAGTTACATATTAGATTCAATAAGAATGGTAAATAAAGAGTATTCACATTTGTCAAGAACATGCTAATGGCATCTTTTAATTTCCTGTTGCATTGAAGATAATTAATGCTTCTCTTTACTAACTTTTATGTCCAGCCTGAAGTGTGGAAGGGAGGAAATGTTAACACATAATGGTTGCAGCACAAGGAAATAAAAATCAAATAAAAAAAAATCCTGGGTGGATGAGTAGAGTCTGGTCCAGAAAGGACATTAAGTTGCAAAAAGATATGTCATTTACTAGGCAATCTCTCGCAGGAACTGGTAGTGTTCTATTAAGAACTTTTGAAAACCCTAAGATGGAAGATAACTGGGAATGTTGCAATGGCTAAGAATAAAAGATCAAACTTCACTTCCACAAATATGAAGATTATAGAAGAAGCCATCTTTTCTCTTTTTTTGAGCACTGTGCATATTTCATAGATAGCACCAAACTAACAACAGATAATGGCTGGAGCTCAAGGCAGAAGGGTAATTAAAGACAATATTGAGGCAAAAAAAAAAATTATGAGAAAAAAATTAAACCATTTCATTCAACTCACCCTCTTAAAGCCAGGTTCCATACTTCCAGACAGAACAACGACCACAGGAGACTCACTACCTGTGATACACATCAATGCCTTCCATATTATTAGCGCTGACGTCACAATCATTCCTGAAATCAAAAGCAAGGGTTACAATGAATTAGCAGATGGAAAGACCACAACCAGATATGACACCATGTTATAGCATGAAAAAGTGAATCCACCCGCTAAGTAGTACTTAAAATTGAACTGAGCGAATCCACCAAAATGTTATTTTAGGTGAGGCAACTCTAACCATATGCAAGTCCTTGATTTATGTTGAAATAATTCTCTAGCATGTATAACCAAAGAAACATAGCAAACCATGGCATTAGTTATAACATGAAAAAACTGCCCAATATCCTTTTGGTCAGTAAATCATGAATGAACATGAAGAGACACGACCTCTACAAGCCCACATTACTACAGCAAAACATTTTTAACAAGTAAAAAATTACAACAGAATTTTCCACTACAGAAGAATTTGAATGCCATGACATAAGTTGTTTTCAACCCATATCTGACACTTACATCAATAATATCAGTATTATGAATGCATGAGGATTAACCTGCATTTGCCTGAAAATTGCATATAAACAAATAACTGCTAACATTTGCATCAAAACTAGCACAAAGTTATCTCTTTAAAAATGTTTTATAATCTATGGTTCAACTATAACTGTTGAAGCTAACAAGCATGGTCAATCTTCAGAGGTTAACAGTTTCTTCAAAATGAAACTACAAAAACTTTAAAACATTCCAAAATCATGATTTTGATGGAATTTCACAACAATTGGTTCACGGCTATGTCTCCAATGCATAAAAATCTCATTAGGTAAAAAAAAAAATTCGATTCCTCGCTCTATCAAACCCCGATTTTACCCTATCTAAGATGTTAACCTCAAGCACCAATTCCTCTCACATTCAGTGCCAAATACAGCTCTATCATGAACATAAAAGAGAATCGCGTAAACTATACATATAAGCAGGGAAAATAGCCAAGGGAGTTAAATGCAAATTTAAACTCTTCTTAACCCATTAAAATGATTGGGAAAAAGAAATCACACTTAACGAATTAAAATTTCAATTGTTTTAACCATATTTTACCTATACAATCAGCACCCAAATTAAGCTATAGAAATTAAAAACTTTTCTCTCGGTATCAGTATTTCAATACCCAGATGAATACATGGGCATGCAATTGTGATAAATACTATAATTGAATCAAAAAATTAGTAGAGACTGACCAAGGCTGACGGCCTGAGTGAGGAGCTGACGGATCTGGATTGATTTGATAGAATCGACGGTGTCTCCGATCCATCCCATTTTCTCTTCCGTCTCTTTTCCTCCTTCGTTCTTCCGCTTATGTGTTCTGCGTATCTAAGCCCCTTTCTTTTTTGTTTCGTTCCGGTTATTGTTCCCGGTTTAGTTGAGCATTACTTAAACGATGTAAGAAACTTCAATTTTACGGAATTTTTTTTTTTTAATGACAAAATTGTTTACGAGTTACGACCAATAAAATTGTAGTATTTTAAGTTATGATTTCAATTTATCATTGATGTTATGGTGTGAGGGCAATTAAAATTTTTTTATTATTTTCTAAAATTTTATTTATTTTTTAAATCCTTTGCTCTAAAATTTGATTGGTCGTAATTCTTTATACTCAATTTAATTTCAAAATTCCAAAATAAATAACGATAGGTAGAAATTCAATCAAAATGTGTAAAATTATCACTAACCTAGGGTCTAGGGGGGTGTAAGAAACTAGTTTGCGGCTATGATTTTTTTTTTTCAATTTTTTCTTTAAGAGTTGTAATTTAGTAATAGTACATATTTAAATCGTTAAATTATATATTAATTTGAATGAACGATCTAAATATATGATATATATATATATGCGTACACCATATTTCATTTTTTATATGAATTGATATAGATAAAATATTTGAAATCTAAATATATATATATAAAAATTTCAATCCAATTGGATTCAAAATAAATATAAATGGATGAATCAAATAGTTTAAAAATATTCGAATCAAACTTTTTGGACTTCCAAAAAATTTCAAAGGGTACTTTATAAATTTTTTATAAACATTAAATTAATAAATGATAAACTATATTTTATTTTAAACTTTAAATAAATTAAAAATTACTTTTAAATTTATACCCCACAAAATAAAAATTCTAATTTCATCTAAAATAAGTACAAATTAGTTTTTCTTAAATATTTACTCTAAATAATCACAAATAATATGATGGTTAAACAAATAGGACTGTTTTTTTATTAAAATTTTCATTTAAACGGTCATATATTCATGAACAATCAAATTTATTGAACAATTATATTTTTAAGTTAATTGAAATAATAAAAAAAATCGAATAATTATAAAAAATAAAAAAATCAAATGTATTTAGTAATGCCAAGTAAAATAATATTTATCATTATTTGGCAATGTAATGTATATTGAACATTTACCTACGAAACTTTAGCAGTTTTATTTTAATTTGGTTAAAAGTGCAAATTGTCCTCTAAAATTTGATAAAAATATAATTCAACTCTTAAAATTTAATTATGTATGATGTCATCCTTAATATTTCAAAATTAGAGCAATTTTACCCTAAAATGACAGCTGCCATTTAAAAATTTGATATGTATCACTCAAACATTGAATACATATCATTTTAGAGACCAAATTATTTTAATTTTAAAATATTAAAGGTGACATTGTACTAAATTAAATTTTAAAAATTGAATTATATTTTTTTATCAAATTTTAAGAGGTGATTTGTACATTCGGGCTTTTACTTTTTTGAAAGATTAAAAATACAAATTATTGATGAGTCTGAAGATAGAAAATGATAGTTAGTTGGTTACGGGAGATGTCTAATAGGAAAGAAATAAGTACCCTAATGAGTTCAGGAATAAACACTCATATGCTTAAGTGTGTGTATATATATATAAGTATAAATTACAATTCACCTTTTAAAATTTGATTAAAAAAAAGTATTTAATCGTGTAATATTTATTTTGATACAATATTACTCTAAAATTTATAAATTAGGACAGTATCACCTTAAAACTGACGAATATTATGCCAAAACAAGTGTGACGTAATAAAATTGAAGTTGAAAAAAAATCTAAAGTATTTAAAAAAAAGAAATAGTTTAACCTGTAAAGTTTACAAATTAAAATAATTTTATCTTTATTGATATATCACACTTACGCCATATTAACAGTCAATTGATAAAAAATAATTAAAATAATGAACTTTTTACTTTTAGGATGATCTTGCTTCAATTTATAAATATTAAAAAAAATATTGTATCAAAATAAATATTAAAAAATTATATATATATATATATATATATATATATATATATATATATATATATATATATATATATATATATTGGTCAAATTTTGTTGGTCACAGGACATGATATGCAGGTCTCAATTGTTGAGTATCGAAAGAGTGATTGATGGGCCCATTTACTTGGATTTACATGCTGAGTTGGACTTATATGGTGAGGGATGAATTTTTGCTTCGGTTGAACTTTTTTTTTCGATCTGACTGACTTAGGTGGGAGAATTTGCAGAGACAGGTTAAAATTGGATTTTTTCCCCCTTTTGTTTCGATTTGAACTTAAGTTCAATGCAGTCTATCAATATATACCATCTTATACACCAATTTGTATTTAAAAATTTCACAGTATTCAATTCAATATACATATATATATATATATATATATATATATATATATATATATATATATATATATATATATATATATATATATATCAAAATATATTGTAAAACCTCCAATAATGCACTTTGATATACCGATTTATAACAATTGTAGCATAATTTTAGTATGCGATTAAATAATGTTTGGTCAGAGACCTATTAACTACCGAACGAAAGATTAAAGTCTAGATATACAAAATGATTTTGGAGGGTATTTCTTTGGAGCAACTGCACCGAGAATAGCATAGCCTCACTTTAACTATCAATTTAAGTTTACGGACTCGTGTTGTGATAGCTTGGCCATAGTTTGCAGATCGCATGAAATTAATAGGTATTCTCAGTATCAAAATATTGTTTCTTATACATGATCAAAAGTCCACGCTCACACTTCTTTTAGTTTCTTTCTTATACGCAAATATGTAAATATATATAGATATGCACAGTGTGCTAAATTTCAAATTTTCAGAAAATTATTTCTTGTCTCATAATTGAATAGAGAAATTACTTTCTGTTTTCAATAAGTAAATACATTTTTCAGTTTTTCAAAATAGAACAGAATTTTTATTTTCAATAAGTAAAAGCATTTTTTTTAACTATGATTATGATAATGTTGCTTATGATAATGTTGCAAACAATCGTTACACAATTTTTGGTCGTTCAGAATCATGTGAGGTTTATTATGATTGAAACTCTGTCATTTGCAATTATGTGCGTGTGTGTGTACATATAGTGTAATCCACAAAAGAAAAGATCTCGAGTTTGTTAGCTATTGTCCCGTTTAACAGGGCTCAAATTCAGACAATATGTATCATTCTAGATGTATCGACGTGATCATAGAGAAGAAAAACAGAGTTTGATGAAGAGTTTTTTTTTTATTTATTTTTCCTTAACGAATACAAGAAGACAAGAAATATATATAATAAGAATAATAACTAAAGCCTATAAATTAGCTTAAGAATAACCAAAAATAACAACATGATTTCTGCAGCAAACTATGACACGATTTTCGTAACAAGACATGATTTCAGCAACTATATCACAACTAAATCACCATATATGCTGTAAGTTGTTGCTCCCAAGAATCTTGAACACCAAAGAGTATCCCTTGACTTGATATTGAGATAATATTTGAATGAGATCATATCCTCCCTTATATCTCCATTAAACGTGGGATACCTTATATCTCCCTTTGACTCATTCAACTTAATTAGGTTTGCCAATACCCTCTCGCAAACTGAGCCGAGGTTGGAGGCGCAGTTTGGGACAGAAGCGGTGTAAGGAGGTTTTTGGAACTGATTTGGTAAAGAGATCAGCAACCTGATGTGTCGAAGAAATAAACTTAGTGACAAGAAACCCAAGAGCAACTCGTTCACGTACATAATGGTAATCTAGTTCGATATGTTTACTTCGAGCATGAAGAACAGGATTAACAGTCAAGTAGAGAGCACTGATGTTGTCACAATACAGAGTTGGAGTTGATGAACCAGAAACATGAAGATCATTAAGAAGATAAGTAAGCCAAGTAAGTTCAGCAGCGGTATGCGCCATGGCTCGGTATTCAGCTTCAGTGCTAGAACGAGAGATAGTTTGCTGCTTCTTTGCACACCATGAGATGATGTTGGACCCAAGGAAGGTGCAATAGCCAGTAGTGGAACGCCGTGTGGTAGGACAAGCAGCCCAGTTAGCATCAGAATAAGCAGATAAAGTTAATGATGTATCAGAAGTGAGATGTAGACCAGTAGAGAGAGTGCCTTTGAGATACCGAAGAATGCGATGAACTAACTTTAAGTGAGTACTTGTAGGAGCATGCATGAACTGTGAGACATAATTAACACTGTAGGAGAGATCAGGCCTAGTGAGTGTGAGATACTGAAGAGCACCGACAATACCACGATAAGAACTAGGATCAGCAAGTGGTTGTCCAGATTCAGGATGTTGAAGTTTGACATCTAGAGGAGTAGCCATTGGTTTGCAATTCACCATGTTTGTATGCTCAAGAATAGTGAGAGCGTAATGTGACTGAGAGAGATGCAGACCGCTGGGTGTAGGTGAGATCTCAATGCCAAGAAAATGATGAACAGATCCAAGATCCTTCATGGAGAATTCACTGCTTAAGACGTGGATAAAGGAAGTAACCAGAGTAGATGAAGATCCTGTAAGAAGCATGTCATCTACGTACAAAAGTAAAACAAGAGTTCCTTGATCTGAATGACAAATAAAAAGTGAAGGATCAGCAAGACTACAAAAAAAAACCACAAGAAATAAGAAAAGTACTTAGTCGATCGAACCAGGCGCGAGGAGCCTGTTTAAGACCATATAATGCCCGTTGAAGTTTACATACATGATTTGGAAACTGAGCATCTACCATACCTGGAGGCTGGGCCATGTATATATCTTCTGCTATATGACCATGCAAGAACGCATTTTTGACATCCAACTGTCGAACTGACCAATGCTTCACAAGAGCAACTGTTAAAATTAAACGAATTGTACCTGGATGAATGACGGGAGAGAAGGTCTCGGTGTAATCAAGTCCATTGACCTGGTGGTATCCTTTGGCAACGAGACGAGCTTTGAGTCGATCTAGTGTGCCATCTGGTTTAAGTTTGGTCTTGAAAACCCACTTGGAGCCAATTACATTCATATTAGGTGTACGAGGGACTAGTCTCCAAGTTTGGTTTTGATGGAGAGCAGCAAGCTCATCAATCATTGCGGTTTTCCACCCGAGATGGGATAGGGCAGAGCGAACTGATTTGGGTTCACGAGGTATTTTTGGAGAGGATATAACATTCAAGGCATATTTAGGATTAGGTTTAACAACACCAGCTCTAGAACGGGTAGTCATGGGATGAGAAACAGGGGATAATTGTAAAGGTTGGTCAAGTATAGTAGGTGTAGTGGATACAGCAGGATCTGGAAGTAAGGAATTCGATGTCAATCCACTAGTACTTAGTGTGTGAGCAGAAGAGTCATCACCGCTAGATGTGATAGTTGGTAAGGTGGTGTTATGGACTATAGTGGCTGGTAGTGGAATGTGACAAGAAGGAAGAGAAGAAGACTCCGATGCAGAAGATCCTGTTACACGATTAGGAGAAAATAACCAAGAGTTAAAGATATTATCCACATGTGAGCCTGAAGGAGAAGAGTTAAAGGATTTAAATGGAAAGACTGTTTCATCAAAAACTACATGGCGTGATATTATAATTTTTCGACTAGATGGATGGAAGCACTTGTAACCTTTGTGCTTGTCACTGTAGCCTACAAAAACACACAAAACAGTTTTAGGATCAAACTTGTTGTTCTTTGTATCCCATGTGTATGGGAAACATTTAGATCCAAACACACGAAGAGATGTATAATCTGGATGCTTGCCATGCAACGTAAAATATGGAGTATTAAAATGAAGTGCAGATGATGGTAACCTGTTAAGGAGAAAAACAGCAGTAATGAAAGCCTCTAACCACAGATATAATGGAGCATGACTATGGAACAACATGGTCATACCTAATTCTCGTATAATGCGATGGCGACGCTCAACCATACCTGTTTGTTCTGGAGTGTACGGGCATGAGATTTGGTGAATAATTCCTGTAGAGAGAAAATGAGATGACAACCGAGAATTTACAAATTCACCTCCACCATCAGAATGGAAGATTTTTATCTTCTTATTGAATTGGCGTTCAACATATTGTTCGAAGGCTAACCAAGCAACAAAAAAATCAGATTTATTATGCAAAGGGATGATCCAAGTATACTTGGTGAAATCATCTACTAAACAAGCATAAAAACGAAACTTTCCATTAGACAAAACTGGAGCAGGACCCCAAAGATCACAATGTATCTTATCAAAAGCACTAGAGCTGGAATGTTCAGATGGACTAAATGGAAGTTTACTTATTTTTCCTAACTGACAGCTATCACACAAGGAATCTACTTTTGAAGGACCTACAACGTCAATGAGTCCTTTATTTTTTAATAATGGAATTGTAGAAAATTGTGGGTGGCCCAACCGTTGATGCCATATGTTTGCAGTGCCTGATTTGTGTCTGTAAGAAAAATGCGCTTCCGGCTCTTTAGGAAGGACATATAAGTTACCCTTCCGTTTCCCCATGAAGAGTGGACGACCTGTGTTTCGTTCCTTTATACAAAAATTAATGTTAGAAAATTCACAATTTACTGGAAATTGAGATGTGAGTTGACTTACAGAGAGCAGATTCTTCTTGAGATTAGGTACTAACAAAACATCATCAAGAGGTAGAACATGGTTTTTTTGTTTGATAGATGAATTTCCAATACCAGTTATTGGTAAGGGAGATCCATCTCCAATAATAATAGAATCATAACCATTATATTGATGAATATTTGTTAGCATACCTTCTTGTCCAGTCATATGGTTTGATGCACCAGTATCCGAGGTCCATTCGGTGTCAATGATTGAGTTGTCCAGAGTGAGTGCTGCAAGAGCTTGTGGTAGAGTATGATTTTGACTTGTTTTCTTTGGTAACCACCAACAAATTTTAGCAATATGACCTCTTTTGTCACAGATTTGACAAGTAGCATCCTGATATAGAGCCCTTTCTTCAGTAGTCATTCTTCGTTCTCCAGGTGGTGGTGGTCTGCGTGGTTGATTAGTAGCTCCTGAACTGTCCTTGGGCTGACCACGAGGTTGCTGTGCTTGAAATCCACGCCCAGTAGAAGTGAAAGTGCTTGTATTGTTTCTGAACATAAGTGGTTGTTGTTGTTTCTGTTGTTGTCCGTAGAAAGCTAGGTGTGGAGTAAGAGGAGAAAAGGTTGCTTCAGACTGACCTGAGAACCAGTTTCGACGGTAATCTAGGTTTTGCAATTGAGAGATCAGTTCTGGGTAGGTTGGTCTTGGAGGTTTCAACATTGTTGTGGTGAAGGTTTCATACTGTGGGCCTAGGCTTGTAAGAAGACAAAAGACTTTTTCTTGATCAGGGATGGGTTTGCCAATAGCAGCAAGATTATCACATAAGGTTTTAAAAGTTCGTATATGGTCTGAAATGGTTTTGGTTTCATCTTTGCGCAGATAGGTGAGTTGTTGTCGTAACGTGAACTCACGTTCTTGAGAGTCTTGAGCATATGCTTCTTTGAGCGCTTTCCAAACTGATGATGCTGTGTCTAACCCAATAATGAGTCCAAGAGATTCTTCAGAAAGAGTGCCAATTATCCATCCTCTGAGAAGGCGATCAGATTTTTGCCAGGCAATAAATTCTTGTGTTAAGGTTGGTGTAGTGTTTGCTGTGTCTGAGATTTCTGAGTTTGAAGAGGCATATTTAGGTGGAATGGGAATTGTGTTGTCAAGATGGTGGATCAGATCTTGGCTTTCTGCTAAGCCTAGTACTTGCTCTCTCCATAATGGATAATTTGTTGGAGTGAGTCTCAAGGTAACAAAGTTACCAATGTTGAGGGATAATGAGGTCATGATGAAGGAAAAGAAGAAAAGAAGGAGGACCTTGCTCTGATACCAAGAAGAAAAACAGAGTTTGATGAAGAGTTTTTTTTTATTTATTTTTCCTTAACGAATACAAGAAGACAAGAAATATATATAATAAGAATAATAACTAAAGCCTATAAATTAGCTTAAGAATAACCAAAAATAACAACATGATTTCTGCAGCAAACTATGACACGATTTTCGTAACAAGACATGATTTCAGCAACTATATCACAACTAAATCACCATATATGCTGTAAGTTGTTGCTCCCAAGAATCTTGAACACCAAAGAGTATCCCTTGACTTGATATTGAGATAATATTTGAATGAGATCATATCCTCCCTTATATCTCCATTAAACATGGGATACCTTATATCTCCCTTTGACTCATTCAACTTAATTAGGTTTGCCAATACATAGTGCATGTTTTATTGTTCCAGATGATATTGCTACAAGATAGATGCTATGCAACACTGAAACTTCTCTTCGCATATCTCTTCCCTTTTCATCTTGGGCATCAAATATTGAAACCTTGAGAAGGATATGCATCATTCATAAATTCTAATTTAAGTTGTAATGTTTTCCACTAATAGTTCAGATATAAGCTGCAGTTTAGGTCTAATATTTTCCACTAATAGTTCAGATATAAGCTGCAGTTTAGGTGTAATGTTTTCCACTAATATTCATTCCTTACAACTTGCATTATCTTTAGTTGAAGAGAGAAATTTGTTAAAGACATATTATTACCTAACTCAGAACAGGTTGCTTGAATGTGCGATGAACGTATTAAGCCTATGCAACTTGCAGTTGCAGCATTTTCTTCTGTTCTTGCCTGGTGCCAACTTCCCTTGCTCAAAAGCAGTCACCGTCCTTCTCTCAAATTATAATATATATCTGCCGTTTCTGTGTTATTTTGTAGCACCTACAGGATCATTGACCCACGGTAGCTTAGGGGAGGGAAAAGAACCACTTGAGCAAACTTCAATATCTCCAAATAAAGAGAGAGTGTGATTCTTGGTTGATTATGATCTGTTACAAACATCTACAATTGGAAAGTGAAAAAGACATATTTCTGAGAATGACTTATGGAACTTAATTAGGCAGTACCCTTTAATCATAATGTTCTTGCGTAACAGAGCAATCATTTGTTTAATATAGTTAGGCATTAATGGTCTACCAAAGCCAGCTCGGTAACGCAAAACCGCAGGAAGCATGTACTTTGAAAAAAAAAATTGAGGACTTCAATTGGGAAGAATGAATGAATAAAGCAGCAATATACATTAGTTTTAAGTGCACAAATGTTTACCATCCTATATCTAATATGCGCCTTGTTCCAAAATCTCATGTTAGAAGCAGTGTGCATAAATATAAGCACAAATTTTCTGTTCTTGAACCTCATCAGAAGTAGCTATTCAATTAATCTTTTCAGGAGAAATAGTGAATTTCTGGCCACTATATAGCATTAGCAAACCCCATGTATACCTGCAAAATTCAGAAATCTTCCATGAATTGACAGTTTCAATATGATTATCTTCATGACAGAATTGTACCAAAAGACATCATAGTTATTTACCCGAGAATCAGGACAATGGATGCTAAAATCAACAATAGATATTGATAGCACTTATGCTTAGGTTTCCTTTTGGCGTCATATGCTGCAGAATTCTTGCGGCTTACATATCCATATTGAGGGCGCATTAGAAGAATGAATCCGAGAAGAAATCCTGACAGAAATCCTCCGATATGAGCTGAATTGTCGACTCGAGGAATGAGACCCATTGCTAGATTCAGGGCTATGATCAACCCGAGAGAGGTAATTGCTGCACACTGAATTAACAAGGTTAGAAAATTTTCTTTTCCCTAATAATTCAAAGTTTATCGGCCTTTGATATTTGTAGCAGCTGTTACCTTATTTGTATATATTGTCCAGTTCATTAAAAGCTCTGATAGCATGCATCCTAGAAGTCCGAGAAGCGCACCGGATGCACCAACGGATATATTAGGCTTCGGATTAAGAGAAGACATCAAGCTTCCACCGAACCCGGCCAACACATACAATAGACCTATCCTCACTGCAACATAAAGTAATTTTGCATCAATGTTGAATGATATTCAACAATATCAATTCTGCATTTGGATAGAAAATAGATGTTCTGTTCAGACAGAAAACATTTGTTCTATATATTCTGTATTTTATTCAGAACTTGCTTCATGGTTTCAGCATTGATAAATTCTTACAAAATCCGAATTCTTCCTCTAGCCGTATTCCGATAAATAGAAGACTCGTCATATTTGCAAAAAGATGAGCAACTCCTGCATGAAGCCATATGCAAGAAAAGAATCTCCATGAATCACCATGCTGCACTATTGCTATTGCATCAAGGGCTCCTAAATTGTACAGCCTGTGAATAAAGCAGATGAAAAAGATTAAATCTTTTTGAGAAAATTTGTTAGATGTATTATGCAATGAAGAAAAATTATTAGAAAAAGAAAGATTACGTGGTCATAGAAGGGCCAAGAACAGGATTTTCTTTCAAGGGTTGGAAGGAAAATCTGCCTAAAACATCATAGAAAAGACATTTATCTGGTCCCGTAATTGCAGGGCAATCATTGACATACATTGTATAAATAAACATGGTAACATTGGCCGCGAAAATGAGCGGCACCAGCCATGAGAACCATGTCTCCGGTGGTGGGGGTGGTGATGGTGGCGGGCGTGGCGGCCGTTTGACACAGGCCCCGGTCTCAATATCTGGTGACGGCGGCCTCTTGCCCATATGCAATGGATGAACAGGGGACTCCAGGAAAAGGAAAAGAGAGACAAAAAGGGAGCTGATAAAATTGTGGTTTTGAACGGTAAAGCAAACTCTTGTTGGGTTTTGGTAGTTAAAGTTCGTTATTTCTCCCGCTGAATTGTATTCGGTCAAAACGTTTTTACTTTCACATTCAGGTTTAAGTCTGACCATTGTCTACTCTAAGCCCATTTAAGAATACCCTAACATGTGGGCCACCAACTTCTTTTGTGTGCTTAGGGGGCCAATCAAATTTGACAATTATCTTGTTTTTATTCTGTTTGGACATTTTGTAGGACAAATAAAATTAAGGGTTATTTCATAATTTATTCCCTTAATTTTAACTTTTTTACACATTAAGTTACTATACTTTTAAAATTATATATTAAGTTCCTAAATTTTTCGAAAAAAATACATTAAATCTAAAATGAAATGCACAAACGATAGTATAATACATATTCTGTTAAAGTCGCGTGTATTAGAACGCTGTTGTTTTTAACGTTCGTTTGAATTTATGTTCTAATAGATAAATTCAGGACTCAATATATAGTTTTAAAAGTACAGAGATTCAATAAATAAATAAATAAGTAAAATTTGAGAGATCCTATGTGTAGTTTTGAAGGTATAGAGATTTAATGTGTAAAAACGTTAAAATTCAGGGACTAAATTATAGATTTTTCCATAAAATTAATATGAACTTGGCCTTTTCGACAAGTCAGGTTCTGCTATAGTTAGCCATATCTAGCATGTTCATGAAATTAATGTCTGTATGATCATAACTGGTTCTACCTATGTGTTTATGAATTGAAACATAGAATTGGGAAAGTCATGAGAGAATGGCTCATTTTCATTTAATTAGATATAAAGAAGACAATTACAGTTACTGAATTTGAAGGAAAAATCACTAGACATTGAACTAACTGGATAAACATTGAACAGAAGGAACAACCCTGAAAGATCTTCCGTGGGCATTAATGCATTTAGACAAAACATGGCCTCGAGGATCTGAAGGAGTAATGTTGATATCGGATACTTCAATATTAGAGCAACCTACACTCTGGCTGCAGCCAATGTTCACTGCTACTTCTGTGTAGGAACTTCCTCTAAATCCACTGAATGTTACATCACTTATGTTCACTGCCTTCTCCTTCAAGATTTGCAAAAATTTCTTTTACCAAATAATAATAATAATTAAAAATGTATTCTGTATTTTATTACTAACTAGATTTAGACAGTAAAAATTTATTTAAAAATTACCTGTTGATTGCATTGCTTTAGGGGGCAATAATATTGGTCAATTATGATAGGATTGGAAGTGTTGGAGAGAGTAATGTTCTCAAAGGAGACCCTTCTCGCAAATCCTGATCCTCCCTGAAAGAAATTCAAACGATGATTCTTTCTTTTCTTAATAACTAAGTTCATTTATAAATAAATACGTAGAATAATAAAATCACAAATTCACATATTTTCAAAATAACATTTATCTCGAATGACATTACAATTACCGATTAGATTGGTGCATAAATTTGATAATAAATCTCCGAATTTTACCTGCCATGTTTTAATTCGTGCTCCATTTAAAGTCGCACCAAATATACAATTCTTCACATGTACTTCTTCCACTGTGTTGTAGTCTCCATTGTGCCCTAGGCTTCCAATACTATACACCATTAAAAACATTACGTTTCAGTAACCAAAAATATTTATTTTACAGATTTAAAAAATCAATATATTTTATTTATTAATCAGAATTCTATTGAGTTTACTGGACGTATTATTTATAATAAATAAAAATATAAAATTAACAGCAAGAGGGTCATACAAACCTTATACCATGGCCTTTAATGCATGAAACCCCATCAATGTGGATATTAGAGCAGCCAGAAAGAATTGCAATACAATCATCACCTACATACATTAAATAAATTCATAGTTCAACACAGTAATAATTATTAAGATTGTTAAAACAAAGAAATACTGCAAATGGACAGTAATTGAAAAGGGAGATAATTTTTATATTTGTACCTGTGGAAATGTGACAATTCCTGACTTGAATATTAGTAGAGTGACTGATATCCATGCCATCAGTATTAGGGCTTGCTTCAGGATTTATTATTGTAAGGCTTGAAATTGATGCATTTTCACAACCAGACAGCGACAGAAACCTGGCTGGGGTGTTAAGTACTCGTAATCCTGCCACTTGTAAGCTCTTGCAATTATGGAACCTCAACCCCTAAACACATAGTAAAGGTGGTATAATCAAATAAAAAATACTAAGTCCATAAATAAAATCATTGGATTACCATAGGTCTTGAACATCTAGAAGTCTGTGTCTGCGTTTATAAAATTTGAAATTTGAGTTTAAATTAGTTGCAGAAATTAAAAAAGTAATTAAATTGATTAATGGAGATTTATTAATTGCATTGACTCACCGATGCACAGTTCCACCAGTCATAACCTTGGCCATCGATTTGTCCATCTCCAACCACATCAAGTCCATTTACACTCGCAAAAACAATCCAACTGCCCATGTACGATGCACTCCAATCTGCCTTTTTTCTCGGTGCAACGATATTCCCTCGAATCTATAATTTAGGGAAAATTAAATAAAATTAATTTATAATATTTAATGGGAAAATTATAAAAATAGGAATTTAATTACCAAGAACTGAATGGTAGAGCAGTTGCATGGACCAATAAACTTCACTGACTTGAGAAGAAATGTTTTGTTGGCCGGTACTACCAGAGAGACAAATCCTGTAGATCCACAGGCTGATTCCCATGCCTCCATAAAACCCTAATTTCATGAATTAAAAATGTTAGTCATGAGAAAATTTATATATGATTTTCAACTTACAATTTTTTCTATATAATATATACCTCAGAATCATCTGTTATTCCACCTCCCACAGCTCCAAAATCAACCACATTTAATTTTTTAGCTTTGATGTTGCCTGTACCCAATATAGCAATGCACAGTACCAACAATATAGTGTAACGATTCTGCAAAATTCCAAGAAGATAAAATTTCAAATTCGAATTAATTTTAATTGAAATCAAAACTTAGCTTAAAAATAGAGAGATCTCACCATTTTTACACTCTAGAATTGAAGGAAAAAAACGCTTTTTTAGAAATGGTGTATTTTCTGGTGAATTTCATATCTCATACTGCTAATTAGAATTGAATTTAATATTAAAAAATGTTGTTGCCATACATATTGAGTAATCTTTGTAAGGGGATAACATCACCTGAATAGTTCATTTGAATTTTGTATTCATTTTGTTCGTTATCCTTGATATCTAGTTTGTTACATAGATAATGCATATTTTTTTTAGTGTACCGTACTCTGTTCACTGTATAACAACTTGCCATAAATCTCTACAAATCTTGAAATTAAAAATTGCATAAACACACTTTAATTAAGCCTCCAATAGTGTTTTATGTCATCTTATCATTACCGTATGATAATTGCAATTAGTTAATTATAAAACTATGCATTAATTGTTTTTGGCAAGAGAGTTCATGTGCATTGTGCAATTAGAGATGAGGAAACTAACAAGGAAATAAAAATTTCGACTGGTGGCTTTAAATTAAAGGGCGCAAATTTACAGATGCTGCTTTAAAAGCCATAACTAATACAAACTATGGGCGAAGGCAAGATGGTGGAGACCCAATTCCTTGGGGAAATCCATGAGCATTTTCCCGGGTAAATTATCCCTGTGGTCATCGAAGTTTATTAGTTGTAACAAAATGGTCACTTTACTTTTATTTGTAACAAAAATATAAGCCAACTATTATTTGGTAACTAAAAAATCAAACTGGACGGAAAATTTCTATTCCGGCCACCGGAACTTGTAGTCTACGTGAGATATGTGTACACGTCAGCCATTTTTGACACGTCATCAATGACACATCAGCAATTATTATACATCAGCAATCTATGTAGCAAAGAAGAAAATGCTAAAAATTAGGTTTTTTACTAAGGCATTCACCTTCTTCACCGTCTCTCTTTGGTCTGCAACTCCAAAAAAATTGCTCTCACGTTCTCCCTCCTTGCCGTCTTCTTTTCCTTCTATCATTGTGTCAAGTAGGGATACGCAGCTTTGTGCGGGGGAGCAAAAATCATACTTGGGCGAGTAGGGATACGCAGCTGGGCAGGCGTGCTTTGCGCTGGGGAGCGATCTTCCTTGTGAGGGTGAGTGCGACGCTACTGCCTCCTTGGGCACTGGTCTACTCGGCAGAGCACCGATATGCTCGGTAGAGCATAAATATGTTATGGATCAGCAATCTATGTGTCCAAAGTTGCAGCTCTTCATTATGATCTTAATTGGAGGCTTATTTAATAATTAACTAACTTAATTTGGCTTATTAATATATGCAGTTCATCATATTAGAGCTGAGTAGCATGAAATCAGCGTAGCAATATAATTAACTTGCTATTGGTTTTTCTGGGTTTTTACTCTTTGGAGATTTGAAGGAGCTAAACTGGGTTTTTCTGCTATTGGTTCTACTGTCATTTCATACGATTGTAACCTGGGTTTGAGTTTGTATTGTATGTATACATAGCATTGTTACAACAATTCAATAAAATATATTTTCAATAAATTCCTGGAGCATTGTGCTGCTGAGATTGTATATCAGATGATGAATTTAACAATGATTGCAGCGTTTCCTTCTTGCTTATGCAAGAATTTCTTTGTTTTCTTTTGTTCCTTGACGATGGTGCTGTATTTCTTTTCAGGTTGCTGCTGTATCTTTAGTTTGGGGTTTGTTTGTCTTATTTCAGTTGTCTACACTTTTGTTCTGGTTGCTGCAATTTCTACATCAAAAAAATCTCATTGTAATTTTTATAGAAAAATGAAATAAATAGCAACATAAGTTACATAAAAAATCTCAAATCCAATAGCATAGCTGTGTAAGCTACGTCATAAAATCTCAAATCCAATAGCTGCAATTTTTACATAACAAAATCTCAAATTCAATAGTCTAAATTTAACTATAATTCTCAATATCTTATCAAAGTGTTTGATATTTTTATTGTTATTTTTATCTTCTTTTTCCTTATTATTTTATGACCCTGAACCTTCTTCTAGTATTATTTTTATTCTTTATGCAGCATTGGGTTCTACTCACTAAAATAATCAAATTTAAACCACTAAATACCTTGTGGTGGTCCCATGTCTTCAAGCTCCAACTCTCAATATTATGTTTACATCATTGGAAATAGATTATTAAAATGAGAGAGACATGGACGGAGAGAGATTCGAACAAAGAGAGATCGAGATCGGGGAGAGAGAGGGAGAATGATGAGATTTACATTAAATAGATAGAGTGGAGAGTGGAGATCGAGAATGGGCAAAGTGAAAAATAAAAACCCATAATTTTTTATTTTTTCACTTGCCACATAAGCATCCAGTAAGCAGACTATGTGGCAAAAGTTGCTGATGTATACACATGAGCTGCTATGAGATTCACGCACCATTTTTTAATTTTAGATTTTCTGTCCATACTTATTTTTTGGTTACAAAATAATAGTTTACTTATTTTTTTGTTACAAATAAAAATAAAGTGACCATATCGTTACAACTAATAAATTTTAGTGATCACATGGGTAATTAACCCAATTTTCCCAGGCAGAAGTGAGTTTCTTCCCAGGATCAGCTGCACTCAGTTCTATATCCTTTAATGTTATTCGAGTGCATGGAACTTTGGTGCTGCAACTTAGATCTATTGCCACGTCTGTTGCTGATGTTCCTCTTGCCCCACTGTAGCTCACGTTGTATATCCGAACTCCACCCTTCGACCCAACATCAATTATTAGTAATTTATTATTAACTAATTAATTACCCATTATTAACTCATTAATTACTCTTACCAAGGCTGGATTAGGGATGATCACGGGGAGGGGATTTCCCGGCCCCGGCGGGGATCCGCCCCGAACGGGGCGGGGACGGGGGGAAAAAATCCCCGTTATAAAATCGGGGACGGGGAATGGAGTATCCGCCCCGCGGGGATCCCCGCCCCGCAAAATTTTTTTTTTAATTTTAAAATATAATATTTTATAAATAATTATAATTATAATTAAAATATAACTTAATTTTATTACTTAATTTTAAATTTATAAATGGTTAAAATTTATATTATGATTAATTTTAAATTTTTTATTTATTAAATGTTATATTTTAATTTTAATTATTTATAAAATATTATATTTTAAAATTAAAAAAATAAAAAATTCGGGGATGGGGATCCCCGCGGGGGATGGGGATTCCCTCGGGGCGGGGGACGGGGGGGATTTTCTCTCCGTTCTAGATTCGGGGGCGGGGACGGGGAATCCCCGACCCCGCGCGGGGCAGGGAGTGGGGATGCAATCTCCGGCCCCGCCCCGCCCCGTGAGCATCCCTAGGCTGGATCAGTCTTTCGCTTTCCGTAGTGTTGATCAATAATTATTGGATTTTTTACTTCTGTGAAGTTCAAATTTGAAAACTGGATATCTTGAACGATTCCCCGTCCACCCTATCACACAATAAATAAATAAATAAATATAAATTAGCAAGTAAATTATAATTTTTTATATATATAATTAATTTGTTTGAAATTTTATAAAATAATTAGTGAATTAATTAATTAATTACCTCCCATGTTTTGATGCGGACTCCATTATCCGAGCGAATAAAGTTTGCACCATCCACGAATATATTATTTACATTAGCCTCTTCTCCGTCTTTTCCCAAGCTTCCAATGCTGTTATCAAATTCACCACTCGTTACATCTCCATCTTTTTTTTTTCCTCTTTCTAATTAAAAAACTAGTGCTCGGTCTTATTTACTAACGAAATACACCACAATTATAAATTTGACAGTATCTAACTTTGCATTACTCGGTTTCACGGGCTTTTAATTAATAATTATCTAAATTATTACACAAAAGAGAAATTAAACCACTCACCTAATGCCATGACCAGGTCCACAGTGAATATTAGTAATTCGGATATTGCTGCTGTGATCTATAACAGCGATGCAGTCATCACCTATATAATCAAATATTGAAATCAGACTAATCAATATAGATGCATCTGCCCAAAATATCTCTTTTGGCCCCTAAATGTTATAAGAATATGCAATTGAGCCCCTCGACTAATTAAAATCTGTTCAATTGAACCCTTTAACTGTCACTTCGTCATAATTCAATCCCTTAACTCTAAAATTCTTCAGTTGCATTGAATAGAGCATCAACTTATATATATATATATATATATATATATATATATATATATATATATATATATATATATTTTTTAAAACAATAACCTGTCCCAATTTGGGAGTCATGAACGGAGACAGCATAGGAGGTACTAATGTCAATGCCATCGGTGTTGGGGCTATTACCAGGAGTGTCGATGTGTAAGAAACCCAATTCAACACTGTTGGAATCGAATACTTTGATATGAACTCCTGGACTATCTTTAAAGTATAACTCCTGAACACTTTGATAAGAATTTTGGCCAATAATATAATTAAAAAGTGAAGGATTAAAAATATTCTTAAAATAAAAAAATATTAAAAAATATCACCACAGTAAATAAAAAGACTGATATATATATATATATATATATATATATATATATATATATATATATATATATATATATATATATATATATATATATATATATATATATATTTTGATAACCTTAGAAAATTAATTTCGCTTCATGAAATTCAATCAAAATTCTTGTTTGTTAGGTCAAATAAGAACTCGTTAATTTGTATGTAAAAGTTGGACGACAGTGATGAGTTCCTCAAATTTGTGAGTGCATGCATGTTCAGATATTCCAATCATGGAGTGAATATTTGTTCGTACATATAGCATAGCAGTTGGCGGGCAGCATATCCTACCCAGATTATCCTTTCGATTCCTTGCAAACTTCGCCATAATTCCTTTATTAGCCATTTATTTTAAAGAGCAAATATATACATTTTTAAATTTTAATATTTCATAATATTTTAGATTGATGTGAAAGATATACAGTGAGGGTGTATCAGACCCTCGTTAATTCTGTTATAAAATAAACACATTTTATTTATATTTAATTCTTAATGATATATAAATATACAGACTAAATTCTTAAGGTATATGTAATAAGGTTATTATTTTACGTACAAAAGATATTGTTGATAATTGGATTGTTTTCTTAATTTCTTCATGTATATAAAATTATGTATTTTCTTTAGATAATTATATAAACCCTTGAGCAAATTTTAAATTACATTATGTATATCCATTGGTCAATGGCATATACACTTCAAAAGATATTCAACCATAGTAAGATTCTGAACTGCAACTCTATTTACTCATCGATGCGTTAGACTAAGTTCACCTGAGAAAATGTTTTACAGTCATGGAAATTCGCCAAGAATTAACAATACGAATATGTACTTAAAACCACTATAATGGAACTACATAAAAATATCGGAAAAAAAAAATTATGGACGAGATTACAGCGAACCAAACCAATTAAAAACCGCTATGTGTGTAAAAGTAATTTTTTTTAATAGATGATAGTTTCTGATTGGTTTAGATGACTGTGGAATTCAATTAGGAAGGCAAGACTTAAGGTCTACGATTCCAGTAGCAATTCCATGAGCATTATTGCAGGCAGATGTAGCTTTCCGTCCTGCTATAGTTTTCAATTCGATATTTTCCAATCTGATACGAGTACAAGGCACATTTTCACTGCAATTGAGATTTATAGCTATTTGTGTCTTTGATGTCCCCATAAATCCAGAATATTTCACGTCACTTATACTTACTCCATGATTCTGTAAAAATAAATAAAATAATTGAATGGTTATAAATCTTCCATTTTACTTATATATTATCCATCAAACGTATAAAAACCTTGGACAACTTACCATCTTCGGAGGAGATTGTTTGGAACCATAATGTTGGTCGATTATTATAGGATTTTCTACATCTGTGAAGTTTATATTCGAGAATGCAATACCATGAACTTCACCCCTTCCCTCTTGTAATAATCAAATTGAAAATTTCGCGGAAATTAATTTAGTTAGCCTAATGGATATGATCATAATATTGTTCTGAGTTGATAAGGCAAAAATTATACCTGCCATGTCTTGATCCTCTCCCCATTGGTTGTACTGTGGAAGTTTATGTTACTTATAGTTACGTTATGGACATCTACTACTTGACCATCAGACCCCAAGCTTCCAATGCTATTAAGTGAAGCGACAAATGCATTCAAGAAAAAAAGATGAAGAATTTAAGAAACCAGAGATTGAGTTTACTTAAGAATTCACTTACCTTATACCATGCCCAGGTCCACAGTTAACATAACTTATATTAACGTTGTAAGTGGGATCTGCTATAGATATGCAATCATCACCTGTTATGTTGTCAAAATATAAGAACTAAGCTAATAGTAAACTATTGCATATATTTACCAAAAATAAAATAAAATATCATGGATGCAATGATAAGAATGTTTTGCTCAGATGACAGTTTATTATAATTTGATGAATATGATTTAAATAAGTATTTTTCAGCACTAAAATAATATACGAAATTTTTTGTGGCTTAGAAAAGCAAATTACCAGAGGCGATGTCGGAGTTATGGATGGAAACAAATGTTGCATGTGAAATGTGAATGCCATCTGTGTTAGGGCTTGTCTGTGGTGACTTTATATTCAATAATGACATTTCAACTTTGTGACTGTGAAATATGGAAATATGAGCTCCCCCACTTCTTATAGTGCTAACTCCTTGCATTTTCACATTTTTACATCCTACAAAACTCATTAACTAAAGCATAACACTAACAATTTAGTTCATGTCTATAATTCAAGAAACTATATATACATAATCATATACTTACAACAGGAGATATTTTGTTGCAATCCTGTCATCCAACAAGACAACGTCATAATCTTTTCGGAAAGAAAAACGTAACAGAATAGTTATTCAACTGCATACCATACCGGCCTAGAATTGTATCGACAAGAAATATTCCACCACTTTTCTCCACGTCCATCAACAACGCCATTGCCTACTACATTTACACCATTTACATTTTTAAATTCTAACCACTTCCCATGATCTTTATTATCCCAGACACGGGGATCGTTAGGGGCTATAATTGTTCCTGAAAGCTGCAATAAAGTTGGCATCTTAGTCAATTTCAAATTCAAAAACATTAATTTTCAAGCTTCGAGTAACGATTTTCTTTCTTATTTTCTCACCGCAATGTTAACACGGGATTGGCAAGGGCCTAAAAATGTTACAGGATACACAAGAAATGTTTTTCTTCCAGGAATCAGTATGCCATGATTTCCTGGTTCTCTACATGTAGCATTCCATACCTTAATAAATGCCTGGAATTTACAATTCGAAAATAATCAGATAAAAGATAAATAAAGAGAAAAAAGAAATTGAATATATATAAAATATTTTATACTAGAGTGTCGTATGCTATTCCATCACCAATCGCTCCATAATTTAGAACATTATGGATCATTCCACTGAATTTATAAGTCCCACTTTTTGTGACACTAAACATTGCTGAAACGAGACTTAATTAGTACATAGAGAATAGTATATATATTCTGCATAAAATAAATAGATAATTAGCTTTCAAGAATAAAATATGTAGAAGAGCTTAAATTAGGTGAAATAAAGTCTTTACCATTTTTTTTGTCTAGAAAATACGATGGAAAATATAGATAGATAAATTTTTCCAGTGCATGCACTGCTATGACAAAAGAGCTATATATATATATATATATATATATATATATATATATATATATATATATATATATATATATAGTGATGTAGTATGGATTCTTTCCATCCATATCGCAAAATCTAATATGGAAAAAATTCTTGACACCGCCGAAGAAAGAATGTATGAATATTTCCAATTAACATTAAAAAACTTCTGGCAATTAACTTTAATTACATTGTCAAGATTGGATTATTTTTTTAAGAGGATATTTTCAGATTCTTTGAACCTCCATTATCTTCTATATATGAATAAAAATATTTTGTGGGTTGCAACTCAAATTATTTGTGAAAATTAACTTGTAATAATTACGTCAACCTCAATGTTTACTTCAATGTGCTTGATAATCTAAAATAATAATTAAAAAAATCAATAGTTCCAGAAATTTTGATTTATAGCTAAAAATCAATATTTATTAAATGTCTTATATTGATTGATTATAAAAATATAATACTTTTTATAATAATTTATATATACTCACCTTGTGAGATAATTTTTGGAATTGAGTTAACTTTATATTTACTTCTTAAACAATTTGAATGGAAAATATTAATATTGATTTTAATTTCACATAATTCAAAATAAAATTTCATCCTCAAACAGCATATCCACCGAAAGACCAAAATTAATGAAATTAAATTCAAATTAATTAAGTAGATTAATAATATGACATTTCTTGCTAAAAGATTGTGGCTAAGATATATCATATAAGGAAAAATTTTGTCTAGATCCGGTAGGCAAAGTTTCATGGACCAGTCCTTATTTTTTGGTTGTAAATTAATTTTATTTTTAATAAGAGATATAACTGAAATTGAGCTCCACCAACCGGTATCATTAAATTTAAATTTGAATTTATTGATAAATTTGTTTCATTAAAATTGTGTCTTCTAATATTTTGTTAAATATTTTCGTTAAATTAGTTAAATTCGTTTTATAATTAGAGATAAGATTTGTCAAAAATATAGAAGAACGTGGTGAAATTATTTTTTATTATCGTGATCTTAAGAAAAAATTCTATGTTGACAGCAAGTAGCACAAAAATTCTATTTTTTATGGTAACTAGTTTAGTGTTCACTTATTATCGATTAATAATAAATAAAGTAGTAAAATATTTAATAAATCAGAAATAATTTTTTAGCAAAATATAAACTTAAATGTATGACATATTAAAAGTAGGTTTTACTTGAAAAAAATAAATTAAAAATTATACGTAAAAGATTATTGTTGGTAATTACATTACTTAAAATACGTGGATATTATTATAGCCTAAATAATTGTTTTTCCACTTAATTATATGCAGTATAGACATATACTAAAAGAAAAAAGAGAAATAGCGACAAAAGATAATGAGAATAACAAATTCATTGCTAAATGCAATATATAGCAACAACATTCCAATAGAAAATGAATTTCTATATCTATAGTAATTAATATTTCTCCCCTTTAAAGACTGTATTAGGTTTAATGGATGGGTTAGATTCCAAGGAACGTGGATTTTTACCTTGTAGAGACCAATTACTGAAAAATATGGTGAGTGAAAAATCTAGGATCAAATAGAAATTAAAACTTAGAAATGAAATTTGTGAGCTAAACATAAAACAAAATCCTCCCTTCTATATATTTAAAAATAGGTTAATATATAAATTCTCCATTAAATTATCATCATTTATTAGATTTTTCCCTAAAATACATGTCAGATTACTTTCCTAAATTTGTTGAAAATGCCATATTATCCCCCTGTAAAATACGTATTAGTTTCACATAAAACGCATAAAAAATACGTATCAAACAGTAATAGAAAAATAATTTGATATTTTTAACAAGTTTTCGGAGGATAATTTAACATTTTCAATATGATAGGATAGATTTTTTACATTTCAAAAAATTTTGAGTGGCTAATATGATATTTCAACAAGTTCAGGTGAGTTATCTAACATACAATTAGTTCAAATGGAAAATCTGATAAATAATGATAGTTTAGGGGGCAATTTATGTATTATCCCTTTAAAAATCTGCTAAGATAACATTTGTTTATATATATATATATATATATGGCAGTTGGTGGGCAGCATTTTCTGACTGTTTTGCCATAATTCTAAGTACCATAATTACTTCATTTACAATTTTATTTGGAGGGGTTGATAATTATAGAGAAAGCAATATAGATATGTTTTTTTTCCACACGTATTAGAAAAAACAGTTTTATATTTTTATTTTTATAATATATCCATAATTAATAAACATTACTTCTTGCTCCACACTATAAGAACTGAGAAAATTATTGACTGTAAGGCACATTAAAGAGCTTATATAGTGGAGAAATCATACATAAATAATAATTTATAAAGATAAAAAGGGCTATTTTTTGAGACAAATAAAATGAAAACCGAACGTGAGATGAAGCAAATATCACACATTATCTAATCATTAGGCATAGATGGCAAGCAACGTTAATGTTTTTCTAAACAGAGAAAAATGTGTCGAATCTAGCAAGATTCTATCAAAAACAACAAGAGATGATTAAACTACAAATAGCCAAATATAATTACCTAATATCGAACAATAATAATAGGAATATCATAACAATGTGCTACAAATGAATCGTCTGAAGAATACAAAGCTCCATTTAATTTCCATTTTGTTGGATTAATTATTATCATTTCAAATAATTTAATCATAATTTCGTGTATAAAACATACGTTATTGAAAAAACCATTTTTAATTATGAATTTATCCGTATTCGACTTTTAAAAAAATTTAATCTGAACACCAAAAGCTTATATACTAAAAAAACCATTTCTTTTGTTACCCAATATTTTCTTTAATTTATACAATTAGAGGTAAAAATCAAAATTGATCTGAATTATGTAAAAAGGTGTAAATTTTTAAATTTTTATTTTCAAAAATGCTACTCCTATTACTAAAATTTTCACATTTACCCTTATTTAGAATGTTGGAGATAAATATGAACCATTTTTAAAAGTAAATAAGAAAAAATGTGTGAACCAGTTTAGCAATTAAAAGGAAAACCAATTTGATAATTCAAATTAGAATGACATTTTTAAACAAAATCATGGTTAAAAAGCAAATCAATAATATTGTGCATAGTCTAGAAACAAATTGGGCCCTTTTATCTAAAAATTGTATTTCTTTCCAAATCAAGGTATCTTAGTTTATCGCACAACAGGCTGATTAGATGAGCAAGAATTACAACCGTGTATTATTATCGTATAAGGTTCTTTTATTGTTGTATTTAGGAATTTAAAAAATTACTCAGCTTGAAGCTTTTGGCAAGCGAAGCCTGAATTCTTTAGAGCTTCACTCAGCTTGGTTTCAACTTTCATAAACTATTGATGGCTGAATGAGGAGCTCCTTGACCCAGAACTCTTTTAACACTAACCATCACTAACAATGAAGCATTAAACCCAAGGAAGGGGGCCATACTGCAGATTCAGAATTTGTTCATGAAATTAGAAATTATAAGTAATGAATTATAGCATAGACAAAATACAGCATATAAAATACAGGCATGAAAACTAAACAAGAAGGGACTGGCAAATATAACCAAAAATGTCCCCAAAATACCAACTTGAAAATGTCTTTAGCTAGACATAAAAATTTGAAGTCATCAACCTACTCCAGTCAACATAAACTACTGCGTTAAATCCCCTACATATTACAAGACAGCAAATCCATGCCCACTCGAATCTTTTGCATTTTTGAAGCTCTCACATGTTAACATTCATTTCGGTGAGTCCTTGTCATCACGATGGCACTGCATATAAGATCAGAACGATCAGTTTCTTAGAATTTCATGAAGGCCAGCAAATTAGAGCATTTGAGAAAGCTATCAGTTTCTTCGAATTTCATGAAGGCCAGGAAATTAGAGCATTTGAAAAAGCTATCATTGCATAGATAATGCTTTGATGGGAGTTTATACCTTTTCTATTCTATAATAATATAGAACAAGGCATCCAACATAGAACAAGCCCTGATGACCTTTGGATTACAAATTAGAGAGGAAACTGAGGTTAATATATTTTGCATCATAAACTAACGAGAAAAATCGAAAGAGAAACCCTAACCACCATGCTGCCATCAACCATGGCAGCAAAGACCCATCACTTCATTCATGATGCCTTGCCTAAAAACCAGTTACCAAACACCAACTCAACCACATATAAGTCTAAAACCCCGTAAAAATTTTGCAAAAATATTGACATCCCATCACTTCTAAGAAATATTAAACAAAATACTAATGACGAGAAAAGGCAGAATGGAGACACTCCTACAGACTCAAAAGAATTCTTGTTTCCATGTTTCTTATTTTGAAGAGTTCAGAACTTGCTGGTTCAAGTATATAATCCTCAACATTTTAGCAAATTCAGACACTAACTAATTTGCATCAAAGTAAATTGGTCATTAGTTCTTAGCCAAGTTCACGAGAAGCACAACATCCAGCCACTATATTTGATATGTCATACAGAACCTAATAAGCAGAGAAATCTCAAGGGTGTCTTACTGTATGTGGAAGTATCAATCTGCTCGGGAAGCTCCTTTATATCTACCTCAAACCTTGCTTGAACCTGAAATCATTATGATGCAATCTATGAATTAATAAATGAGAAAAAGAAATTAAGAAACGTGCTTAGGACTTGCACGTATAATGTTGACTAAATTAATGGAGAACAAGTAACCTGATTAAGAACATCCGAATCAGATGCAGATGAAACAAATGTTATCGCAAGGCCTTTAGTGCCAAATCTACCAGCTCTACCCACCTGCCATTGTCACATCAATTAACTATGCAGCAGCAACAAATGAAAATTGAATTCTATTTTATAGTTTCCAGACAGAAAATGCAGCTGCCCTCCAACCATCTAATCAAATGCCAGACAGCACATGCAACGTACCCGGTGCAGGTAAGTATCGGCAGAATCCGGCATATCATAGTTGATAACAATGTTGACGCGTTCAATATCAATTCCTCTTCCAACTAAATCAGTTGCCACTAGAATTCGCTTATGTCCCTCCTTGAAACCCTTGTACCGAGTTAACCTTAAAACAGAGTAACCATAAGATATCAGGCACTTGCATTTAGTTCAATTGCTATACTGCCATATCCTTATTTCCTATTTTATTAATTTGGATTCTCAAAGGACAGCCTTCAAAAGTTACTATGCTTGATGCAAGCAGGCACGACAGTGAGGACAAGGAAAAGGGACACATGAAAAAGTAAACAAACACCCAATGAGCAAGTATTTAAGGGCACAAGTACATAGACAACATATATGTTAACAACAAACATTCTACTCCATTAAAATATTTTTTTTTTCAAGTTCCCTGTTAGGTCCCTGTATGATTTCCACAAACTACGACAAGAAAACAGGGCAAAAGGAAAAATAATGGGAATAGGAAAGAATTTGAAATGAAATAACCAAGGAATTGGTTATGATGTATTATTATTATCAAAAGAAAATATCAGTAGCACAGGGAGGAAATCGAGAGCCTCTCTTCTCTCCTCTAACTGAATACCAAATCATTCCATACCCCCCACTCCCCTTCACACACCCTTTTGTAACAAAAGAGCCCAAAACCCAAAGCCTAACTAACTTTCCAACAGAATTTGGATCCCCTAATTGCCACCTGTATTTTTCTTCACCATTCTGCCCTTGCGCCTAATATATGGCTTCGTAATGGGGGGCCTAGCATTACCCGCGGCCCAAAGATCAACCTTGCCTGCAAGGTTGAAAGCAGGAAATTGGGATGCAATTGTGTCAAATGGCTCCCAAGAGTCCTCAAAGGTTGGCAAGTCCTTCCACCTAATTAGAACCTCTGTTTTAGCTGGACCAGCAGTAGGGGAGAGCTTGATTCCACGCACCTCTAGTGGTTCCACCAGCAGTTCCATGTCATGAGTGAGTGAGGAAGGAATATGTCATAACTCGTTTTCTATAATAGTATTTTTTTTCATTATTAATAAAGATAAAAGAAATAATAAAATAAAAATTAACTGAAAATGATGGAAAAGTTGCTACCCATGCAGGGCTGGACTCACTTGGGCCTGGGAAGCTGCTGGCTTATGCTCGTAGGAAGAAGAAGAAAGGGCAGCTGGAAGTTAAGGCAATGAGGGGTTTGGTTGAAATAAATCGGTTAGGGGCAGGAGAGAGAAAAAGGTGCCAACCTCGTGTCCAGCTGAGCACCTAGGGAGAAAAACGTTTTAATCTTTTGCTATGTTTGGTTATAAAAGCTAGGAAGAGAGGGAGGGGGAATTATCTTGGAAATCATTTGTATTTGCTGCTATTTTAGCAGGGCTCCATTGTTTGGAGAGGGAAGTATTTTCTTCCTGGGGGATTGTAATTTTGTATTACAGTCTTTATATCAATGAAATTGTTCTCTTCCTTCATTTCATTCTCTTTCTAATTCATTATTTGGTTATCTTGATTTCTGTTCTTTATCAATTGGTTCCGTTGCCGGGAAACGAAATGACTGAACCATCCAAAACCCGTTTGCAATCCATGAACGAATTACAGAAGCGAGTTGATGGCCATGAGGAAATCCTAGGTGCAATGCAACAATCCATGGGTGCATTGCAACAATCCATAGCTGCACTCCACAAGCGTGTCGAAGAACAGTTTGCACATCTGCATCCTAAGCTCCAGAAAAAGAAAATTATTAAAGAGCAACCCTTAACAGGAGGAACAGAAACACGACATAGGACACAAAACCCCTGTGAGAAGCTGTGCTTCCTCTCCCAAAACGGTACGGTAGACGAGTATATCGAAGAGTTCGAAGCAATCATGGGGTCCATACCGAAAACATTTGAGGCTCAATACTTGGGGTACTTCGTGGGAGGATTGCAGGGACAAGTAGGGCAATGGGTTAGATTTCTGAAACCTCAAAACTGTGAGAAGGCTATGGCATTAGCTAGAGATGTCGAGCTCGCTTTCAGGCCCCCAGGGAGCCAAGCGGCGGTCGCAAGGGAGAGAAGAGGAGGAGACTGGAACAGATCTGAAGCACCACTCGTCTCCTCACTGGTCGTCCGACCACCTATTCCCAAGAAGGAGAGTCACCACGATTCTCCAACGTCGTGCAATGCAGAGCTCACCTTTAGACCCTCAGAGAGCAGATCGGCGACAAGGGAGAAAGGGATTTGCGTGGATTTTCCCCAACCAAATCCTCAAATCTCGTGGCCCCTTTACACTAGAGATGAGGTTCAGCCCGACCCAAGATTCAAGAGTAAAAGCCCTGGCCCATTAGCATTAAACCCAGTAGACAATCCATCACCAAGACCAATTCCTTCTCCCACCCGAGATCAGCAAGCTTCACGAGAGAGGGGACCACGTCGTTTGGCGCCTCGGGAGATATCGGATCGTCGTCGGTTAGGGATTTGCTTCAAAGGCGCCCAACCGTATAGTCCACAACATTGCGGCACTGGGGACTTACGAATTGCGATATTGGAGAATAATTTATTTGTGGCTTGGGTTGAGCAAGAGGATGAACCAGCCAGAGACGATGATCAGGGTGAGGATGACGAAGCGAGGGAGTTCGACCATGGGGAGGAAGGCGAATGTACTGCCAGGGAGGTTTTCCTCAGAGCAAGGGGAGAAATTCAAGCTCCGAGCAATTTAAAGCTGAAAGGATTCCTACGTGGGACACCAATGGTTTTGCTTGTTGATTCTGGAGCAGCCCACAATTTTGTTTCTCGTAAGTTGGTTAGATCCCTGAACCTTCCTTCTGTCCTTATTCTTCCTGTGCCTATCAATTTGGGGGATGGGTATCGTGTCAAGGTATATGAAAAACGTGAGGTTATTCCGCTAGATTTGGGGACTTTTGCTTTGAAATTGGATGCTTGGTTATTTGATTTAGGGCCACTAGATGTTGCAAAAGGGGTAGGCCACATAACTTCTCGTTTGACATCTGTCCTCCCTGAAGAAGTATTGTCATCCGTTTTGGAGCTATTTTCACCAAGAGAAGGTGATGGTACATGGCATGGAGCTTACCTAGCATTGGCTGAGCTGGCACGCGGAGGATTGCTTTTGCCCGTCAGTCTTGCCAAAGTTGTGCCTTTCATTGCGAAGGCACTGCATTATGATGTTCGAAGAGGTCCTCATAGCATTGGATCTCATGTACGTGGTGCTGCTGTATATGTCTGTTGGGCATTTGGTCGTGCATATTATCACACAGATATGAGAAATGTATTGGAACAGCTTGCTCCACACAAATTAACAGTGGCCTTCTATGCCCGTGAGGTTAATTGCAGAAGAACAGCATCAGCTGTTTTTCAAGAGAATGTTGGAAGACAAGGGAATTACCCACATGGAATGGACATAGTGAATATAGCTGACTATTTGTCACTTTCTCCACGAGTAAACTCTTATCTCCATGTTGCTGTTTCTGTTGCTCAGTACGAAGGATACTTATATCCATTAGCAGAAGAAATGCTTTTTAACAAGATTATCCACTGGGATAAGAGCTTGAGAGAATGTGCTGCAGAGGCCCTTGCTGCGCTTGTCAAATATGATCCTAAATACTTTGCAGCTTTTGTCCACCTATCATTGTGTCATCTGATCAAGAAAGAAGTGGCGCCAAGCTTATTTAAAGCTATGGATGACTATTCTGTTGATAACAGAGGTGATGTTGGTTCTTGGGTTCGTGAGGCTGCTTTGGAAGGCCTTGAGACATGTACATATATCCTCAGTGTTCTGGATTCCCTTGCTGTTGAGTTAAAAGGATCCAAGGACTTCTCAAAGTTATATGCTGGCGTTGCAATTCTTGGATATATTGCTTCAATTTTGGATCCTGTAAATTGTCGAGCTTTCACCGATCTTCTTGCTTCCCTTGCCCATCGATATCCTAAGATTAGGAAAGCTTCTGCTGAACAAGTTTACCTTATACTCCTGCAAAATGGGTATCTTGCGCCCGAGGACAAGAAAGAAAAAGCACTAGAGATTATATCAGAAACATGCTGGGATGGTGACACTGAGACTACAAAATATCGAAGATTGGAGTGGTGTGATATTGCTGGACTGGCTTTGGGATTAACTGAAAGTAGGGATACAGTAACGAAGAAGGCCAAAAGCATATTCCAATGGCTGGTGCCATGGTGGACAAAAAGCATCGATGATGCAACATGGGAAGATGAATTTGTTATGACAAGTGAGAACCCGCAGCTAAGTCTTGAGGACAAGACTTTATTCGAAGAGGGTGGCATTGATGGAGAAGCTGCTACCCATGCAGGGCTGGACTCACTTGGGCCTGGGAAGCTGCTAGCTTATGCTCGTAGGAAGAAGAAGAAAGGGCAGCTGGAAGTTAAGGCAATGAGGGGTTTGGTTGAAATAAATCGGTTAGGGGCAGGAGAGAGAAAAAGGTGCCAACCTCGTGTCCAGCTGAGCACCTAGGGAGAAAAACGTTTTAATCTTTTGCTATGTTTGGTTATAAAAGCTAGGAAGAGAGGGAGGGGGAATTATCTTGGAAATCATTTGTATTTGCTGCTATTTTAGCATGGCTCCATTGTTTGGAGAGGGAAGTATTTTCTTCCTGGGGGATTGTAATTTTGTATTACAGTCTTTATATCAATGAAATTGTTCTCTTCCTTCATTTCATTCTCTTTCTAATTCATTATTTGGTTATCTTGATTTATTTTCTTTATCAGAAAATCTTCCACTTCCCTAAATTATAGTTCCATATTCTAATCAAACTCTCCACCTGAAAAACCTAAGCACTCCATCACGTCCAGTTATAAAAAAAAAAAAAAAATTTCTTTCCAACGCAGTCGACCAAAATACAGAGTCATGGAATTTTGTTGTTGGTACTAGTTTTCTACACTACTTGGATTTTAAGACTACAATTCTCAATATCTTAAGGTGAGTCAATTTAAACTTCTAATTAATTAATTTAATTTTTTTTTTGTGCTTTTGTTGGTCCCTGCGTTAATGAATTACGGCCAAAAACTTTATCTT
The DNA here is from genome assembly GCA_037975025.1 of Excoecaria agallocha. Classification (NCBI taxonomy): domain Eukaryota; kingdom Viridiplantae; phylum Streptophyta; class Magnoliopsida; order Malpighiales; family Euphorbiaceae; genus Excoecaria; species Excoecaria agallocha. Next base: position 5,081,500 of record CM075812.1, read on the forward strand.
TCTGACTCCCAATTGAATGTTCTCGTTGACAAACAAATTCAGTTAATGTATTGGCATGCTTCCCTTTTTCTCAAATAATTTTCAATATTTTGTCTTTTCTTAAAGGCAACATGTTTCCCGTTCATCCTGTCAAATTTAGGGTGTGTAATTATATACAAAGAATGTTAATTCCTTTGCCAAATCCACCGAAATTCATTATCATTATTATATATATATATTTTGTTTTGCTTTCCTTCCCTACGGATTGTACCTTAGAACACTTAAGCAACTCATATAAATTACATACATTTCTTGAGTTCACTGCTTATTATGATTTTAAAATCTTTAATTATCTTATATCAAATACTTCTCCATTAAAAAATAAATTAATGGACTAATTGTTAGAAAATTTAAGTGTTCTTAGTTTTGTGATCGTTATAGAATTTTGACCTTTTCTTATTTGAATTAGAAAATCCCGATACGCTCATATTAGATTGAGTGTCTTCCTGTGCATTCAACGCTTAGCTTTATTTGGAATTCCAGGTGAGTGTTACTTGCAGTACACAATTGTTTTCTAAAACCGTCTTTTAAATTTTGACTCAAAATATTTTAAATTAGTTAATTTTATTTAATTTCTTTCAATATTTTTGTCAAGTGAATTTATACAATTTACTTTTATGTTAATTTTCTACAATTATTTTATTAATTTTATTATACTAGTTTTATGCGAACTTTACTTTTGTTTGTGAAGTTGATTTAATTAGTATTTTGATTCGTTTATTTTATTTAAATTGAATAAGCATTTGATTTAGAGCTTTAAGTTCTGAGAACAGGCTTCTGAATTCTTTTCTGTTTTTTATCTATTTCAATAAATGATTTATCCACTTATATGTACTTATTGAACTATGTATCAAAATTATCTAAGCTTATTTGTTATCTACTTTGGAATTGGTATAAGTTCTCTATTTGAAATTATGTTTGCTTTTTGTACAATTGGTTTGTTGTGTTAGTGAAAATTGTTTTCAAACCGGTACTTGGGATCAGTTATTATCTGTATTTGGCTCTATTTGAGCAATCTATTATCTGAATCCGAATCCATATCTGGTTCCATCACAAATATCTCATGATAGGAAATTATACAACTTGTTGTCATGCATCATACTCCATTGACATCTGCATTAGAAGCATTGCATGATATCTGTAGTGGGAACATCTATTATTTGGCCTTTGGTAGTGTTGAGTATCAACACCCTATTGAACTGTACCGTGGTTTTGATATGAAATTTTGAACTGTTAGTTTATTTATTTAAAATCATGCTACTTACTAATTGATTTATTTTGTGGATTATTATTTCTGCTTTTAGTTGGCAAATATATTTTACTCAATTATCTTGAACCTTTATCTGTTCTCAGTCCGTTGTGTGCGGTAGCTATCATTCACTGAGTCATTGTACTCAAACCACATTTGCTCTATCCTCTTTGTTTGCAGATCAATAGTTTCATTTAGTTAGTGCAACTTCTATTCTTCGGATGACAAGGATCTTAGTTCCGTTTGTTATTGATTTCAAATTAAACAATATCATGTTTCAGTTAGAATGTTTGACGAACTTTAGAATTTCAAATTGATTTCTTTATATTTTGTGTAAACTCAGTAGTTTAACTTTTGGAATGTATTCAGAACTTAAAGTCTGAACTTAAAATTTTAGCACTCTCTCACTAAAGCCTTTTATGGTTTGGATGATCTGTATAGTCTGTTAATTCAGTAAGGCTTGCATGAATTATTATTTAGATAATTTATGCGCCGGTCATGACCAAATCTGGGTCGTGACAGAATAGTAATGGAAAATGGATGCGAACCAATTGCCTTCTTAAGTTAGGAGACATGAAATACATTATGGATGTGAGTGTGAGCGGGGAGTGTAAGAACATAAGCTACTGTCCCAATACGCTTCTCTACAGGAAAGGGCCCATAATATTTGGGAGCCAACTTTTCATTTTTGCGGACAGCAAGGGAAGTTTGCTTGTAAGGCTGTAGTTTTATGTAAACCAAATCGCACACTTCAAATTGGACCGAACAGCGCTAGGCATCAGCATAAAGTCACATCTCCTCTACAGCTACTACTTCAATTCGTCCAGAATAGCATCTCTGTCGGATAGATACTGCTCAACTACATAATTAGCGGTTAATCCCCATTCATGCCTGGCTAGAGGAGGAGGAGGATGCCCGGAGAGGGCTTGGAAAGGAGTGAGCCCCAAAGAGGAGTGACTTGCTGCATTATAGTGGTATTCTGCCCACGCCAGCCAAGATGACCATTTGGACGGATGATCCATGGTGAAGCAACGCAAGTAAATCTCCAGTCCCTTGTTCACAATTTTGAACTACCCATCCGTTTGGGGATGGTAAGCAATGTTGCGCCTCAATTCAGATCCTTGGAGGCCGAACAATTCACGCCAAAAGTAACTCATGAATATCTTGTCCCTATTGGAGATGATACTCTTTGGTATTGCATGGAGGCGGATCACTTCTTGTACCAAAAGCCAAGCAACAGTTGTGCTGAGAAAGAGTGTTTCAGAGCTATGACGTAGGCATATTTGGTTAGGCGGTCCACCTCCACCAAGATAGAATCATACTCCCTGGACTTGAGAAGGCCTTTGATGAAATCCATGGTGATATCTTCCCAAAACTTATTTGGGGGGGCATGGGCTACAATAAATCTGCGAGTGCCATTACTTCATATTTACCGCATTGACACACATCACAAGCGGCAACAAATTCCTGAGCTTGCTTCTTCATTCCTTTCTAGTAGAATTCAATAGCTAGTCGTTGGTAGGTGCGGCGCATACCAGCATGGCCACCAATGGGGCTGCAATGAAACTCATGTAACAACAAGGGAATGTAAGAAGAATCAAAAGGTAAAGCAAGTCTCCCTTTGTATCGGAGCAGGTTCCCCACAACCTGGAATTGTGGGTGGGCATCCGACTAAAGCTGTATAGTCTGCAGAATGTTGGAGAGGAAAGGATCAGCTGCTATTTGCACCAAACATCCTTGAAGTCTAGCAATATGGGAGCTGTGAGGGATGAAAGGGTGGTTGATGCAGATATGCAAGATAATGCGTCTGCGGCCGAGTTTGTAGATCTTGGTTTATACTGGATCTCAAAATTATATCCCATCAACTTCCTAAGCCACTTGGCATAATCCCCATCCACAATGCGCTGTTCCAGCAGGAATTTAAGGCTCTTCTAGTCTGTCCGCACTACAAAACACTGGCCAAAAGGTAGGGACACCACTTCTTGATGGCGAATACTATAGCCATCAGTTCCCTCTCATAAACCGAAGTGGTTTGGGCAGATGGGCTCAATTTCTGACTGAAAAAGGCAATGGGTCTACCCTGCTACATCAACATTGCGCCTAGCCCAAAACCCAAAGCCTAATTAACTTCCCAACAAAATCTGACTCTCCTCAGGAAATTTATCCGACTCCCCTTGACCTCCATGTAACAGAGTTAGGTTAATTAAAATCCCCCAGGCCTTTTTCCTGACTTAGGCAGAACAACAAATATTTTTCCCAAGGTAACCAATGCATGGCCACGAAATCTTCTAAAGAAAAACAAGCATGGATAAGCAATTTCCAATCAAGAGTAGACACTAATAACCTATTTGGTAGAGTTCGCATTGGTGCTTTCTGAGAGAAAAATGATGCTACATGACCTCAACTATAGCTAGATATTGCATCACTCCCTTCTGATAAATAGAGAAAACCTAACCCATCCAACCTCATTAACAACTAAGCAAACTCAATCACTGATGTAAAGAGAGAACTGATACCTCTCTTCCTGAGACATTCCAGAGTGTATGCATATAGAGGGGAAGTTGCACTCCACCAATAACTTGTTCAGCTCAGCTGCTCTATTCACACTTTTGACGAAAATAACAACTTGGTTGAAGTCTAAGGCATCAAGTAGGTCATTCAACTTGCGATTTTTCTCCATCTCTGTCAGTTTTATGTAGTGCTGCAAAAAGAAGAGGATGCAATAAACTGTGCATAGAAAATGCATAGATGGAGTCAATGTCCTAAATAGGCTCTAACTCAATGTGTCAGTATGCTATCTATACCTGTACAAGACCATGGAGAGTCAACTTGGCTTCATCATCTACATAAATTTCCATAGGCTGGAAGGATTAAAAAAAAAAAAGACAAGGAATTAACAAGAGAAGCTCAGTCACAAAAAACGCACTGGTATCTTAAATGATTTGTCACTTCTCATTGTGCAACATGAAGAAACATTTAACTATTTAGTTAAAACACATCTCACTACAAAGCTCCAATAACAGCTTTAAGTGATGCACAAATGTTACCAAAACTCTGATGAGGAAAAAAAACACAAAAAAGGCAGCCAAACATCAAATTAAACAAGATTTAATCAGATATTATTGAGCAAGAAACAATACATCTTGCATAAATTTCTTGCAAACAGGACGAATTTCCTTGCTAAGTGTTGCTGAAAACATCATAACTTGCTTATCATGAGGAGTCATCTTGAAAATCTCCTGCACATCTCTTCTCATGTCTGGAATGGATAGAAATTATTAGCAACAATATGAAATATTATACAAATAAAAGAATTGAAGCTCTCGAAATATACCAAGTGATTCTAGCATTTTATCACACTCATCTAGGATGAAATGCCTCACATTCTTCAAACTTAGATCTTTATCCCTGGCTAGTGCCAATATTCTTCCAGGGGTTCCAACAACAATATGAAGACATTCATTTTTTAGTATATCTTTGTGGACCTTGATACTGACACCGCCATAGAAGACAGCAACCTTGATGTCGGCCAAATAGGTGCTGAACCTCTCAAATTCATGGCATATCTATAAAAACACAAGGTAATGAATGTTTGTAATCCAAAAAGGGGCAGTTAAATCCAAAAAAGAAAAACATACTCCAATTAACAACCCATAAGGACCAAAACATCTCCAATGACCTACCAAAACTAAGACAAATACCTGATAAGCCAATTCTCTAGTATGGCAAAGAACAAGAGCAGCAACTTGACCTGCAACAGGCTCAATCTGCTGCAAAGTGGATAAAACAAAAACAGCAGTCTTCCCCATCCCAGATTTGGCTTGGCAGATGACATCCATTCCTAAAATAGCTTGAGGGATGCATTCATGTTGCACTGATGAAGGAAAGAAAATTGCAGTGGAAGAATCCTCAGTAAGTATAAAAACCTTCAGATCCTTTTAGAGGAAAGGTTTATGAAGACCAGTTTTCTTGCCAAAATTATGACTTTCAGCAAGCACAGTTAGTAGTAATTACCTGCAAAACATGAAAAGAATACGTCAAGAGAAAAGAAATTTCTAGCTTGCACACAAAATTCAGTGTAGGAATAGTGGCGCTACATTCCAACTCTCCCATTCTAGGATATAGGTGCTTCCTAATATCAAGTTGAGACAAAGATACATGTATCAACCACAAAAACTATTATACCGGACATTCTAGATTTCCAATGAAGAATACAAAAAAAAAAACACAGCAAGAGAGAGAGAGGAAAAAAAAGGTTAGAAGGGTAAACAAACCATAGCTGAATGAAAAGTCAAAGCGTGAACCAATCAGAACACTGGTAGAAGGGCACGTAGCATTGATGATAAACTCTAGAGGCTTTTGGGGAGAAATCTAGAGTTAAAGGAATTCAATTTCGTAGGCAATCTGTTGAATTCCAAATGATTGAAGCAATACACATATGAAACAATAAATAAACAATTAAGAGAAAAGGGTAAATTGATTTTGAAGAAATCATGTGGAAGCAATTCAGAATACATTCTCAATCCTAACCCAGCTTAGATGTCCAAATAGAGAACTTTGCAATTTTTTGAGCAACAATGCTTCCTGCTTTTAAAATTTATTATTTTATTAAACCTACTATCTCACAGCGAAATGGATGGGTTTTATTTGTTATGTCATTAAATTTGAAAAATAAAAAAGAGCAACCCTGATACATGAGGTTCACTATTTTCTGAGGATCAATAAGTTAGGACCCTGTGCAAACCATCCAAGTGTCAGCATCAGTGTGGCATGCTATGGAACCAAAAGATATAGATACAGTACATAAATACAATTATATCAAAGTTTGATGCCATAAACATTGGGCACACCTTTCTTTTCCCAAACCCCACAGACTCTTATGCAACTTGTACAAGAAAAGAACTCTCTAAGTAGCCAAGGGGATCAGAAGCACCTCAATTTCCTTGATGGAAGGAAAGAGCAAAAATTAACAACGTGTAAGAGTAGCCTGGTGGACAAAACTAAGATTCGAAAATGTCTACTCATAATAGCCTTGCCAAAATCAGCAACCCGTAAAAATGCTAGCACGGAACACCTAAACATCCAATTCATCAAAATTAAAACTAATCATTTTGAAAACAAAGCTTCTCAGTCAAACAATGGAACCATACAGGTAAAACAACATACACATACACAAATGAGAAATGCCAACTCCTGAAGTCCAGCCCCACACTGGACAAGTTGGAAATACTAGATATATATCATCCAACTCAAAGTAAAAGACAGTAACATAGTGTAAGACATAAATAAAGAATTTGCCTTCTGAGGGATGTTCAAATCCAGAGTCTACAATGGATCTTAGAAGCTCTGGCTTCAATAGGAAGTCTCTGAATCCCGAACTGTGAATTCCAACATAGCCCCTGCGTTATGTATGACAAACGAATCAGTACATGAGAACAACAACAAACACATAGAACAGGATTTTAACCCTGAAGAAATAAATAAGGAAATGCAAGAAAGACCGAAAACTAAACATAGAGCAACCATCATATGAAAATCATAAATATGTGCACTACAGGAAAACATTAATTCACCATACCGCATCTCTCCTTCATCATGGGTGAACTAACCATCAATAAAACAGAATCAATGAGTAAAAACTCAAGGCCACCAACAACAAGATTATGAAGAATCAAGAAATATGAGCATCACAACCCAGTTTTACGACTACTGGCATTCATATGCACAGCACCCCACCAGCCCAACCTTCTCTTTTGTTTTCCCACCAGGAGAAAAGAGAGAGAGAGAGAGAGAGAGAGCAAAAGGCATTTATCCAACAATATTTCTGGAATCTAATTATCCTAAATTATTACTTTTTGTATTCTAATTCTCTTGAAGACAGAAAGCAGTGAGGTGCACAGTGACTTAGAATATAGTCGTTTGTACAGAAGACACAACCAAAGACTGTC
>CM075812.1:5688935-5893009 GCA_037975025.1 Excoecaria agallocha
TAATTGCTGATTACCAAGTTTACTATTTACGTTTATACACACACGTCTACAATCTTTGCTATGTGTAAACCATTAAGAATTTAATAATATTTTAAAATTAATTAGGATCAGATTTCCATTTGGCCATAAAGTTTTCTTACTCACCAGCATTTGACACATGTATGATGTACATTCTCAATCTCAATAAGGTGAGAAACGTGTTTGCTTTGGTTTCAATGTATGTTTTGGAAACTTGCTCTAAAACTTCCAAAAATACGGTGTAAATATTTAAGAATATACGAACGGGAAGTGCAGAAACTTACACGTGCATGCTTAATTAATACTATGTTGTACTCTTTAAAAAAAATTATGAAGAAAATAAAGAAATGACACGTAAACCAGAAGAAGATAGGATTAATTGAACAGTATGCTATTGAATTAAATAGGATGAAAAATGGAAGTACAAAAACACATGCAAATTGGCAGCAAAGTTGGATTTATATTTGGTGCTGTCGGGGATTTTAATTCATAGTCCAACCGAACAAATTCAAAAGTCTTCTTATCTTGTCTCTGAGAAATTGTCCTAACATTACTCCTCCAATTTTCTGCATTTTTCTTTTCTTTTTTATTTTTTCAGGATAAGAATATTCATTCTATATTAAAAACTCTATATATGTGTACTTACCAAATTAATAACTAATTAAATTGATTGACTTTCCTTATATGACTAAATTTATTTTATCTAAATTTTCCTTTATGGTTATGGATCCTCTTAATTAAATGCAAAAAGAAAAATAATAAAAAAAACTCCTATTTACTTCATGCATGCCATTTTAAGTTTCATTTTTTTTTAACTTGGATTAAGATAATAATTAAAACATTTATTTTTTTTCCTCAAAAATACTTGTAACTAATTAATCTATCTTGTAAAAATCGCAAAAATATATAAATGCATTTAATTGTAATACCAAAATACAGATAAAATGCAATGTATAAATTATTTTTTTAAATTAAAAAAACAACACTTAATAAAGTGAAATAGGTTATTCTCTTTAAACGACCACTTGTTACTTTATATTCCTATTAAATGGCTACTTAGATTAAATAAGATATCTTTGACGTTAATTAATTTAAGTCCACTTCAAAGTTAGAAGAGTTGATTGGCGTTGGCAAAATTAGCAAGTGGTTGTAAATCTGCAATTTGCAACAAGACTAATTCTCGGTATAACAAAATATAATTAATAATAAGAAGTGGAAGCATATTCTAATTGTTTGTGTGTAATAAAAATAAATGGAAGCATATTCTCCTTCAAATACAACTTTGTAGGTAAAATGCAGTCTAGATATTTGACGAAATCTGATTCCATCCTTCCCCTCTTTTATGGTATCTAAATAATATTAACTTTTTAGATTTCTTCTGATTGTCTTTCACACTTTATACCGTAAATTATCTAATTAAATTTCTACTAAATTCTCATCTTCATTCTTATCCTTGCTTATCAAATCTCAATTCAATCTAGACTAAATATTCTACAAACGACTTATTAGAAAAATATATTATAGAAACAAGCAATCTTTCTTTTCTTGATTATCGAAAAAAAAAAATTCTTTTTCTTGATAAAGAAAAGAACCACCTAATTCTTTTTTAGATTCTTTTTTCCCGAAATATTCCCTTTAATCTAGCTTATTATTATTAGCATACTAAACGAATCGAATTTGACCTTAACCAATTTCCCTTGCCTCAAAAAAAAATTAATTTTATATATCCCATATATTCTTAACATTTAAAAAATTTTGGTTTTTAGAGAGATTAATTCATCTAACGGACTTTCTAAATAATAATAATAATAATTAGCTAACTGACTTTCTTAAGTTAGAAATCACAAATACTTCTGAACACCTTTTTTGAAAAAAAAAATAGCAACAGGGAGAAATAAATAATTAAGAGTGAATCTTGATCCGCTGGATATATATACATATATTTTTTTTTTCTAAATCTTTTGAGATACGGTGGAAAGTTAATTAAATATAGGGAATTGATGCAGGGGAAAGAATGATTAAGACAATAATTGGTAGGTTGTGAATTAAGAAAATAATTGTAAACTAATAGAAAAAAAAATGTTACGGTCCCAGTTGAAACTCAATTTGAATTTAGCATTCTTATTCCTTAATATAATATGTTCGGTTACGTTCTTTATGAGCATGCACACAACTTACAAATCTTTGTGAAGATATTCTTCTTAAAAAAGGGGTACTTTAGGCCCTCAATTTGCATTATTATATAAAATATCAAGATAACAGAATTTCCATGAACATGTAATGCAATAGAAAAGCTACCCTTAATTAATTAAAGGATAATATATAAAATTACTAAACTTGTTTAAAATATTATATTATACGTAAAAACACACATTATGAGCAACTTGTTTAGATTAAAAATAAGCATATTATACGTAAATGATTTTGATTTGGAGTGTTATAAGCAACTTGTATAGATTATCCATTAGTAGGTATTTACTCGCATAGAAAATTCGGAAGACACATTATGCGGTTGGGATTCAATTGTTTTGCCTCTTTGGGTTTTCTTTAAGTTCGTAAAATAAAATTTTTGCTTAATTTATTTTTGCCGTAAAACCTTTGGCCTTTTAACAAAACAATTAATGTGCTATTATATATAAGTTCCTCCGATTTATTTTTGTCAATCTAGATTTTCTATGCCAACTTAACAACGTATTATTTGAGTGTGGAGAAAAAACATTCTTCAACTTATTTATTATCAAGCTTTACTATTCATTAAGTCACCGTACTAAACTCACTTTAATACAACTTTCTTTTTTTCAAAGATATAAAGTATCTCTAATATTAATACTTATATTTACACACTTACTAAAAAATATATGATGTTTCAAATTTGATTTTTCTTTTGACATTTATAGTTGAACTATATGTTCCTCCCTGATAATAATAATAATAAAAAAAAATTCAAATTCTCGTAAATCCCTTTTTATCGCATATATGTCTCATAAATCATTTAATCCTTCTACATATATATAGAATAATAATTTTACTAGAAGCTTTATTTATTTATTTTTGGCTGGATTTGTTCTTGTTGCTAGCAATAGAATTGGTGCCTGCATGTTTCCTAATTATTTCCTTGCTTCTCTTTCTTTAGGCTTTTAATTTGACGAAAAAGAGTGAAACGTAATTAGTTTATATCTCTTCAAAAATTGGGCAGAAAAATCTTTCATAATTGATTGGAGAAATATATGGGCTAATACTATATCATAATTTTATGATAAAATAATAAATAAGTTTAACAATTAATAATGTGTAATAATTCTATTTCTTAAACGAGATATGTATAAAATCATAATTTATTGATAAAATTCATGCATAAGAGAGCAAAAACCTAATTGAATAAGGTTTTTTTTTTCTTTTCTAATAATTAAAAAGATGATTATGTCCTTTTAAGGACATTTTTTATGGTAAATTTGATTTTAATATACTGTAAAATTTTAAGTTTGAGTCTCTAGTTTGTCTTTCCCTCTACAAAAATTATTAGAAAAAAAAAAGAAAAGAAAAAGATGCTTATAAAACTTGGAGGAGTCGGAAGCAACAAAAATAGATTTATCAAAGATCAATCAAAATATACAAAGAGCCAATCCATCACAAATTAAGATATGTTATCTATTGATTAATAAATAAATTCTATGCATTTGGGTGATTTGAGTTCAACTGTTTGAACTACTCAGTAATTTCCAACTTGGATGCAATGTTACTAATAAGAGAAAAAGGAATACTCTTATTCCGGGATTAATTGCATCCGTGCTCATCAAATTTTGAAATTTATAATCAAATGGTTACAATAAAATAATTTATAACATAAAAATCATAAAACTTTTATTTTATTTTAATTAAAGTAAAAATGACCTGAAAATTAATTTTATATATTACTGGAGTAACAGCTAAACATGCTACATATAATTGACACGTCATTTAGAAATTAATTAACTTTATAAGTTGGACCACCAAATAAAAAGAGCATCTTGTCTTCATGTAGAAAGATGGCATATACACATTAAAAATAAATAAATAATAATTAAATCTATTTATAATATTAATTGGTCCTAAAATAATGTGATAATTATATGTAATGTGCTTAATTATTACTCCGATCATATATAAAATTGATTTTGAAATTATTATTATTTTAATTGAAAAAATAGAAGTTTGATAACTTTTGTATTATAAATTATTTTATTATAATTATTTAATTATAAATTTTAAAATTTAATGATCACGAAAGTAACTAATCCTATTTCGTTTTAATTATTAGGCCAAAGTTGAATTTATTTCAAATTCTAACATGTATCTCCTTCAATCATGGGCTATTCAATTCTCTTGCCCATTCATAGAAGAGAAAGATGCCCCAATAGTTGATTTCGGCTATTAGAATATCTGATCCAGGCTTAACAGTATTGGCCCAGCTCATCACTCACCCAGTCCCACCTCGAGAAATGGCCAGCGGCGACTAAGGAAAAGTTTTAATCTTTCCCAGAAATTTGGCCAGAGGAGCAAGGAAGAAAAATGGGGGTTTTAGCAGCAATTGGACTGCTACTTCCATTCCTTACTACTGCTGGCTATGGACTAATCCCCAATCATGGGTGAAATTGTGCGGTAAAGGGCAGGGCGTGACCCATGTAAGGTTATGGCCTATGTCGCCCATTTCCTCAAGCTGCTTCAGTTTATTTCTCTTTATTCTGTCTCTTCTTTGTCCTGGCCTCCTCCTCTCTACTTCTGGCCCCTTTTTGCCTTTGGCCAGTTTCTTAACTTCAGGTCAGTCAATTCGTGACAATGGCTGCTGTTGTGTGCGCTTTTTGTGGTGGGTGTTGTATAGTTTTTGTTTTGAGTTGTTGTTTTAGGATTGAGATTTTGATTAGTCATGTTTTGTGTTTGCTTAAAGCTGTATTTTTCATTTCGATCTCTTGATATCAATTTGGCAATCTTGCAAGCTCTTTGAATGTAAGGTGTTTTGAGTGAGGAGAAGTTATCATGGCTTGCCCTTTAATTTCTGAGCTTGCAGATTGGTTTTAATGTGCTTTAACCTTGCTATTTTTTCTTTTCACTTTTTCAATGTCAACTATACAGCTGAAAGTGGGAAATAATATGATCTCTGTGTGCTTGTGCAGTTATGCTAATAATGAATTATTGCCAATTTCTATTTTATCATTGTTTGATGCGTATTACATTCTAAGGTGAGCAAGGTTCATATGCCTGATGTTTTATACGAACCTTGACGGCTACAACACCATCATCCAAAATTTAATTCTTGTTTAGGAAGTGAATCACTTTTCTTTACAATTGCAATCTTCTGGTATTAAAGGGTCCAATCACTTGTTTAGCAATGGCAGGAATTTTTTCCTGTCATTGGAAAATTAGGAATTAAGCCTTTTTGTTTTTTGTTGTTGTTGCATTGACAGTTGGTACAATGGAGGGCCTTGTTAATTACACTACATTTCAGCTTATGAAGTGGTAGACTTTATGGTACTCCCTAGCCACATGATGGTAAATTGTATATCAATTATGGAACTTTGGTGTACTCTCTACCTGTGAGGTGTCGGATGAATAAAGATGTGCTGTGCAGTTTATTCCTGAAACATACGAGGACAATTAAATTAAACGTCATTGCATCTCTTCCAAAGACCAGTAATGTGGTTGTCCCAGTTGTTTGGGCTAATAAGAAACATAAAGGAGAAAATATGCTGGATTAATACTTGATAATACAAAATAATGAAGAAAAGATCTTCTGGAGATCTATAATTCTGATGCTAGGGCTTTATCAATATTTATTCTTTTGTCTGTGCAATGGGGATATCAAAAGACTAAATAAATAAATAATATAAAAAGGGAAAAAAAAGATAGACTCTACATACAAGTATGAAACATTTATTGATAGTTTATAAATTGATACTTTTGATCCCTACTCTAGATACATCTATTAAAAATTCATTGATAATTTGATAATCAAAGTGTCTTTGTTCTCCTATTTTTTGATCTCCACTCTTTGAAATATTTGCAAATAAGTGAATTCACAATCTAAAAATTTAGCAAAAGGGTCAAGGAGGAAGAAGTTTGTGTCAAACTTGTGCAGAAGTTAAAGGAGAAAAATGATGTGTTAGAAGATGGGTTCAAGCTCACTAAAATGAACTTCACGGATAATAACCCATTTGCGCATTATTGGTAGCATTTCCTTGTTTGATATGATTTCTATGATTGTGAATGGAAATCTGCATATGTCACAAATGGGGCCATCATAATTATAAATTCTTCTTCCTTAAATTGCACTTGCTGATTGACATTGAAATGTATATTATTATATTATCACTATTACTTAGATATTTTTTCTGTCATCTAGAAGGAATATGCAGTTTCTAGGAGGAAGCTTATCTAAAACCATCATGGAAGCTTCTTCAGAAAGCCCAAAGAGTTTTATTGTCTATTCCCTAATGATTCCTTTTCTGATATTTGGATCAAACCTTCTTAGCTTCATCTTTACTGAAGGCATTGTTAGATGCCACTCGGTAAATCTGAACAATGAACAGTTAATCATGTTAGAGACAAGTGCCTAATTTGCCTCTAAAATATTGAAAATGATATAAATTTGTTTTTGATTTTTTTTAAATACCCCTAAATTATTGAAAATGGTATAGATGTGACCCTTATTCCATTCTGTTATGTTTTCCTTGATGGTAGTGTTATTGCTTTTATAAGCAAAAAATTGCTTTTAATTTCTCTTGGAGCATACCATTTTTAGATTACAGTAGGTCATTCTGAGGCTTTGCTTGAATGTTTTAGATGCTTTTCTACCAAATAAATATCGGTTCCCTTATGTGGGAATAAATCTGTATTTGACAGTTGTACTATAACTTGCTGTACAGGGTATACCAATTGCTCGGTGAATCAGGTACTTACTATGGTGTACGATTTGGAAAAAACATCCCTTGGGTGACACAATTTCCATTTGGCGTCATCAGAGATCCTCGATATGTTGGAAGCATTTTGAGCCTTCTTGCATGTCTATCATGGGTCCCCTTCCACTACATTCTTCTGTGGTCTCTTGGATATGTTTACATGATTCATCTAGAATCAAAAGAGGATCCAGCTACTCGTGCAAAATTGCTTTCTTCATTACAATAGGTTTTGTTCACTGACCATTTATCTTGAAGGAGCTAATGGTGTATACAATATGAAGGTGGTTCATTGTTTTTACTGAGCAACTTTCTGTTGTACTTCAATTTGCATTTCAATTTTGATGTTTGCTTATGATGCCAGCAGCTCAATGTTCTTGAGGGATATTATTAGTAAGGTTGTTTATTGTTTTTCCTATGATTTTTGTTAGCAATATTTTTTCATTGACAGAAAAAGTGAAAGATGTGCCCATGTAGAAAAGTAATTAATGTATGAATGAGTACTCTGAACAAGCAACTACTTGAGTCTGATTTTTTAAGCGTGCATTATGCAAAAGTATGCTGTGGTAATATTGGCCACATCAAAGATTAATGGTGTGTTCTAGTATCAAGATGTTTGTGCCGTGATAAAATAATTTTATCTGATTAACCTATCAAGACATTTGAGGTGGGATAAAATAATTTTATCTGATCAACCTATCAAGATGTTTGAGCAGTGATAAAATAATTTTATCTGATAAACCAGTCAGATTACGACTAGAAGAATCAGAATGCATTTTTACTTGATCTATGTTACAGATTCGCATGATGACATCTGTCTCTTAATGCGATCTTCAAAAGCTTGGACTGCCATGGACAAAGTGGAAATTACTGACTGTGAGAGAAGAAGGCGGAGAAAGAAAATTGAAATGGAAGGAAAATAGAATCAAAAGGAGGGAAAAATCATAGGCTGTAAATTAGAGAAAAGAAAATGTCTCTTTTCCCTTTTATGCCAGAACTAGGGACAAATCTAGAATCTGCATTGCCTGTTTTACGTCTTCAACATCAATGTCTTTCAGTTTCCCAGTCTTTGATGAGACAATAGTGCATTTCCTTTCCTCTGCATTTGGTATAAATAGTTTACCTTTTTCTTCAGAGCAAAACAAGGCAATGCTGCAAAAAGTGTCACCATAAACACTAGTCAGACTCACTTCATATTCTCTGCAATACCTCAGTATTCTGGGTATGGAGAAGATGAACAAATTAAGGTAGAAGATCTATTTTCAGGAAAGAAATAACCTAGGTTTTTTGCGGGCATTTGCAAGTTGGATTGCTGCTGTGTTTGTGGCTATTACCCCAGCCGAGTCATTGATGAGAGCTGCCAGCTGAAACAGAAGAAATTATCAGTACTGGTGCTAGCATATGATGAAATGCAACTGTTTATGCACATTGATAGTTATTTCGGTGAATTTGATTGAATTTACAAACTGATGCAAATTCATGTTTGTTCTATATAACATTTGGTCTTTCATCGTCTGCTCAGAGATAGCTCTTATTCTATTTCAAGAGGGCTGGTATAGGAGCTGCTTGTTAGAAAGGAAGGCAAGGAAGACACATACCTGTCCTGGAGTGGTAATGAAGACAATACTCATGTCATCGCCAACTATTTCCTCAACATTTTCCCTTTCTTTCTCATGTGGAATGACGACAACCGGCTTAAATCCCCTGGTCACAAGGTCAGTTAACCATCAAACTTTTGATGAAGATTGTTAGGGAGGAAATTGAAAAGATAGAATACCTTATAGCATAAGCTATTTCAGCCCACACATTAAGTGGCAGCAAGCTATCATTATCCCCTCTTGACTGCATTGAAGCCTTAGAATCTGATTCTATCCCATGAATTACAATATATCTTCCTTTCTCTGCACCTGCAGCTCTATATTTTGCCTGTACAAACTCCTTCAGCTTCCTTGAAACTGAAACTCGCAGCGGAGGCACCGGTTGCCTAGGCACACTCCGGAAAGGTCTTCCCAACCAATCAAGCATCTGCTTATACCTGATCAACTAAAACTTGTAGAAGTAATACAACAATTGCACAGGTACCATGCTAAATATGGGACTGTTAGAAACTCACATGTGGTATCCACCTTCAGAAAGATTCGTAGTCTCTGGAGTGAATGTTTCTGTTAAAAGCAATCCTGCTCCTGCTGCATTTACATTTGGATAAATGTAGCTTACTGTATCGCGAGCCGAGGTCATATACAAGAATGCTGCATGTCCTAATCCTGCCAATTTTGTTGATAACACCATGTCATAGTACCTATTCTGCAAATGAATAAGAAACATATCTTAATTTTGGTTTTTGGATTCTGCACAGCAGAAGAGTGATCAGCAAACAAACCTTAAGAACTCCAAGCATGTCAATGTACTCTGCTGGCTCAGGAAAATCATCATCAGGATCATAATCATTAGCCCATCTCACATTCTTGTTGAGCTCATAAGTCTGTTTCCCTCTTGGTGATGCTACTACATCAATTTGAACGCCAGGGTACCTTGAAAGAAGCAAAAACTAAGCAGCATTTGAATTTCATAAATAAAATCAAACAGTGAATTTCATCTGATACCTGTCTTTGATGAGCTGAATGACAGGAAAGAAGAGGAGGTTTTCATAGACACCACCAGAAATGAGACAGCAGCATCGCCTAACATCACCCCTAACTTTCAAAGCCAGAGAGGCAATTTCAACATTGAAACCCATAGGGAACTTCAAGAAGCCATAAGGGTTGTTGGGATTATCAGGTGGCCTAGGGTCTTCCTCTTGCTTGCCATCGGCAAACAAGGAGCCATATTCCATTTCAGGATCCTCTCCATCATCAAAGGGGTCAAGCCATGGATTCTTTTTCTTTGCATAAGTTAAAGTTGATGGCTTTCTAGTGGATGGGCTAAAGAATGATGGGTTGGTGATGAAGAAAGGTGAAGGAAGTGAAGGTGAGTTTGTGAGGAAAGAAGAAATGGTTTTAGGTAGTAAACTTGTTGAAGCCATGACTTAGCAGTTTCAGTTCTCCTGTTATTACTTATTTGGTGGGTGGGAGTCTTGGATTTCAATGGCTGGAAGCTGCCTGGATAAGTGGGTCCCACTCCTATTACACTTACATACATATAATTTATATTTCTTCTTTTTTATATTTTTAATATTAACTTGCTCTTTGGATAATTACTTGTTGGCCGGGATAAATTGTGAAAATTGAAGCTTCTTTAAGCCGCAATTAATTTCTTGCCTTGGCGTATTTGCACAATACTCACGAAAATGAAATTTATGAAAAAATTCAAGGACAACCTAATAAATATATATTTGTAAATTATTAATAAATTTCATGTAAAACATAAATTTTTAATTGCATATTTCAAAAGTTTCAAATTATATCATCCAACAAATTTGGAGCTAAAATTAATAATTATAGAAATAATAAAATTTTACTCTCTCCATCTCATTTTAAAAGTTAATTTTTTATTTTTTATGAAAATTAAAAAATAATTAAAATATTTCAATTTTATAAAAAAATTATAGCTATTGACAAAAATATTTTTTTATATTTTTAAAAATTTTATTTAATTTTAATTAAAAATAGAAAGAAATATTTAATAAAATACATAATAAATAGAAGTATATGTAAATTTATTTTTTAAATTTTAAAAATGATATTTAAAGTAGAATAAAATAAAATAATAAAAAATAAATAAATGAAATGGAGGAATTAGTATATTTCGATTTTAGACTCTTATTAATTTGATTTTGTTTTCGTAATGTCATTTTTAAGAAAAGAAAAATAAAAATAAAACAAAACCCGCTCGACGTTCCATTGGAGTCTCGGATCTAGAAATCGGATTCGAACATTCTCGGGACAAAACACCCTTTTAGCAAAAGCTAGCTGTAGTATGACGTGGCATACTTTCACTGGTGATTTTATTTCTCTCTCCTATTTTGATTCGTTGCATTCTCAGTGAAAAAAGTCCCCTGATCAATTTTCCTTCCTACCAGCAGCATCGCCAATTTTCTCTCGACTTTCCTTCACTTTCCCACTCACCAAACACAGTCTCACTTTCACTCTCTCTGCTCAATTATTCAATCAATGCAAGAACCCGCTCCCCGCCCTCTCTAAGAGTAATTTCGAAGCACCAGGGGCATTTCCTGGAGTATATATATCGTAAAAGAAAATGTCTGGCCCACCGCGAGTCCGGTCCACGAACATCGCCGAACCGGAGAATAAGGAGCCGCAGAGACCGGTAAAGAAAGCTGAGAAACCAAGGAAACAAGTTAAAGTGGCGTCAACAGTTCTGCGACAGAAGTCGATGAACGGTTCTTGCTCATCGGACGTCTCGTCGGACTCGTCTCACAGCCGTGCTTCGTTGTCTTCGTCGTCATTATCCTCGAGTAGGAGAATCACAGCGGCGGCGGCGGTGTCGCGGCGGAATGGAGTGGTTAGGAGGAAGCAATGTGAGCCGAAAACTGACAAGGAGGAAAAAACTGGTGGCCGTGATGGCCTTGTGGCGGTTGATAGTGACAATGTGGTAGTTGGGAACAGTGGATTAGTGGATACAGCTGATTGCTTAGAATTTAAGAAAAGGTGCGCTTGGGTTTCACCCAGTTCTGGTGAGTAAAAGAAGACCCTTTGCTTTATTTTCTTGTGATTTAAGAAATTTGAAGAATTGGGAAATTTAAAAGGTGAACGATTTTTCTTTGTTTTGATTTAGTAAAATAAGTGGAAAAGGATGAAAATGTGTTCTTACTTTTATGTGGCGTTGAAAGTTTTGCTACTTGATGTACATAGGCAGGAAGTAATGGAAATCTAAGTTTAGGGTGATTAAATAATTTTTGTTTTAATCAAGCTAAGTAAGTTAATTGTGGTTCATTTTCTTTGTATTAGAATGGGTTTAACTCCAGCTGAATTATAAATTTGCTCATATTTTGTCCCCTTCTTATTCTATCTCCTCTATGACTAAATGGTCTCAGGATAGTCTGATTTTAATTATGAATTCCTTTTTTATTATCATTAAATTTTAGCCATGTGCTACTTAGTTAATTAAATGTTTCTTGATTGAGTTGATTGAGAGGAAAGTTGCTATTTTGCGTCTATGGCTTCTGAGGTACTAATTGAAATTAAAGCGCCTTCAAACCCAACTAGGAGCCTAAACTTATGGTGAAAATAGAAAAAGGAATCCCCTTCCTTTTTGATATTGCTAGTTTTGATTTAGATGCTTACAGTTAGGACATAATGATTGAAAACGTTAGGTATCCAGACCCCAGTTTTATCCAGGTTATACATTAGGGGTAAGAATTTCTTGCGGAGGCTCTATTTATCTTGTTGGTGTAAGGAAGATGGGTATAATTTATGGTGAACTTCTTTCCATGTAAGCTGATTTAGAAGGATCTTACATGACTCACTTCAGTCTGCCTAGCAAGCATTGAACCAGATGGAGTGCTTTTCCTTGGAGAAAACCTGATTAAGTCCCTTCAGAGGTTAATTATCTAATTCCATCAGCAGCGATCATTGCCAAATAGGCTTCATCTAAGAAATTTAGGTCAAAGTAGAAATATTTGAAGCTTCAGGAAACAAGGTGGTCACTTTTCTGTCCTTGAAGCTTTCGCCAGGAGGAAAAGTCATTGGACATGGCAGCTCTTTCTGAAGAAATTGACAGATTGAATGTTCCTATCAGGTGTTTCTATCTAAAATTATTTTCACAATGGTCTGTGACATGAAATTCTGAATGAGCTTCACAAAATGATACTGTCATGTTTAGTCTATGCAACAAATTCTTTAGAGAACTTGATCAATACTTGAGAAGGCTAAAACTTAACCACTGTAGTATATTACTGAGTGCGAACCGTAGCTAATGATGCTAAATGAATTTACATGTAAGGAGAAGATATAGTCTTTTGGATTACCCAAACTGATTGCCCTGATATTACAGGCGAATTAATGACAAGCAAGGTGTTTTGGCAAGCAAAAGAAGATGTGTAGAAATGAACAGCCAAAAATCTCCTATTATTTCTGATTTTGGAATTGGTAATTTGTATAGGTTTCTGAAACGAGAGCTGCTTTTCTTAAGAGACCTTGAAGTTATATGTATTTATTTTCACACTAATAACTGGTGCAAATCTCTTTCCTCAAACTTATGGGAGTAAATTGTAGTAGACTAGGATATAGCGTGAGGTATTTGAGGAAAAAGGAAG
Organism: Excoecaria agallocha; assembly: GCA_037975025.1. Taxonomy (NCBI): domain Eukaryota; kingdom Viridiplantae; phylum Streptophyta; class Magnoliopsida; order Malpighiales; family Euphorbiaceae; genus Excoecaria; species Excoecaria agallocha. Next base: position 5,702,094 of record CM075812.1, read on the forward strand.
TGGGTGATTCTTCATTATTATTATTATTATTATTATTATTATTATTATTATTATTTGAATAATAGATTCTTAAATTACTTCTACTTAAACTTAAAAAAGGATTTGGATTTTATATTGTAATCGCAATTATATGGCTAGAACTGTGTTTTTTGGAGCCTTTGATCGTGCATATGCCATAGACTAATGGTCTACAGCTTGTCTTGGATTAATTGGCTCCAAAGATGAAGATACTTGCTTGACTTTTGAGCATTCATGTTATTTTCATCTCTAGTCACACTCCAACGAGATGGGTGCAATGTCTGTATATACGTGTAAACCCAAAAGAATATTCATATGTTCATCTGATTTAGGCGCATTGTGTTTGGAGTGAGAAAGGATGGTGGTTTGCTTGCTGCAGTGCAGTTTCACTAATGTTTTACCTGATAATGGCGCATTCAGTGCTCTTCATCGATGATACCTCCATTTACTGTTAAAATGACTCAAGGCTTGCACTAGGAAGAAAGAGGTTCTGGGTTATTTCTCACTGATCTTGGGTCGTTATTTCGATTTTGATCAGTCTGTTTTGTCACCTTGCATTGCGTGGATATACTTTGTCCAATCTCAGTAGTAATTGATCATGATGCATCATTTGTACTTATACCTCATTCTTCTTTTGTAAAAAAAAAAAAATAAATTGGGGAATTCCTGGCACTCAGTTATCTTTTTGCATGCAATTTTCTTGGTGTCTGTATTTTACCTCATACCTAACAAGTCAATATAATTGTTAGTTTAAGCTGACTAAATCTTCTATTTTTTTCTCTCCTTCTGGCATAGATCCATGCTATACAACTTTTCATGATGAAGAATGGGGAGTCCCTGTACATGATGACAAGTATGTAACCTCTGGAAATTATTAGGTTATTCTTCTAGCATTTACTTCCAGATTAGAACTGTGTCTTCTAGCTTTTTCAATCTGATTATTCATTTGAACATGCAGGAAACTGTTTGAATTGCTGTGCCTATCAGGTGCTTTGGCAGAATTGACCTGGCCTGGCATTCTTAACAAAAGAAACATATTCAGGTATTGGTAATTTTGAAAATAAAATAATATACAATTATGAGGATAGACACTGTATATGCTCAACTTTTGACAATGCTCTCAATTTTATTAATGAATTAGCTTTGACAGATGTTTTTTATATGCAGGGAAGTGTTTTTTGATTTTGACCCAATTGCTGTTTCAAAATTAAATGACAAAAAGATAGCCATGCCAGGGAGTCCTGCCAGCTTGCTACTATCAGAACTAAAGCTACGATCCATTATAGAAAATGCTCGCCAAATGTGCAAGGTAGATACTGGGATCTATATATATATGATCAAAAGCTCTTGTTCAAATATTCAATTTTTTTCCCCGGTTTTCTTGTCCAACTGCTAATTTATCCTCCAAAATTAAGCATATTCTCATATATTGTTCTTGATGATGCAGGTTATAGATGAGTTTGGTTCATTTGACAACTATATTTGGAACTTTGTAAACCATAAGCCTATGGTTAACCAATTACGATATCCCCGTCAAGTTCCAGTGAAGACCTCGAAAGCAGAGGTCATAAGCAAAGATCTAGTAAGACGAGGTTTTCGCAGTGTGGGGCCAACAGTTGTATATTCATTCATGCAAGTGGTTGGATTGACAAATGATCATCTCATTAGTTGCTTCAGATTCCAGGAGTGTATTACTGGCACAGAAGGAAGGGAAAATGATGTTGGTCTTCAATCCAAGGATAAAAATAAAGAATATGAGGCTCCAATTGCTGTGGGATTACCAAGGGTAGAGAATGACTAGGGCTCTTGAAAATTACCAGAACTTGTGAAATGTATATCTGAATGGTTACCACTCAGCCGCAAGCTTTATGTTTTGCATTTTTGTACGTGATCATTTAGTTGAACCCAATTTGCAGGTATTATTATCTATATTGAAGTAAATATGTTGAATTATCCTTGAAGAGAAAATTTATGCAGTCATAATCAGAGGACTCAGAAATGAATTTTATATATATTATGGAACCGCCGTCCTGGTGGCCTTTCAGAGAAGATTGAGCCCTAATGAAACCCATCAATGGGAAAACTATTTTTTATTGGCGGGTAAGAATCAGTTAATTGAAATACTCTGGATTTAGAAAAAACATATTTGGTTGAGATCAAACGTCTAGCACTTGCTTCAGAATAAAAATCCACCAGAATATTCGTTCTTTACAGGTTAGTTCAACTTATTCTCCATATTCCAATGGACCAAATGCCCTTTCTTGGGAGCCAGCCAGCAATTGAACTAGACAAAGTTTCATTATCAACTACATGAATCATGCTTTTGAATGTTTCGTTGTATTTGTTGGGTTTTTCGCGTCGTGTATTCATGCACAGATTCTGAACGAGAACATGGCATTGCTTTTTGACTTCTCTCTCGCTATATTTTTCATATTTCAAGCTTCCTTTAAATCCAGATTGCCAAATCCAGAAGGTAATTTTAGCATGGGATTTAAAAAGTGCCCAAGATCCTTAAACAACTTCAAAACATTGCATCAACCCACCTGGACCTCAGTCTAGTAATATGCTTACAGTACCCAAAAGGCAAGGGCAAAAAAAAAAAATGTCTAACCTTCTAGGTTCTTCACCCAACGAATCTTTGGATAAGTCAAGATAGCAGGTTATATTTGACTATAAAATCATACAATAAATCCATTTTTAAAGTCTTCATAATCCCAACCACTTTCTTGGCCGCCATATGAAAAGAATTATAGATTCTTTTTTAACTTTCCGCATGGATGCCTGCATTGATCAAATACTTGTTTCTTGAGCTTTGAAAAATTATTAATAATTTAAGATTACCCTATGCCAACAAATCTGGGGACAGTACATGACAAAATAGACTGTCAAATAAAGTGAACCGCCCACAAAGGTCAATCTAGTGGTCTGTGTACTTTACCTAAGCAGTCATTTGGCCAACTAAACTCCCATCTAGTCAATTTAGTACAGCTATTTGTTGAACAAATTGCACCCTTCTAGCTACACCAACTTGTGCCTTCTTCTTCTTGCATACCCATTAATTATTTATCCACTCTTTGTCTTGCAAGTAATGGAATATGCACATCTTGTCAGCTATTTTTGGAACATAGTCGTCTTTAAATTTTATCTCTTTCTTTCATAGTCGTCTTTAAATTTGGTCTCTTTCTTTGTTAGTTTTTGACATCTTAAGAGGGAGTGATTGTAAAATTTGATTCAAGAAAAGTAATAAAATTGCCACAAATCAATCCCAAATATGCCTTCAGAATTTGAGATTGAGAACTTTTATGTAATAATATCCGATTACAATATGTTTGTTCCCTATGAAGCTGATTCAAATCAAAACTAGGAATTTTTTTTTCCCTTTTTTCTTTTTGATATCGTATATACATCTACACTTCAGAATTTCAAAATGCCTAATGGAGCCTTACAAGATTCATTGGAACTCGAATATAATCTAATTAACAAAATAAAAATTTCACCACTTTTCTTTGTGATTCTGCTGCAACATTCTTCCTTGAATGGCTGCTGCTAATGCTGCTGTGAAATTGGGATCTTTTGTCAGTGAAGAAGCCATTTGTTCCACCAAGAACTGCTTCACTTCAGGTGTTTCCAATCTTGGTTTTGAACTTCTGGCATCATTGTTGGACTTGGATTTTGTGAGGTCGAGAGTAATGGTTGGTCCTGATGAACCAAGGGAGGCTGAGCAGGGTACTGAACCCAGGTTCAGACTTCTGCTTGTCCCTGATGTTGCCTCCATTTGTGTAGGATGTGGATGATTGTGTTCACCTTCATAAGTTGCCACCACCACAGATTGGTCCTCAATGCTTCTTTGAACCTGAACATCAACGGATAGGAAAAGAAAATGTCATTTCATTATCTACTAGCTCTACGCCAATGCATTTGGAAACTCTAATCTCACTCGAATTTACCATATGGATTTGTACAAAAAATAACAATGTAATGAACAAGGCTTATTACCTTCTTTTTGACTGGGCAGCTAGGAGCAAATGAGCACTTGAAATAAGCTCTTGGTGAAGGATTATCTCTTGTGACCTTTTGGCCATACTTTCTCCATTGATATCCATCCTTAACAACCTGAAATCAATTAAAATGCAATTCAATAAGTAATTAGCTCACCACACATTTATCAATTTATGCAATTAGTACAAGAATTTATTACTTAAGTTACTCACAAGGCTTGCATCAGATGCTTCTGTCTTAAAATAAACTCTTGAAATCTTAGCTTTGATAACTTCTTCTCTTGGTTTCTTGCAAGATTCTTCATCATTTGAGCTACTTTCAGAATTTCCATTCACAGCAACTGTATTGTCATTGTTAATATTGTTGCTGCTCTCAGATTTTCTTTTCTTTGATGGGCTAAACTCCTTATCGGGATTCTTGCTTATGTAATCAACCAACTGGCTTCTCAAAGCATTATAGTTCTCACACATCACAGTTAGCATTTCTGTTAGTTTCTTGTTTTCTTCACTTACCCTGTTCAATTCGACCATTAAAGCTCCAGTCTGAAAGTAAACAATTAATTAGCACACAATAAGATTAAGATTCCATATCAGCAATTACCAAATGAAATATGATCAAGCAAAGTAACCTCTTCTTTCACAGAAAGCTTCTTCCCCAAATCCATAAAATTGTTTTCGACTTCTTTCTTCAAGCAAAATCTTTCTTGAACTGGAGGAATATTATCGTTAACACGTCTAGGATTAACATTAAGATCCAAAGAAGTGTCTACCCATGAAGAAGGACGATCCATATCGGCTGCTTGTTGAAATGCCCAAAACAAAACTCAGGCGAAAAAGATGCTTCCTTTGTACTTGAAAAAGCTGCTCAAATCCACCAATAAGCTGAAAAAAAGCTTAAAAGATGAAACTTTGCAGTAGTTCTTGATGAACCCAGATGGCAAATAGCATCTATAGAGCTAAAGGTCAGATCTTTACTCGTTTTTGAAGAAGAAACGAGGTGGAAAGTGAGGAGAGAGAGAGAGAGAGATAAGGTTGCTACCACATGAACTAGATTTGGGTTCAACTGGTAATACATGAACTTATAAAATTGCAAGAAATCGATATTATATATAGAGAGAGCGTGGAGCTTGAGGATGTAAAATTTTATTTTTTTTTTTTAAGAATTAATAAAATGGAATAAATAAATTATTGAAAAGAAAGAAAAAGATGAATACTAGATGGGTAAAGACTAAAGACGTTGTCGGTTGTGAGCAACAAAATTGTCAAAGTCAAGCGCCCACCAAAGGAGCAATAAACAATGGATATAAACATGTGTCTATCCATTTATTTATTTTATTATGCAATTCAAGAATTTAGAAGTTTAATGTTGACCAAATGCCTCTTTTTTGGTAGCTTCCTTTAATTTATTTTTTATTTTTTGTGGATTTATAGTTTATATTATTATTTATAATGGGGTCTACTTATAGTAAATTGAAGTCCTCGGGTCCATGCAACTTCCTTTCTGCTCACGTTTTAAGTCATTTTCCACGTTATGTTACTATGAATTTATTTTTATAATGATTAAAAAAATCAAGCAAATTAAAGAATTTAATTTCCATTTGCATTTTGAAGTTAACCCTATTGCATTGTGTCCATGGAAAGAAGAATTAGCAAAGAACGGCACATAATGATTGGATTTCTTATTTACTTGTATTGCAAGATAAGTTTTTCCCCATTGAATTCATTGGTCAATCATGTATTCTAATTTCTAATCGCTAAAGAAATAAATATTTCAAGTTACCAATTTTATGAGTGTTGTTGAAACCAAATCCGATTAGGTCATCGTTACAAGAAAAATTAAAAATTATTTTTTTAATTATTCTGATTTCGTTAAAAATTTAATATTACAGAACATTAAGTTTGATCCATTTAATTAGATCGATGAATTTAATTGGATAATTATAATTTAGCTCTTGAATTAGAAATATTTTTAAATAATTACAATTTAATTTTTATTCAGTTAATTATGAATTTTTTCTGATATCAATTAAAGAATTACTATATATATATATATATATATATATATATATATATATATATGAATATGATGTTACTTATGTAATAAAATAATTATAGATCTATGTGGGGGCATCTACCACTTGTTAAATATAATTATAAAAAAACATAAGAAAAATCTAACTGAATTCAATTCAACTTGTTGAAATTGAACCAGTTAATCCGAGTAGGTTTCGACAATTAATGATGATTTGTATTGTAAAAAATTATAATTTAGATACTGCAATTTAATATTATTATTTCAAGCACTAGCCTTCGTTTTAGCATATATAGTATTTGCATTTCTCCTCGAATCTATCATCTGGTCTTATTATGGTCAAAATCTAGCAAAAAAAAAAAAACATTAGACACTTTTTTCATATAGGCATTCTAAAAAAAAAATCTTACTATTTTTTTTATTTATTTCTAAATAAGATTTTATATAGCTCATGTTTGGATAATTAAAAAAAAATTATAACTATCTATAACTGTGGTGAAATGTTAGGCATTTTAAAGTAATAATAAACTGACGGTTATCGAAATTAAATTGTAGTAATTAGAATAATAACTGCATGCTGATTGCTGCATTATTGTGAATATAAAATGGTGAATTTTAAGTAAGTAACAATATAAATTTATAATTTCATCATTTTAAAATATTTAATTCACTAATTAATTAATAGTGAATCTACAATTATCAATTTCCATTTTTGTGAGCAATCCGATTCTAATATTCCTTTTTTTTATGTTTTTTTTTTATTTTTATGGTTATAGGATTATGTTACTTCGATATATTTACCCCATTCATGCTATTTCATTATTTTCCCCATCAGCTTTTCTGCTGAGTGTAGAGCTAATTACACAGCCCATAAAATTACCTGAATTTTTTAAAATATTACTATTTTATTTTTAAAAGTTAAATGTTGTAATTAAAATTATTTTAACTTGAAAATTATGAATTTAGTACTGACATAATAATATGACTAGTCAAATATTTCATATATGTATATGGAACTTTTTAGAGTATAATATATATGAAATGTTTTAAAATGACATAACTTACCATACCATTAATTCAACATTTTGAGCTTTAATTGTACTATTTATGATTTTTTTTTTCCCATTTGCATTCAAAAATACTAATTTTCATGAACTTTTTCTTTCATTTTTAAATCTAATTAATTGACCGTCAGTAAAAGATTTAAGGATCATCCAAGGTAGATTATTTCAAATCCAACATGGACCAAGTAAAAAGAAAGAGAAAGAGCATTTTAAGAAAAGAAAAAACATAGTAATAGCCGCATTGAATTTCAACAAAGAACTAATTAAGGTCAATAGTTCATACTTTATTTTTCCTTTGCCTAAAGGCATGTCTTTTTTAAATATTTTTCTTGAAAATTATAATTTGATAAATATAATAATGTACAGTTGAATTTTAGACAAATAATTGGTAATAAAGTGTGATTAATTATATATATGTAGCATTATCAATGCAACAACATGAACTCCATTCAGCTATGTGTCTATTTTTTTGAATAAATCGCATCCCTAATTCTGACTTTTATTTTATTTTGTTTTTCTGAAAATAAAAAGAGTTGAACCGTTTTTAGGTCACCTTGAAATATACGTATGCAAATAGTCTACGGTCTTGCCATGCATTCATCTTAAAATAATCTCTTGACTTTTAAATTTTACTTCTCTAAATTTACAATATCACATACATTTGGCGAAATTTGACTTTTGTCCAATAATTAATTCAATTTAAAAAAAAATTGATTCGATTTCGATACAATCAAAAAATGTTTTATCTAGATACTTTTTATTTATTAAACTTTAACATCTTGTAGAATGTCAACCTGTGTAAATTATTATTATTATTATTGTTGTTGTATCAAATCAATGTCAAAGTTCGTAATTCCTTTTTCATATTAAATTAACATCATTTTTTTTCTCTCGTTATGACCTATAATTAACATCGTATCAAAGTTCATTATTTCTTTTCTTCAATTCGAATATAATTCAAACCATTTTGATATGATTTGGGTGCTGGCCGTAATTGAATACGATCCATTTGATAGATTTTCTATAACTATGAGAAAAAATAATTTTCTTTAAATAAATATTATTAATTAGAAGTAATTAAAAAATTGTTATCATTTCATAAATATATTCCAATTAGGTTTAACAAAACATGTAGTTATCACATCACTTACAAGAATTTTCTCGTCCCTATAATATTACATTTCAAAATTAAATTAATTATATTAAATTGTTGTTTTTGATTAATTATATTAAATTAAAACACAAGCGTGTAAGAATAAAAAAATTAAAAAATAGATTTGGTTTTGATTAGAGGGGAAAATTTTAATTTAATCAACAAATTTAATCAAATCTGACTGTAAAAATGTGATCCAAATTCAATTCAACTAGTCAGTAACTCATTTATAATCCAATATATTTGATTACCAAAGTGATTCAATCCAATTTAATTCATTTGATTCAATTCATTTATAGCCCATTTATATTTTTGTAATTTTATAAGTTTTTTATATAATATGAATATAAAATAATTATTTTATAAATTATAATCTATAATTTTTCATTTTTAATGAATTTTTAAAAAAGTATATAAAAGAAAAAATTCATAAAACTTGATATGTTTATGACATGTTTAAAAATTATCTGTTTGAATTATGACTAAACCCCATCCATTTATAATTCGTAAAATTTTGATTTATCTATAATTTAACTCATTTATAATTCAATTTATCATGTGATTTGACCCAAAACAATCCAATTCTGACTCGTTTTTCATCCTCAACTAATTCAAATAAGAACCCTGGGGACTTGAATTATTGAAACCCTAATTGAGAATTAATATAAAGTCAGACGAGAAATTGAAGAACTTTTCAAAGTTAGTTGGTTTAATTGGAAATAGTTGTACATGGGTCCCAAGGAGAAAGAGAAACTACTCTCTTTCTTGCATTTATTAATTGATGTTTCATATACACATTTTTCATACTGAGGATTTTCTTTGTTTTGGAATAAGCAAAAGGATCTTTAAACTTTTCAATATATTATTCGTGATTAATTGGAGATTTGGAGTCGAAAAATAATTACGAATTAAAGAATAAATTGCATAATAAAATAACACAACCTCGAGAGCTACCCTACCCCAAGAAACCAAAGAAAATTAAACCAATTTCTCTCTGCCCGAATTGAACAGCACCCTCAACTCATCTTACTATCCATCAAAATATAAAATAAAATATACAAATTGAGTAAATTAAAAAAGTACGTAGTATTCAAATTAATTACAAAAATACATTTGTTATAAATATGTAACAAGTTATAACCCATTGTTCTGTCATATTCTAAATCAATGTACAGTTAAAAGCATCAGTAAATATTAATATACAAAATAATTATATAAGTTGTATTTAAATAAAATTTTTAAAATGTATAATAAATTAAAATACACTGAATATTAAATGGAATAAAATTTAGAGAGAATATATATATATATATATATATATATATATATATATATATATATATATATATATATATATATATATATATATATATATATAAGGTTTTCGATATAAAAAATCAATATGTATATATATTATTCAGTCAAACTGTAATTCACATACTATAGTCAAAACTAAAAAAATGCATACAATTTAAATGCGAATCAATTTTTTAATTAACCATTTAAGAAAACAAAAATTAAAATTTTCCTATAAAAAAAAATTCACATCCCTAGTTTTCACTGAAAATAAAGATCGCCTAAAATAACATATCTGGTGCCGAAGTTGCCCCGTAAAATGGATTTTCTAGAACTGCCACATAAGCTTTGCCATGAAGTAGTGAAGCACGGCACGGATAGGAATATTTTGTTTAATTATTTTCTTTCTTTTTCTTCTTTTAAATAATATAAACATCCAAAATTAAAATCAACTACTCTATCAGTTTCACATTAAAAATTATATATTTTTTATTTTTTATAAAAATTAAAAAAATAATTAAAATATCTAAATTTTATAAAAAAATTATAGTAATGAATAAAAATACCATTTTCAATTTTTAAAAATTTTATTAATTCTATTTAAAGATAGAGAATAATAAAAAAATATTTAATAAAATGTATAATAACTGGGAGTATATATATAAATATATTCCTTAAATTCAAAAAAAAATGTTAAGTGAGACAAAATAAAATAGAAAAAAGCTTTCTAAAATGAAACTAAAAGAGTATAATTTATTTATTTATTATGTCATTGTCTTGAATTTATTTATTTTTATGTTCGTTTTTAAATACAATAAAACTTATCTAAATATAATAAAAATATTTAATTATACATTTAGATTTTACAAATGATTTAATCGATGAAAATAATCAAATGTCAATCTAAATTTAGTAAATTGCATATCTTCCCCCTCATCTTGACAAAATGCAACTATTTGCTACCTGAATTTTTTTTGGACATGTAAATTTTTTTTAATTAAATCTTAGAAGTAATAGGCAAATATTTGTCACGAATCACATGAATTTAATCAAAGAAAATACACGCACCAAAAGAATTTAGTGGGATAAAAGGTACATTTTGCAACTATAAATCACATGGTTAGAATTAGGAATCTTATTGAATTTAGTTTGATGTATTTAATTCGATTTTTTTTTAAATAGTGTGAATTTCTCAATTCGTAATTAGTAAATAATTCCTATGTGTCTAGGTTGGCCATAAAAGATTCGAAATATTGAACACTCGTAATCTTCTGCTTACTATATATCCAATAACTTTTTTCTTTTTCTATTTTAAATTGCGACCATTATTCTACTTATCATTATTTAAATATTTAATTTTCAGATGAAACTTAATTTCTTTTTATGTTATTCGTAAAATTTTATTTTCCGGGTTATTTATAAGATTTTGAAATTTACTAGAATCATGATTATGAATTAAAAAAAAAAAACAAACACATGATTCACATTTGGTGACTGGACATTAAAATATATAGATTAGTAATTAAAGGGAAAATATTTAAAACATTGTGAAAATGAGAGGGCGGTGGGGTGGGGTCTAATGTCACAGGACAGGACTGATGTCATGGCCTTCATCACGCAGAGGCACTTTTTTCTTTTAGAAAGCCGGTCACCGATTCCTCCTGCTATAGAGTCAAGATCCAGCCGAGGAGTCTTAAATAAATAAAGACCCTAAAAGAATATAAATAATATAATATTCCAAAACAAAATTAAAAGAAAAAGAAACAAATTTAATTTAATACACCAGTTGGTGGGTCAGTCCATTGAACCTGAATAATCAAATTCCACCTAGTTCTCATTCACGTATGCTTTGCCTTTTCTATTTTGTCCGTATTATTAAGCTTGATGTCTACTTAATTACAAGATTCCTTATATTAATTCAATTCAAGATTGTTATTATCATTAATCGTATTTATTTGTTTCTATATATTTTAAATGATTTTTTCACAATACCAGTGAAGTTGTTATTAATTATATTATATACATTCGTTTTCTCTCTCGTTTTATTTATTTATTTATTATTATTATTATTATTATTATTATTATTATTATTATTATTTAGTCATTTTATTTCAATATATATATTCACCTACAAAAAGTGAAGACCCGGTTGAATATTTTCAAAACATTGAAACGGAAGTTAAAGGACTTTCCTTGAGAGAAATAAAATAAACTCGAGATTAAAATAAAAAATAAAAAATCAAATTCCTTAATTAAGGAAACAACACATGTATAGAAATAACGGTTTCAGAAAAATATGACCTCAATAGAGAGCTAAGAACATTCAAAGGCTAAATATTTTTTTCCCTTCAAATATCTATAATTCATTATTTCACAAATGTTACATTTAATATTTGATTATGTCAACTCAAATAAATCCATGATTTTAGAATTATTTCTAAATTGATATATCTAGATGAGATTATGATTTTATTAAATTATGTAGTCTGCTAATCTATTGCACTAATAATAAGTGATTTTATTATGATCAAATATGTATTAAATTTCAGAAATTTTAAATGATTATAAAATACCATTTTTACTATAAAAACATATTATTTATTAATTAGTTATCACTCACTATTAATATAATAATTATAAATTAGTAAAGGTGGCAAATGAGCAGGTTTGAACTGGGTTATTCATAGGTCAAAAAATATAAATCATAAATAGATCAATATTCAAATGAATTGAATGAATTTGAATTAACCCATGAATTTAATATAAATTATTAAAATTTTTTATTAATTAATTAATGGATCTTGTACTATCCTTACTAAATAGATTTTCAATTTAGTCCTTTAATTTTTATTTATTTTCAAAATAATCCTTTTTACTTAATATTTACAAAATTATCATTATTCTCATTTATTTTCATTTCTAACCTATAACTTAACATACAAATTATCAATTGGTCCTCATTACTAAAATTTCAGCTCAATCGGAGTCCATTATCGGTCTGATTCAATCAAATTTATCCGATTCGATAATTACCGATATTACCAAAAAAATTAATTTTTATTACCAAAATAATCTACAAGAAATTTTAGTAAGATCTGCAAATTTTAGCAATTTTTATTTTTAAAAACTCGGTCAAATGACTTTTGGAGGCCTATTTGACATTGATTTCACTTCAAATTTCAATTTCGAACTTACCATGCTCAATATTCTCCAATAATCAATTAAAATATTTTTTGTTTTCGAATATATTTTTTAGGTCAAAAATACTATTTACCATCGAAAATTACTGTTTTCGGCTGATTTGATGTTATTAATCGCCGCTGCCAGCGCCAATAGTGAAGTAGTTGAAATTGTAGTGAAGAGGTTGGGATTTTGAAAAGAGATGAAAATAAGGAAGAAAGAAAGATTTTGTAAGAAATCTATTGGAGTTTTGTAAGAAACTCATTGGATATAAACCCAATGGATTGAATAATTAAATGAGCCAGTTTTGAATTTATCAAATAGATATTGAGTTGAGTTAAAAAATAAAATGGATCAGTTTTGTATTAATCCAATTGATATTTAATTGGATTTGATTGAATTTAAGTCAATTTTTTTAATAAATTTGGATCGATCCGTGAATTTGAATCTATTTTATCAAATCTATAAATCAGAATACATAATTAGTACATTAGATATTACTAAATATGAACTATTAAATCAAAAAATAATATTTTATATTTTCATTTCGCGATTTATATTTAATACATCTAGTATATTTAACTTACCAACTTATTCCTTTCATTTCATTTTAAAAATTTTTTTTTTATTTTATTTTGTCTATCTTAAATGTTATTTTCAAAATTTTAAAAATAAATTTACATATATACTAATATTTATTATATATTTTATTAAATATTTTTTTATCACTTTCTATGTTTATCTAAAATTAAATAAAATTTAAAAAATATAAAAATATATTTTTATCAATTAATTTAATTTTTTAATTAAATTAAAATATTTTAATTATTTTTAAAATTTTTATAAAAAATTATCTTTTAAAGTGGGTTGGTGAGAGTACTTATGAAACACAAGGAGACATTGATATGTTATCTACGAAGAAAAGGAAAAAAAAAAAAAGATTTCAAATTCTGTAGTCTTACTTCCAAAGCACGTGTTTTTGACAATTTTGCTAAAAAAGTTCAACCATTTCATTTTTCTACCCCATGACTTCAAGTCTGGCTAACGTTAACGGTTCTACTTTAGGTTAAAAAAAAAGTAATATTTATTAAATAAAAAGAGAAAAAACTATAATTAATGTGGATAAAAGATGAACAGAGATAACACGACAAACACAGTAGACTTTTGTTGATATTCAGATGTCGGTCCAATGAATAGATTACTCCTTTTGTTTTGATTAAGGATATTTAGTTTCATCTTGTTTAATCCAACCATCCAAGCGTTTGGGTTTAGGAATAGATATTTGTCCCCCCTATTCTTACCAAAGAAAACATATTTTTTTAATAAAAATTAAACTACTAATTAACTCTATTATTCACCTAATTATTATAAATAGCAATTAGAAAAGGACAAAAAATAATTAATAATTCCATAAATCTTGGAATTATTAAAAATTAAAATTAACCCGAAGACGCTAAACAAAACCATGACAATCTCTTGAATTACTATAGACAGAAAAATAGAATATTCATTATTGGTCATAAGTTGTACGTGTACACGGGTGCTAGATCATTAAGGAGAAAAATACGGAGTATGCATGGCTATAAAAATCTCGTGTCATTTTCTATTTAATTAATATATTCTAGATGGAAATTATATCGAATTATAAAATGCTTAAAATTTTATGTTATGTTGGACAGAATTATTTAATTTAAACGTGTTATGAACACATTAGGCCGTTTATAGATAATTGATAAATGAATCAAGTTTTGTAATATAATCATTTTACGTCTTCATTAAACATAATGGTATAAACATAAAAAAAAATGCATTTATCCTTTTTATATTTGAATTATTTAAAAAAATTATAAAGTTCTAAATGGTATAAACATATTTTGAACGGATTACAAGTGAGTTATAAAACAAGCCAATCGAATTGATAAGAGATTTGCAACCAATATATATATATATATATATATAAATCTAAGTTTTTCATAAAAGAAGGAAGGACCCAAGGTCGATCGGATTAAAGAGCACGAGTCCCTACAAAAGAAGTTCAATCGAAACGTTAGTATTTTGAAATTTAAGTTAACAATTAGGAGATAGTGACTAAAAAAAAAAGGTATTGAAAATCAGATGATATATTTTTAAAATAAACTTGCTATTTAGAAAGTTGATGAATTCAAACAGCGATTTTGAATAATAAACCTACTATGGAATAGATTTGAATTGACATGGAGATGATAGTAATTTAATAAAGATATATGTCAGTTGAACTAATTTAGTCCGATCGGACTATCGCATTCCATGCATCCAGCCAGTTGATTAGCAAGGCCTAGGCATCTTTAGGCTTCTTTAATGTTGGGTCTTCGTATGACTTTTGATGGGTTTAGCTTAGTTTTAATTTATTTGATTATTATATATATATATATATATATATATATATATATATATATATATATATATATATATATATATATATATATATATATATATATATATATATATATATATATATATATATATATATATATTCAACACGGTCTGCCGATGCTGCTGAAAATTTCCATGGTGAGGAGGAAAATAATAATTAGTCAAAACCAGTCTCCGAAAACTAGCAGTAGTTTTGGTTTCGAAGCTAAAAGGGGCACACAGATTAATTAATATAATCATCGGTATTCATAATTACTAGGACAAATTAACGAATCAACTTTTGCATAAGTCTTCTCAGCGAGTCTTCTTACCTAACCATGCATGCATGTAATTTGAAGAAAAGCGAAGATAACGCAATCAATGTAAAGAAATTTAGGCGATAAATACATGCATCCAGAATTTTGTTTTAGTTTATTTTCTAATAACAGTCAAATAGTCTCCGGAGCTTGAAATAACTAGAGAGCAAACTTGGAAAGAAATACCAAAAGTTTGACACGTTACTTATAATAAAAACAAAATTTGTAATCAAACTCATATTCAAGCAAGTGCCATTATTAAACATCCATCTCACTTAATATATTTTATCAGAGACTGTTTACAAGAACTTTTTTGCTTTTCCCCCCGCAATATTACAAAATAATTTCCCTTATGTAAAAAAAAAAAAAATGATACCTTCTGCCCTCTGCGGACAATTTTTTTAAATAATATTTTTTAATAAAATATATAATAAAATAAAATATATCAAATAATATTTATAAGTTTGGAATTATGTTAAAAGACGCGATATTTTACTGCATCATTGTGTCAGAAACTGTCAACTGTCCATACTAGAAATCGCAGCCACTTACTATAGTTTTCATCAAATTAATTTTTCAATACCAATAGCTTATATTTGTAAGCTTTTATATATATATATATATATATATATACATAGAGAGAGAGTGATGTAATTTATTATTAGTAACTTCTTAAATCATATTATATAAATTTTTTTTATTAATTTATACTCTGTATAAAAGTGAAAATAACGAAAAAAAACTTTTTTAAATGATAATATTCTTATATATTTTGATTATTTACTAAAATAAATTAAAATAATTTTTAATATACTAAAATATATTTGACTATTTACTAAAATAAATTAAAATAATAGAAAAAGAAAATGGCTATGTTAGGATTAGAATCCGTGTGGGTTAATTAAAAATTATTTTTTAAATAAAGATATTATTGAATAATTAAAATTATTTTTTAATTTTCTTATTAATTCTTAATTTTAATTATTTAATAATATATTTATTTAAAAAAATGATTATTAATTAACCCATACGGGTTCGAATCCTAACACAACCATCTTTGTTTTATATTATTTTAATTTATTTTAGTAAATAATCAAAATATATTTTAGTATATTAAAAATTATTTTAATTTATTTTAGTAAATAGTCAAAATATATAAGAATATTATCATCTAAAAAAGTTTTTTCCGTTATTTTCACTTTTATATAAAGTATAAATTAATTAAAAATACGTATAATATGATTTAAAAAATTAGGTTGTACTTTTAATAATAAATGGCTATAATTTCATTACTCTCTCTCTCTCTCTCTCTCTCTCTCTATATATATATATATGCAGGCTATCATTATTAAAAATTAATTTGATGGAAACATTTTATTTATATATGCATAATAAATATTTTATTAACGACAGGTGACATTTTATTAACGACGCAATATACATGCGAGACATTTTATTTATATGTGTGTGATAAACATTTTATTAACGATGGGTGACAACTTATTCATTTTTAAATGCTATTTAACTTGCCACAACAAAAGGTAAAAACTTGTTACAATATTAATGATGACAGGTAGAAATTCTAATACCTCAAACCACCTGCAAAATAATAAAAAAAAGTGGGGTTCTGATAACAGAGCCTCCGATGGTTAAGTCAGCAAGGGTCCGATGAGAAATAAAGTTGTTTTAGTAAAAAAAAGTGACAAGATGATCCCTTACTTACTGGATTTCCACCTTTTATATGCCCTCAATTTTCTCTACGTCGATAGTGGAAAGAGATCGCACTATCTTCAGTTATTTTTCCAACTTCTCCTGTTTTGGGAGAGATTTGGGGGGAAGGAAACCATTTTTACTTTATATGACGGGATTTCCTGGGATACTGGTTAATTGATTGAGGCTTGACTCTTATGGTGTTTAGATTGTTCGAACTTTTGGCTAGGAGAGACCTAACTGGTCTGTATCAACTTACCCAGCTTGTCTGTAAAATTGGTTGGGCTACAAGGTAGGCTATGTTATCACAAGTCCCCCCCCAGAGTAAGGACATTTATGTCCATCTATTGTCACTTGTCCTGTGAGGATGACTGGGATATCGCTTCGGATCTGATCGAGGCATTGAAGGTAGGCCATAATGACTTCCTCTTTTGCCGTGTAACGGCTGCCATTTATTGCAGGAAGTACTGCATTTCCTTTGCTCTACTATAATGACAACACCGTTACTGTTGATCGTCCGCCATGTGTATGGCTAACGATGGACTTTGATTTTGTATTTAAGCTTTTCCCCTCCTTTATTTTTCCATTTTTGCGCCTGTCTTATTCTTGTATTTGCTTCTTCTGTTCTAGGGCAGATTTCGTAAGGGATTTCGACGTGTTGAAGGTTTTTGTTTCCTTTTTCATGATTCATTACTTCTCCATTTTTTCAGCAAGCCTCTAATTCGAATAAGGTTTGTTACCATTCTTCTTATTCTTTGTTCGATAATGAGTGCTTTTAAGGAATTAAATGAGAGAGAGGGGGTAGGTGAGGGAGTCTCGATTGACAGTGCTTTTAGTTTCAGTGGTGGCTTGGCTTCCGATGGAGCATCGCCTTTTGAATTTAGGCAGTTGGTGACCTTTTCAAAGCTAAAAAAAGACATCTCATCATCTGCCAGGGGTAGGCAACATTTGTTTAATGGTAAGGGAAGATGAACTCCCCATTTTGCTCGACAAGGTGGCAACTTTTTATCAATACTTTGCCAGCGTGCCTAGCTCTTCTAAAAAAGCGAACACGAAATTTACTAATAAGAGAAAACTGGTGATCTACAAGGTGCAGTTAGAGGCCTACGTCTCCCTCTATCTCCCTTTGAGGTAGAGGTGCTCAATTACTACGATTTGACTATTGGGCAACTCTACCCAAATGCTTGACGCATTCTTTCTGCCTTGCAGATCTGGGCTGTAGAGCACGATATTAACTTGACCTTAAAACTCTTCCAAGCTACACATATGGTCGGTCTACGAGCTAGGGTAGATCACAATTACATACAGGCTCGAGCGGGCTATAGGGCTTTCTGCGGCAATCCAGACTCACTTAATAAGTGAAAGGACCACTGCTTTCTAGTAGAAAGCTTATGTGAAGATTTTTCTATTCAAACTACCTAGGGTTGGTTCATCAATCGCAATGATAATGGCCTGTGGTTGACCGGGGAAGAAGAAATAATTTTAGGTCGGTGAAGGGAGATTGCTCGGGAGAAGTGGAATCTCCGAAATTTACTCAACCCCTATGATTCTGAGTTTATTTCAAGAAAGAGAAAAGGTAGAGTTTTATTTATTTGCTAGGCATCACTGATCATATCTTTAATTTTCATCATTTTTGTAGCCATAAACTGTAAGGCCCAAATTATGACCCTAGTCGAAAAAGCATAATTTTATAGAATTACATTTGATTAAAATAAAATTTAATAAGTGAATTTTAAACATGAGTTATGGGACTAGTAAAAATTTTATTTTATTATATGAATTGAATGTGAATTATTTGGCATAAAAATATGTAAGGGTGCAATTGAGGTCAAATTGTAAATGTGCCTCATGTGGGGTCAATTTTAAAAAGAAAAGTTAATTAGAAATCAAAGGATAAAAAGATCGGGTTGAATCAATAAGAAGAATAACTGAGAGGGGACATCTTTTTACATGCAAATTTTTGAAGGATCAAAAGGGGACTTCTCCTCCCCTTTATAAGGTCTAAAATCATACATGTAGGAGAGAGAAATGCAAGAATTGGGTGGCATTTTTTGGATGGACGAATTTTTGAAGAAAAGAATTCTTCTTCTCTCTTTCATCTCTCATATCTCATCTTTCATATCTCATATCTCATATCTCATATCTCATATCTCATATCTCATCTCTCATCTCTAATGCTCTTAATGCTTTAAGATTAAATCTCTTGCATGTGGATGATTTAAAAGTTTTTAGTGAAATCATCAAGGTATGGATTTAAGACTTTAAATTATCTCTTCTCTCATTCTATCTTGTTGGATGGCTTTTCTAAGGAGGTTGAATTCTGTAATTTTGATACATAATGATTTGAAAACATGATTTGTAGAGGAAGAACCTAAGGGGAAAAAGAAAGACAAGGAGGTAGCTAAAGATTTTAGCTAGGTGTGATTGGGCCAAGGTATGGGAATGAGTGTTTTATGATTTTTTTAGTGTATTTCAAGATAGAAATTTCTATAAAGACATGGTTTATGGCATGAGTTAATAAACCTAAAAGAATTAAGTCAAATATTTAAGATAGGATTTGTAAATAAGCAATGCATGAAAAGAATTGTTGAAATTAGCTTCTATAATTTTAGAATATCTCGAGCTATAGACCTTCAATTGACTTAAATCCAGTTAGTACTTCTTTCTAAGATTTATACCTAAAATTTTGTTGAAGGAACCTATATTTGATTCTGCTTATAAGTGTCCCTAAATCTAACTTGAAGTTTGTTTTAAGTTGTTGCCCAGTTGTTATGATGATATTGCTGTATTTTTACTCTAACTGTTTGTAAAGAAGTCAAAGTCCTTTGAGATAAAATTCTGGTTAAAATAAATTAATATGAGTACAACTTTCATGAAGGAATTTTGTCAAAATTCTATACCCATTTTATACTATGAATTCTCTAAGCGAGGATAAAAATCGAATAGGATACAGTAAATTCCTGTTTAGAGAACTGGAATAAGTTTTAGTAATTTGATTGTATTTCTTGTTATAGAGGTCATAATTCTATGAATCCAATTTCTGGTTAAACTAGACTTATATGTATACAATTTATATGAATAAATCTTAATTTTATTCTATTTCTAAATATGTCAAAAAATGACTTGAATCCGAAACTGTTGGTAGCATTGTTTCCAAGAACAGTCCTTAAGGTTTTTGTAATATCTTGAAATGTAAAAATGATAATTAGGTAATTCCAATTGGATAATAACTTATATAGACTCTCATATCTACATTTTTCATGGAGGAAACAAAGTCTAATTATGCCTCTAAACCTATCTAAATTTAAGTTGAAAACCAAAATCATATGTTGCCTGTCACAATGAACAATCATCAGTAATCTCCAATTATCTTGAGTTACAAAAATGATATTGCAATGATTTTTAATGTTCTTAAAACTAAAAACATATAGGATCATGTTTGTATGAGATCATTTTGGCCAAAAATGGCTTTTGATAGGTCAAAAATAATTTTAAATATAAGCTTAAAAATCTGTCTCTATGAAGGATTGTTGTAAGAAATTATCACCATTGTAGATATGCATTTTTGGAATATTCTTATGCATTTAAATAAAATTAAGCATCTCTAGAGTATCATTTTGACTATATGTAGAAATGATTTTAAGTGTTTTAAGCACATTTATAATGAAAAAGTAACAAATTGAGAGAGATAAGTTATGAGTTTATAAAATAATATCATATTGTAAGCATGTAAGCATGACTACTTGTTGAAGCATATTTATAATAAAGGTATGTTATTATTCACCTCATTGACATAACATAAGCATGCTTATATGTCATAATTATATGACATGTTTTATATGTTAAAAATATCAATGTATATTTGTATGATTACCGGGATATAAATGTGTCATGTACAAGTTGATTATATTGTTAGATAAAGATGAGAATACATGTCTATGTATTAGGGACTATGTGTCTTTTTGATATCACATGAATAGATGATGAAGCTTGATTACATGGAAGCATGTTAATTATAAATAATCTAGTAAAGTATATGATCACTTTGGTAAATGAGACTATGTATACAAGTATATACACTAGAGATGGTATAGTTTTCCACTGATCACTTTGGTAACTGCCACAGTTTGGCTCGATTGGGTCTAGAGTATAATTGATCTCATTTGGATCATAAACAGTCCTGTTTGGGTTGTTAGCCAACCCCGTTTGGGTCCACTCGATCGGTCTATAGTATAATTTGGTCCCGTTTAGGTATACCAATTTGATATCTTCGGATGTCCATCATTTTGATACCTAAGGGTATCTACCGTTCCCGTTATCCACTTTTAGAACTTAAGCAGGCTAAATTTCTATTATAGAAATGACTACAACATTTGAATTAAAGCATGATTTGCTCAAATATTATTTGTTTATCTTTGTTGCCTTAATGCTCATATACTTAAAATGTTGTTAGAATTACAAACTTGTTATCATTATGTTGGATAAGATACATGTTATTGATTAAGTATATGAATTGTTCTAATTATAGTTATGGCTTAAATTACAAGATTTGAATCATGAATGTATATCATTGGATGCCATTTATGTTCTATATAGATAAAAACGAGACAATAAATATTATAAATGTATCAATAATATAAGGTACATATTATATTATTTATCTTCAAGTTTTATGTGTATATATTGAGAGGCTAGTTGAATTGGTTACATTGTAAATCACATGTATTGTTATAGTGTTATTTCTGAGACACAGTATGATTGCTATGGACATGTATATATACACATGTATGTGATTACATATTGCGTGTTTTTTGACGACCACAGTGAATGGCCGTCCATTATAATATGTTCCTACTAAACTTTATAGCTTAGCATGGGTTATTTTATTTGTGTAGGTTCCGTAGATAAGATTTTTGCTCAAGGAAATTTTCTACATCAGGAAAGGCCAACACAAGACTGAAAAGAGTTAATATTAGGAGTTTTTGTATAAGTATTTTGTAATATTTTGTATTATAGATGAAGGCATATGATGATGTAGTTAATATGAGTATATTGAATTGTAACCAACTCACGATATGACTAAGCAAGTATATGTGTGCATGTCAAACATAAAGTAACATAAATATAACATATTATGCATGAAGCTAAACATGAGATAAAGTATGAAAATAGTCATAGTGGCACCTATATGATTATATAATATAGCATGATATGAGTAACAATAACATAATAATCATATGATTGGTCATATATATGCATGATAGTGATGAAAAGCATGATTAACATGATTAATTGGACATGGTTAATAGGGTTATAGTATGAGGGTATTACAATGAAGAAAGGAGGCAAACCAATTGCAGCTGAACTCATACATGCCAAGAGGCAAAAAACTAATAGTGCACCACCTACCACGCCCGAGCCAGTGTCCGGCTCAATGGCTAAGGCTGCTCATACTCCTACCGTAGTGGAGATAATAGACAAGCAACCATCAAAGGGAGCTTTTGGTGGTTAGGCTAAAGAGTCGGCATAAGTTCTCCGCCTTCTGGGGAGTCTGGAGTGGTGGCTAAAGTAGTAAGGTCCGATGAGAAAGATATATGGAATTTAATTGCTAAAGTCATTGACATTTGGGAGAAGTAGGGGAGCTCTTACTCTGCCAAGAGTATGATTTTACCACCTTTACACATGTGGTATCCTATGTGCCGAAGGAGGTGTCTCCCCATTACTCTCTAACTCTTCTTCTATTTCCTTAACGTTTTTTGTAGGGGTCAATGATTGTGGGCACTATCATCACCAAGTTGAATACTTTTACTGGTAAGTGGAGGTGGGCGAAGTCTATTTTTGGTGATCTTTGCTTTAAGTTGAATAAGTCTATCCTCAAGGCTACAACGGTTGAGAAGATAGTCGAACAAGCTGCGAAGAAATCTACCGAGCTAGAGGCATCTGCTATCCAAGAAAAAGAGAATGCTTGGGTCCTCACCACTAAGCTAAAAAAGATAGAGCAGAAGAAAGTGGAGTTAGAGAAGCAGCACTCGATGCTAGAGGAGAAAATCTCAAAGCAAGAAGGGAAGGAAGTGTAGCGGGTGGCCGACAAATGTTTAGCATATGGCACCAAGCTCTCTAATGCTATAAAAGAAAAATATCCTGAGCTAGATCTGTCCTGGATGGATGACGTGTATCCGAATGAGGACTAGTTCATTTGTATATATTTGATAATGAACTTAGAACTTCCTTTTCTTTTGTATTTGTGTTCTTCTAATCTTTTTCGAGCTCTTTTACTTTTAACCGAGATTGAATATTTTGTCAAATGCAAGGACTAATGTCCTTTTTGGCGGGGATATTTGGCAAGCTTTTGCCAGTACTAGTACTGATCAATTGGCCTTTTAGTCCTAGGCTTATGTTTGGTTCGCGAAATTGCCTTAATAGTGAAAATGAGAGGTGACTTGGTTGGTGATAATGCTGAAAATGGCTCGAGTTGCATTAAGTAGTCATGGCGATCATGACGAACATTATTAAAGCATAAATGCAATACTTAGGAACAAGCTTAATTGAGTTCGGTAAAAATGAATAACTTTTATTAAGTGTTATCCATTATAGATATGTGCTCTGAGGGCGGTGCTCGCTGATGAGCTTAAAAGTACAAATATCAGAATTAAGATTGAAATGGCGATAATGCCGAACTAATTTAATTGAACAAAAACATGAAACAAAATGGATGATTTCGAGCTATTAGTAATAAAGTTTGAGGCTCGAAACATTCAATTAATGTGGCAAAACTTTGTCCAAGAGAACTTCTAGTTTGTATGCATCGCCTTTCATAATCTCGCAAATCATATATGGCCCTTCCTAATTTGGGTTGAGCTTGCCTATGCTTGTTGTCGTCTAGTCAGCTATCACCCTCTTCAAGACCAAATGTCCCCCATAAAAAGACTTCGATTTTGCCTTTCGATCATGGAATGATGCCATAAGCTGCTTATATGCTTCAGATTGTACCTGGGCGAGTTCCCTTTGCTCCTCAGCTAGTCTAAATGGTAAAGTAAATTAGCCCCATTTTCATTATTATGCTGGGAGGTTCATGCGCTCAAAATTTCGATCTCGCAGGGAATAACTGCGTCCATTCCATAAGTTAAGGAAAATAGTGTTACCTCTGTGGCTGCTCGACATGAGGTTCGGTAGGTCCACAACACATTATTAAGCTCCTCCACCTAAAGTCCTTTGGCTTCATCTAGGCACTTCTTCAATTCAGAAAAAATGATTTTGTTGGTTACCTCGATTATCCCATTAGATTGAGGGTGATAAACTGAGGTAAAACATAACTGAATGTTCAGCTCTGAGCAGAATGTTTTGAAAGCCTAACAGTCAAACTACTTCCTATTGTTCGAAATGATGGAGTACGGTATTCTGAATCTTGTGATCACATTTTTCTTTAGGAACTTTATGATGTTTGCTGGAGTGATAGTGGCAAGGGGTTCAGCTTCTATCCACTTAATGAAATGGTCAACATCTACCACAAGGAACTTCTTTTGGCCAGTTGCTTGAGGCCAAGATCCAAGTCTGTCAATCCCCCATTAGGTGAAAGGTTATAGGCTATAGATCAATTTTTGTTGTGCCAATCTGATATGAGTGATGTCGGCAAATCTTTAGCACTTGTCGCATTTTTGGCTAGTGCTTTGGCATCTGCTTCCATTGTAGGCTAGTAGTATCCCTGCAAAAGCACTTTTCGAGCAATTGCATGTGCTCTTTCATAGGCTTCGCAAATCCCCTCATGAATTTTCTTCAGGATATAGTCTCCTTCTTCAGTACTTACACACAAAGTCTAGGGACTTGAGAAATATTGCCTGTATAGCTTCTCATTTAACAAGGCATATAAGGTCAATCTTGGCACTATCTTTCGAGCTTACACTTGATCTTCTGGCTATGGAAAGGCGCCATCCATCCATTGGATTTTGTACTTAAACCTGGTAGGTTTTAAAAGTTGGCTGTGAGACTATTATACAAATGATGTCTGTCGTCTGTACCGTGTTGTTAAAAGGAGCTTATTTTGCCATAGCGTTTACCTCCTGATTCTCTATCTGAGGTACCTACATGATTGACCAAGTACTTTCATTTCCTTCCAGTCTGACCAGGAGGGCAGATGTCAGCTCTTTATATTGGATTATAGAGCCTTCTTTCGCGCTAGCTGACAACTAATTGTTAATTAGAAAAGATGTCCAGTGTATCAGGTTTTACCTTGATTGCCAGTTGTAGCCCAAAATATAGGGCTTCATACTCTGCTATATTGTTGGAAGCTGGAAAGGTTATACGTGCCATTGCCCTGATGCAGATCTTCCCTGGACTCACCAGCAGAACTCCAGCTCCGGCCCCTTTCGAGCACACGACTCCATCAACATGCAGCT
Organism: Excoecaria agallocha; assembly: GCA_037975025.1. NCBI lineage: Eukaryota > Viridiplantae > Streptophyta > Magnoliopsida > Malpighiales > Euphorbiaceae > Excoecaria > Excoecaria agallocha. The sequence continues at coordinate 5,727,646 of CM075812.1, forward strand.
TTTATGAAATTTTTTCTGGTTCGGTAACTGGTGTGTGCAATTCTGCTAGAACCCATGCCTCCATTGCTGGGCGTGGTTCATACCTTACGTCGAACTCCTCGATGTGGGCTGCCCACTCTGTTAACCTTTTCGAAGCCTTAGATCTTTGCAACACCTTTCTCAGGTTGGAATTGGTGCGCATCGCAACAATATGGGCTTGGAAGTATGGGCATAGCTTCATGATGGCGTTGATTAGCACAAAGGCCAGCTGCTCTAAAATGGGGTACTTCAATTTGGCACCTCTAAATACTTTGCTTGTGTTGTAAACTGGGAACTGGCTCTTTTCTTTTTGAACTAGAATTGTGCTCACTGCTCCCTCAGAGACAACTAGGTAGATGTATAGGGGTTCATCGACCTTTTGTCTACTGAGTAACGGTGGGGTTGTAAGGACTTACTTCAAAGCTTCAAAGGCCTGTTGACACTCTTCCGTCCACTTGAAGCTTCTCAAGTTCTTGATTGCCTGGTAAAATGGTAAGCACTATTTGGCCAAACAAGAAATGTATCTTGCCAAAGCTATTATTCTGCCATTAAGCTTTTACCCATCCTGGACTGTTATTGGGGGCTCCATGTCTAAAATTGACTTGATCTTCTCCAGATTGGCCTCTATTCCTCGCTTTGATATCATAAAATCGAGGAACGTTTTGGATTGTACACCAAAGGTGCATTTCTCTGGATTTAGCTCGAAGTCTGCCTTCCTAAGAGTGAGGAAAGTCTTTTTTAGCTTGGTAGGCAGATCTGTTGATGTCTTACTTTTGACGATCATATCGTCCACATAGATCTTTATATTCCTTCCCAATTAGTTGGCGAAGAGCTGATTCATCAATCTTTGGTATCTATAACTTGCATTTTTTAGTTCGAAGGGCATAATACAATAGCATTAAATACTTGGGTGAGTGATGAAAGCAGTCTTTTCCTCATCTGCTGGGTTTATTGGGATATGGTGAAAGCCTGTCGATGCATCAAGGAAAGCATATTCTTTAAGTCCAACTATGGAATCTACCAGGAGATCTATATTTGGCAGTGAATAGCTATTTTTTGAATGTGCCTTATTTAGATCTGTGAAGTCCACACATATCTGCCATTTTCCACTAGCTTTTTCTTAAGTACTACATTAGCCATCTAGTCTGGATGAAAGATCTCCCTGATGAATCCATTCTCCAACAAAGTGCTCGTCTCCTTCTCCATAACCAATTGTCATTCTAATGTGTGGTTCCTCTTTTTTTGCTTTATTGGCGTGCATTCTGGTTGAATATTTAGGGAGTGAGTTATCAGTTCCTTCGATACGCTTTTAATGTTTGAGGGCTACCAGGTGAATACATCAATGAATTCCCTGAGTACTGAAAGAAGCACTTCTCTATCTGAGCCTTCTTTGTTGGCTGATATCTGGACACTTTTACCTGGCATTAGCTCGACTACTTATGATAATTTCCCTAGCTCAGCCTTTCAATCTCCTTTGTCTGGTGTATCCATCGTGTCAAAGGGTAGGGCCTGATTGGCCTCTTTCAACATGGTCATGTATGTCTCCTGAGCTGCTTTCTGATTCTCCCTCAACACCACTATCCCTTCCTCCACTAGAATCTTGAGTATCAAATTCTGTATATACACATAAGCATTGACTACGGCTAGCAAAGGCCGACCAAAAATTACATTATATGATAGGGGTATGTTGACCACTATGAAATCCACTTGACATGTCCAGACTACTGCATCATCTCCCAGTTGGACTAACAAGTTTGCTAGGCCTTCCACTTTGATTGGCTGTCCGAAAAGGCCAATGAAGGGGATGTTGACTTCTTCTAAATGATTCTCCGATATTCCCAGTACCTTGAATGCTTGGAGGGTGATTAGGTTGATCGAACTCCCTGTGTCTATCAATATCCTGTGGACTAGAAAATCCTGGATGATTGCTACGACTACTAGTGCGTCGCTGTGTGGATGTCTGATATGGGACCTATCGGTTGCTAAGAACTAAATTACATGGGGGGATGCATGTGTACCTTGCTTAACAGCGAGCACCTCTCTGGCCTTTCTCTTCCTACAGTCATCATATTGTCCTCATCTTGCTATCACATGGATAACTCAAGTAAGTGTATTTTTGCTCGAGCTAGCTTAGTTCTTGTGTTGTAGAGGTGTGGGCGACTTATGTCTCTTAGCCCTATCTTTTTATTTCACAAACTGTGATAGAGTCCCCTTCCACACCAAGTTCTCGATTTCTTATTTTAGCTACCTGCATTCCTCTGTCACATGACCTCTATCCCTGTAGAAGGCACAATAGTGGTTTTGATCTCTGTTGGGATCCTCCCTCATTGGTCTTGGCCAAGTAACCTTCCCATTATGCTTCATCCAGGCGAGAATATCTTCTTTAGTTGTATTGAGTGGTGTGAATCTTTCTTCCTTCCTATCTCTGGAGTGAGGGGTGGTAACTGTGTAGGCTCTGTTGGACAAACCGCTTCCACTGTACCTTCTTAATTTAGGCTGGCTATTCTTCCCTCTGTCCTGCACTGTTCTTCCAGTGTAATGGCCTCAACACCGGGTCAGCCGTGAACAATACTTCTCGATGGTGAATAGTGTTTTTCGAGCTCGAAAGTCAAAAATATTTTATTGGACCATCAGAAAGTATTGGTCATGGTGAGTCCGGGGTTGAAATTTCAAGTGAAATTTAGGTCAAATAGACCTCCAAAGGTCAAAAATACGAAAAAATTAGCGAGTCAATTTTCCTGATAGGGAATGTGACTTGATTTTGCGTAAATAATTAAAAATAGTAAATAAACTCCGAATATTACCAGATTTTGCATGCCTATATGAATTTTTGTGTAGAATATTTTAGTGATGAGAATGAAATTTTTCGGTGACATCGACAATTGTCGAATCGGACCAATAAGTTTGAATGTGATAAGAGTGATAAAATTATTTTTAGAGTGATTTGATGGCTGAAAGAGAGATAAATTGGATTGGGCCTTTAGGGGCCTAAATTGGGCAAAGCCCATCATTTTGGCCCAATTTTAGGCCTATTAGGGAGGTATATAAAGGCTGAAATTCTGGAGAAAACTCCAAATTTTTGCTGTGTCTCCTTCCTCCTTCATTTGGCCGAATTTACTCTCACTCTTCTCTCTCTCTCTTTTGCTTCTTAACCACTCAATATCTCTCTTAAATTCCAATTTAGGAATTGTAGATCCATCCCTCTAATATACTAAAATAGCTTCACTTGATTGATTTGGGCAAAGGAAGTGAAGAAATCAAGAAAAGAAAGAAAGAGGGGTAAGTTAAAGCTTGAGAATTGAATATTTAAATTGATTTCTTAGTGATTTTTCATAAATTTTTGGGTGTAGATTATGATTATGAGGTTGGTTTTTGCATTTGAGAACAAGAAAATGAAGAAATCTAAGCTTGAATGGGCTGCCTATGTAGGTGGTGAAGAAAGAGGGAGTTTTTCAAAGGACAAAGACAAGAAAAAGGAAGCCTAGACTCCCTAATTCAAGATAATTTTGTAAGTGACTAATTAATCTTTACATTTTCTAAGTTTATGAATTTCTTTTAATTATGTAATTAGGGTAAAAATGTCTAAAGTGGTTAATTGATGTAAATAGGTTAGGATAATTGTAATTAAGTTAAAGAATTGATGAATAGAAGATGAAAATGAAAAGAAGAAAATTTTTAAGGAAAAAAAACATGGTGGCCGAAATTAATATTAAGGGAAACTAGTGAAAAAAATGCAAATAATTAATATATGTTAGCTTCAAATCATTGTAGACATGATAATTAGTGTACTTGAATTTTTAGAGAATGTTTGAAATTAATTTGGGAATTTTCAAGATCATTTATAGTGTATGTATGTAGTAAAAGTTGTGATTTATAGTAAGTTAATTGATTATTTTGATAAAAAATGATAATAAATAATAAATAATGCATAAATAAATTTTATTGGTATTTATTGAAATTATTGTAATTTTGATTTAGAATTTAATGTAATATGTATATTGAAAATAATTGAATTATTGATTAATAATTGCATAAAAATGTTGAAAATGGTGAATTTATGTGAAATTAAATTAAGGTCAGTGAAAAGAAATAAAAAGTCAATTATTGAAATTTTTTCGGATTTGAAAAGAATTAATAAAGTATTTATTAATGTGCCCTTTGAGTTAGTCTGGTAGTAAAAACTAGTTCTGGATATAGTTGGCTAGCCATAGAAACACCCTTTATCGCGGTGCAGGTCATGACGACTTGCTTTGCTATGGGTAGGATCATTGATCTCCATAGCTTAAGTGTTAAAGTGAAAAGTGCAGTGTTCTGAGAATGATTCCTTTGGAGTCATTTCTCTTTTTAGTGGGGCTCGTAGGGTCCATGTTCCGTGTATTCGGTTTGAGATTTTCTGTCGGATATGTACTAGGGGCATAATGATAATAAATTGAGAAAGAAATGAAAAGACAATGAAAAGTAAGAAAAGAAAGTGAAAAAGGACCATAATGAAAGAAAAAGAAAGTTTAGGGGCAAAATGGTAATTTTTCCAAAAAGCATAAAAAAGTTAGTAAATTAAGTAAAAATTAATTAAATAAGGATAAAATAGTCAAATAATGGTTAAATTATTAAAAAGGTGAATTTTATTGACAACAAGGACTAAAATGTAATTTCGCTTAGAAAGGACTAATTGAGCGTAAAGAAATGTAAATGACTTCGTTTATCCGTTTAAAGATCATAATTGAGCTTGTAATGGCAAAATTGTAATTATGTGACAAAAAGGGAATAACCTTGAAAAAAAAATGTTAAGTTATTGTTTTAATAATTGATTTTATAATTATGTTTAGATATGTGTTAATACTTAAGACTAATAATGAAAATGTTAGGAAAGGTATCGATTATTAGTCACCACTGAGCATTTTGAGTGCTCAGCGTGTAGTTTTACTGCGCGCAGGTAATCAGGAGCTGGAGCAAGAATTCAGATTGCGGAATTTCTTTTAAAATGCTCTAGTTGTTTAAGTTTTGGCATGTATATATATATAAGTACAAACTTTACTTTTGATCATGTAATATAAACGGAAGTTATTGTAATAAGTTGAGTTTGAATTGTGAATGAAATGGAATGTATGTCAGGGAATGATTTTAGTAGTTGTTATTACTTGTTGTGCCTCTGAGAGGCTATGTGGTTGTTTACTTTTCAGGGGGCTAGTACTATGTACAGCCGTTATATTGCAGAAATTTTATTAAGTGCATAGTAATTTGAGACAGTTATAGGTTGTCGACGATTTATTTGTATAAGTTGAATCATGTTAAGGTAGTATGGTAATATAAAGGTTAAGTTGGAAAAAAAAAATTTCCGGACTCCGGTCATCGGTACATAGTTAGGAGGGATAAGGGTGTTACATTTTGTGGTATCAGAGCAGTGGTTTAGACGGTTCTAAGATCGGAGTGGGTGCAATGTTTGACTTAAATTAATTATACATGCCAATTGTTATTTTGAGAAGTTGTTTTGGAATTAATGAATTCTTGCTCCATTTTGTTTTATAGTGAAAAGATGTCTGGCGATCCGAGCCGTGAGGCAGGAGATGACAGGAGTGAGGCCTCAAGTAATATGGGGCAACAGGAGGTTCCACAGCAGCAGGCACCTCCACCAGTAGCGCCTCCTCCTCCTTCTCAGCTGGATTTTCTTAATTTGATGTCTGATTATATCCAGCAGCGACTTCAGGCTGCGCAGGCTCAGGCACCGACACCAGTAATTCAGGTTCAGCCGCTTGCTCCACCTAGGAGAAAGCCTATATTGGAGCAGTTAAAAAGATTGGGAGCTGAAGATTTTTCAGGTCAGGATCCCTTGACACCAGCAGCTGCAGAAGTATGGTTATTCAAGATAAAGAGATTATTGGAGATCACCCACAACCCTTTGGAGGAGAAGTTTGAGGGAATCACTGCTTTTTTACAGGGTGGGACTCTGTCAGGCGACATACTCCTACAGATCAGTTAAATTGGGAGTTCTTCATTGATCAGTTTGAGAAGAAGTATATTGGGGCTAAGTACAAGATTTCCATGCAGGACGCCTTATGGAGATTGAAGCAGGGGAATCGTTCTGTGGCAGAATATGATCGAGAGTTTGAGTGCTTATCTGGATGAGGGACTGGCTATAGAAGAAAGACTGTGTCAGCATTTTGAGAGGGGTTTACACACAGAGTTGAGACAGATTATTGGAGCCCAGCATTACCCTAATTTGCGGGCTATGATTGCTGCAGCTCTCAAGTTAGAAACTACTCAGGTTGAGCAGGCAGAGCGGCAGTCTCGATTTCAGCAGAAGAGAAGACAGGGACAGAGCAGTGGAAAGTCAGGGCAGAGTAAAAAGTAGAGGGGTCAGCAGGCACCTCAGGGTTATCCACTGGCAGGTAGAGGACAGGGTGGCACCTCCCGTGGCAAGTCTACTGCCACTTCAGTACCTAGTGCACCCCGAGGCAGGGATAACGGGTCAGCAGTACAGTACGAGCACTGTGGCAGGATTCATTCTGGGGAGTGTAGATTTTTGACGGGAGCCTGTTTCAAATGTGGGTCCAGCGACCATCAGATTAAAGATTGCCCTCTGATTCAGACTGCTTCAGTAGCTTCACCAGTTTCTGGCACTGGATCTTCTGCACCACGTGGGCGTGGTAGGGGCGTTGCTCTTAGACCTTCGGCCTCCAGACCAGTTGGCCAGTCGTCTCAGGGATTGAGGTGGTCAGGGGGACAGACATATGCTGTTAGAGCTTATGAAGAGGAGGATGCTCCCGATGTGATTGTGGGTAAATTCATTCTGTTATCTGATTTCGTATATGCATTGATTGATCCTGGCTCCACACACTCTTATATTAGTACAGAACTGGCTCGAGGTAAAGGAATAAAAGAGGCTTACTTGGACCAGGATATCTTGGTGAGTAATCCTCTAGGGCATAGTGTGGTAGTGAACAAGATATATAGACAGTGTCCTATTGGTGTTCAGGGACATATATTCCTGGCAAATCTTATTGAGCTGCCTTTTCGCGAGTTTGATTTGATTTTGGGTATGGACTGGTTATCCACCCATCAAGCGACCGTTGATTGCAAAAAGAAGAGAGTTACCCTATAACTTCAGAATGGTGATGATATCACAGTTGTGGGTATAAGATCTAATTTCCTGTCTGATGTGATATCCGCTACTGCAGTAAAAAGATTGATCAGAAAAGGTTGTGAAGCATATTTGTGTTATGCAGTGGAGGCGAAGAAAGATAGTTTAGAGGTGTCAGATGTACCCACTGTTGGGGAGTTCCAGGATGTGTTCCCTGATGAGCTTCCAGGCTTGCCACCTGTCAGAGAGGTGGAATTCTCTATTGAGGTCACTCCTGGCACTGCTCCTATCTCTATTGCTCCGTATCGAATGGCACCTGCAGAATTGAAAGAATTAAAAGTCCAGCTTCAGGAGTTACTAGATAAGGGGTTTATTAGACCCAGTACTTCTCCTTGGGGAGCACCTGTTCTATTTGTAAAGAAAAAGGATGGGACCCTTCGGCTATGCATAGATTACAAACAGTTGAATAAAGCGACGGTCAAGAACAAATATCCCCTTCCTCGCATCGAAGACCTGTTTGATCAGCTCAAGGGAGCGGGTGTCTTTTCCAAGATAGATCTGAGGTCAGGCTACTATCAAATGGGGGTAAAAGAAGCTGATGTACCCAAGACAGCTTTTCGCACGAGGTATGACCACTATGAGTTTTTGGTTATGCCATTTGGACTTACAAATGCACCAGCGGCCTTTATGGACCTGATGAACAGAGTTTTCCACCCTTACTTAGATCAGTTTGTGGTGGTCTTCATCGATGACATACTGGTGTATTTCAAGACACCGGAGGATCATGACAGACATCTCAGGATTGTATTGCAGACATTGAGAGAAAAGCAATTGTTCGCCAAATTCAGTAAATGTGATTTTTGGCTGAATAAAGTATCCTTTTTAGAACATGTCATTTCTGCAGAGGGTATTAAAGTTGATCCTTCAAAGATTGAAGCAATCCTTCAGTGGAAGCCACCCAAGAATGTAACTGAAGTGCGAAGTTTTCTGGGTTTATCTGGATATTATAGGAGATTTATCAAGGACTTCTCCACCATTATAGTTCCTATGAAACGACTGCTACAGAAAAATGTCAAATTTGTGTGGACTGACAAGTGCCAAGAGTGTTTTGAGAAGTTAAAGATGTTGTTGATAGAAGCTCCTATCCTTACTCAACCTGAGTCAGGCAAGGACTTTTGTGATCTACAATGATGCTTCCAAAAATGGACTAGGCTGCATTCTGATGCAGGAAGGTAAGGTGATAGCTTATGCTTCCCGGCAACTCAAAACGCATGAGAAAAACTATCCTACTCATGATTTAGAGTTAGCAGCCATTGTTTTTGCATTGAAGATTTGGAAGCATTACTTATATGGAGAAAGATGCTACATTTATTCAGATCACAAGAGTTTAAAGTATTTGCTTACCCAGAAAGAAATCAACCTTAGGCAGAGACGTTGGTTGGAGTTGATTAAAGATTATGATTGTTTTATCGACTACCATCCAGGGAAAGCAAATATAGTGGCTGATGCGCTCAGCAGAAAGTTTATGTCAGCTCTTCGGGCAATGAACACCAGCTTAAGTTTGGCATCAGATGGAGCCATAATAGCGGAGCTAAGAGTTAAACCAGATCTTGGGCATAAAGTGAAAGCAGCTCAGAAAAAAGGATGATAGATTAAAGGCGATTGTAAACAAACTCCAATATAGCAGCGAAAGTGATTACTCATTGTCAAATGATGGAAGCCTTTATTTTAAAGGAAGACATTGTGTGCCAACCCAGGAAGATTTGAAGAAAGAGATTCTGACAGAAGCACACCACAGTAGCTTTGCTATGCATCCTGGAAGTAACAAAATGTACCAGGATTTGAAAGTCTACTATTGGTGGCCAGGCATGAAGCGAGATGTGGCTGAATTTGTGACCAAATGTCTGACTTGTCAACAGGTGAAAGCGGAACATCAAGTGCCTTCTGGACTACTCCAGCCACTTGTTACTCCAGAGTGGAAATGGGATCAGGTGACTATGGACTTTGTAACTGGGCTACCTATGACTCAGTGAAAACATGATGCTATTTGGGTAATTGTTGATCGCCTCACCAAATCAGCTTATTTCTTGCCAGTTCGAATGGATTTCTCTTTGACCAGGCTGGCAGAACTCTACATAAAGGAGGTGGTTAGGTTACATGGAGTGCCTACATCCATTGTATCAGATAGGGATCCCAGGTTTACTTCTCACTTCTGGAAGAGTTTTCAAGATGCTTTGGGTACTAGACTTCGCCTCAGTACAGCTTTTCACCCTCAGACTGATGGACAGTCCGAACGAGTGATTCAGACATTAGAGGATATGCTTCGATGTTGTGTCCTTGAGTTTGGCACTAATTGGGAAAAACATTTGCCTTTGGCTGAGTTTGCTTATAACAATAGCTATCAATCCAGCTTGAAAATGGCTCCGTTTGAAGCATTGTATGGTAGGAAATGCAAGACTCCTTTGTGTTGGACTGAACTGAGTGAGAGGAAGCTTTTGGGTTCAGACTTGATTCATGACTCTGAAGAAAAGGTCCAAATCATTAAAAGCAGACTAAAAGAAGCAATGGATCGTCAGAAGTCATATACAAATCTAAAAAGGAAAGATATCGAGTTCCAAGTCGGAGATAAAGTCTTTCTTAAGGTATCTCCATGGAAGAAGGTTCTGAGATTTGGAAGGAAGGGCAAGTTAAGCCCTAGATTTATTGGTCCTTATGAGATACTTCAGCGAGTGGGTCCCGTAGCCTATAGATTGAAACTGCCATCTACTTTGGAGAAGATACATGATGTCTTCCATGTGTCCATGCCCCGAAGATACAGGTCTGATTCAAGCCATGTGATAGCACCAGAGGAAATACAAATTCAGTCTGATATGGGTTATGAAGAAAGGCCAGTAAAGATTTTGGCTAGGGAAATCCGACAGCTTCGAAATAAACAGATTCCTTTGGTGAAAGTCCTATGGCATCACCATAATGTCGAAGAGCCAACATGGAAACCCGAGGCAATGATGAGACAGCGTTATCATCTACTTTTCAGTTCAGGTAAATTTCGAGGGCGAAATTTCTTTTAGTAGGGGAGAAATGTAATGGCTTCAACACCGGATCAGCCGTGAACAGTACTTCCCGATGGTGAATAGTGCTTTCTGGGCCCGAAAAGACACCCGAAAGTGAAAAATATTTTATTGGACCATCGGAAAGTATTAAGACACCCGAAAGTCAAAAATATTTTATTGGACCATCGGAAAGTATTGGTCATGGTGAGTCCGGGGTTAAAATTTCAAGTGAAATTGAGGTCCAATAGACCTTTAAAGGTCAAAAATACGAAAAAATTAGCGAGTCAATTTTCCTGGTAGGGAAGGTGACTTGATTTTGCGTAAATAATTAAAAATAGTAAATAAACTCCGAATATTGCCAGATTTTGCATGCCTACATGAATTTTTGTGTAGAATATTTTAGTGATGAGAATGAAATTTTTTGGTGACACCGAAAGTAGTCGAATCGGACCGATAACGAACTCCGATTGAGCCGAAAATTTTTGTGCTAGCTATTTTTTATGTGATAAGAGTGATAAAATTATTTTTAGAGTGATTTGATGGCTGGAAGAGAGATAAATTGGATTAGGCCTTTAGGGGCCTAAATTGGGCCTTTATAGTTAATTGGGCAAAGCCCATCATTTTGGCCCAATTTTAGGCCTATTAGGGAGGTATATAAAGGCTGAAATTCTGGAGAAAACTCCAAATTTTTGCTGTGTCTCCTTCCTCCTTCATTTGGCCGAATTTACTCTCATTCTTCTCTCTCTCTCTTTTGCTTCTTAACCACTCAATATCTCTCTTAAATTCCAATTTAGGAATTGTAGATCCATCCCTCTAATATACTAAAATAGCTTCACTTGATTGATTTGGGCAAAGGAAGTGAAGAAATCAAGAAAAGAAAGAAAGAGGGGTAAGTTAAAGCTTGAGAATTTGAATATTTTAAATTGATTTCTTAGTGATTTTTCATAGATTTTTGGGTGTAGATTATGATTATGAGGTTGGTTTTTGCATTTGAGAACAAGAAAATGAAGAAATCTAAGCTTGAATGGGCTGCCTATGTAGGTGGTGAAGAAAGAGGGAGTTTTTCAAAGGACAAAGGCAAGAAAAAGGAAGCCTAGACTCCCTAATTCAAGATAATTTTGTAAGTGACTAATTAATCTTTACATTTTCTAAGTTTATGAATTTCTTTTAATTATGTAATTAGGGTAAAAATGTCTAAAGTGGTTAATTGATGTAAATAGGTTAGGATAATTGTAATTAAGTTAAAGAATTGATGAATATAAGATGAAAATGAAAAGAAGAAAATTTTTAAGGAAAAAAAAACATGGTGGCCGAAATTAATATTAAGGGAAACTAGTGAAAAAAATGCAAATAATTAATATATGTTAGCTTCAAATCATTGTAGACATGATAATTAGTGTACTTGAATTTTTAGAGAATGTTTGAAATTAATTTGGGAATTTTCAAGATCATTTATAGTGTATGTATGTAGTAAAAGTTGTGATTTATAGTAAGTTAATTGATTATTTTAATTAAAAATGATAATAAATAATAAATAATGCATAAATAAATTTTATTGGTATTTATTGAAATTAATGTGATTTTTATTTAGAATTTAATGTAATATGTATATTGAAAATAATTGAATTATTGGTTAATAATTGCATAAAAATGTTGAAAATGGTGAATTTATGTGAAATTAAATTAAGGTCAATTAAAAGAAATAAAAAGTCAATTATTAAATTTTTTTTCGGATTTGAAAAGAATTAATAAAGTATTTATTAATGTGCCCTTAGAGTTAGTCTGACAGTAAAAACTAGTTCTGGATATAGTTGACTAGCCATAGGAACACCCTTTACCGCGGTACAGTCATGACGACTTGCTTTGCTATGGGTAGGATCATTGATCTCCATAGCTTAAGTGTTAAAGTGAAAAGTGCAGTGTTCTGAGAATGATTCCTTGGGAGTAAAGAAATGACTTTTTATTGACAACAAGGACTAAAATGTAATTTCGCTTAGAAAGGACTAATTGAGCGTAAAGAAATGTAAATGACTTCGTTTATCCGTTTAAAGATCATAATTGAGCTTGTAATGGCAAAATTGTAATTATGTGACAAAAAGGGAATAACCTTGAAAAAATGTTAAGTTATTGTTTTAATAATTGATTTTATAATTATGTTTAGATATGTGTTAATACTTAAGACTGATAATGAAAATGTTAGGAAAGGTATCGATTATTAGTCACCACTGAGCATTTTGAGTGCTCAGGGTGTAGTTTTACTGCGCGCAAGTAATCAGGAGCTGGAGCAAGAATTCAGATTGCGGGATTTCTTTTAAAATGCTCTAGTTTTTTAAGTTTTGGCATGTATATATATATATAAGTACAAACTTTACTTTTGATCATGTAATATAAACTGAAGTTATTGTAATAAGTTGAGTTTGGATTGTGAATCAAATAGAATGTATGTCAGGGAATAATTTTAGTAGTTGTTATTACTTGTTGTGCCTTTGAGAGGCTGTGTGGTTGTTTACTTTTCAGGGGGCTAGTACTATGTACAGCCATTATATTGCAGAAATTTTATTAAGTGCATAGTGATTTGAGACAGTTATAGGTTGTCGGCGATTTATTTGTATAAGTTGAATCATGTTAAGGTAGTATGGTAATATAAAGGTTAAGTTGGAAAAAAAAATTTTCGGTCTCCGGTCACCGGTACAATGTTAGGAGGGATAAGGGTGTTACATCCAGAGTCTTTCCTTTCTTTTTCAATATCTGCATTGTTGTATGAACTATAGCACAGGCACCGAGCCTTATCCATTCAGATGTATTTGTGAGCTTGGGACATGAGCTCGATAAAATTGTTATGGGGCTTCTTACTAAAAAAAGTCATTTAAGTCTTGACATCTTGTGCTTTTGATCAATATAGTGATTGCCACCTCTAGGTTGAGGCTTTTTATGTCCATCGCTTCCATATTAAACCTTTCGACATAAGCTCATAGGGGCTCTCCCTTCTCCTGCATGACCCGATTCAAATCGGCTGACACCTTATTCGGTTTAATTGCTACCACAAACTTTGTGATGAACATATCACTGAATTGCTCAAAGTTTTTAATGGAGTGCTCAGGGAGGTTGCAGAATCAGGGCTAAATCCATCAAGGTCTGCGGGAAAATCTTGCATAGTGCAGTGTCATCTACTGTTAGCACTAGCATGATGTGTTGGAATTGGTCAATGTGGGATCGGGGGTCGGCATTGCCATTGTGTCTTAGTAAATTTGGGAGGTGTATTTTGGGGAATGGAGCAGCTATGATTTCCTTGGAATGTAGGGAACGAAAACTATCTTGGTATTGCAGGGTATTTCGATTTTGGTATATGACCATACGATCTTTGAGGAGCCTTTCAAACTATTCGGTTGTTAGGGTGACGGTGGACCCAAGTGCCGAGGGAACCGTCGATGAAAAGGGGTCTCTAGTTTGTGGTTATGAGGAACGAACAGGTTGGTAAGGCTGAGTAGGTTGGGAGGACGAATGTGTCTAGGCAACTATGGTTGACAGTTGGGCTAACAAGTTCTGTGATGCTTGCGGGGTAAGGCTGGAAGCATTTTGGACGGCAGCAGCGGGAGATGCTAAGGCTAGAGCATTATTTATGGGGATGAATTGTCGTGTTTCAAGGTGAGTGGTTAAGTCTGCTTGGTTTTCTGATGATGCAGGGTTTAGGTTGAGGTTTAAAAAAAGGTTCATGTTCCACGTTTACCACACCAAATGATAACAAGTAGAAATTCTGGTAGCTCAAACCACCTCCAAAACAATGAAAAACCAGTGGAATTTCCGACAAAGGAGCCTCTGATGGTTAATTCAGCAAAGGTCCGATGAGAAATAGAGTTATTTTAGTCAAAAAAGTGAGAAGATGATCCCTTACCAGATTTTCACCTTTTATGTGCCCTCAATTTCCTTTACGTGGGTATTGGGAAGAAATTCCACTATCTTTAGTTATTTTTTTCACTTCTCCTGTTTTGGGAGAGACATGAGGGGAAGGAAACTGTTTCTACCTTACATGGCAAAATTTCCTAGGATACTGGTTAATTGATTGAGGCCGAACTATTATGGTGTTCAACTTGTCTGAACTCTTGGCTAGGAGAGACCTAACCGGTCTGCATCAACTTACCTACCTTGTCTGTGAGATTGATCGGGCTACAAGTTAGGTCATGTTATCAACTAATAGTACTATTGTTGTCGCAAATTAACTTAATTCATTTTTTTTAACAATAAATTAAATTGTCACATAACTGAATTATTTTTACTCTCCAATTTGATACAAGATTATGCTGTATGTGATGATTTGTTTTTATTTTTGGCTACAAAAATGCTTGGCACATAAATTATTATTGTAGCAACAAGAGTCAAAACCTTTGGCACTATACTTTGCAACAGAGTTATAGGGTATGATTTGTGTGACATTTTTTTTGGTAGCAATAATTTGTTACTATCGAAGTTAATGATAAGAATTATTGTGACAATTAAATAAATTTCATATTTGTTATATTGAATGTGAACAAAATGTTTGTGATGATTAAACAATTAGAATAGCTGTTAGGATCAATAATTACATATATAGCTTTCAAAATAATATAACTTTTTTTTTATAAAATAAAAAAAAATATGAAAGGAAAGGGTGCGAAGAAGCAACATGGATTCCAGTAATTAATATTCCTTTCGTCTTATATGCTACTAGGCGTGGGCCAATTATGGCATTTTCTTTCCACTTTTATTCGATCATCATATACATACTAAAAAAAACACTTTTAGATCACATAAATCATTTTGTCCTATGCATTTTAATTAAGATATGATGTCTCAAATGAAATGAAAAAAAATATTTAATTTTAAATTAGCTTTACCTCAATTTCAAAATTTGTTTGTTAAAAGTTAATTTTTGAAGTAAACAGTCGCAACAATTTATAAAAAAAATATTTCATTTTTAAAATTAGTGGCTGTATGATATTTAACGCACCCCTCTCACACTTAGGATAAATAGGATATTTGATGTGTAAAATTTATAAAACAGGATATCCGGGGTTGGCCCAACATCAAAAATAAATAAATCTAACACTATGCAAATAAATAAATTTAAATCTAACTCCACTCTTAATTCATAAAATGAAAATTGTTAAAATTTTATAAAAAAATATTGCATTTTTGTAATTAAACATTTAAAATATTTAACCGTGGATGTTACAAATTATGCGAGATTTTGTACAAGAAAAATGAACAATAATAATTCTATTTTTTCCATCATTATGGGAAAAACATACATGGATTGTTGGAACCTATATATATATATATATATATATATATATATATATATATATATATATATGACACACAAAACAATTTCAATGTGGCAACTTTTCCCTTGTATATCTTCTAATTTGATTATAAATTATTTTTATTTTGAATAGTCATATAAAATTACAAGGAAATAAAAAAAAAGTCCACAAGTTACAAATTTAAGAGTTAATTTAATAGACTAAACAGATCAAACAGATTAAATGAATGTTCAATACATACTGACAAATCTAAGTTCAATTAACTCATTTATGATCAGAATTTAATTTACTTCTGTTTAGCAATTTGCCACTTTTAGATATAATTTGATACACTCAACTGTCAACTATTAACATCAATTATTTGTAATTACTTTTAGCTACCAGCTTCCAAAAATGTTAAACCAAATAAAAGATGCATTTAAAAAAATAATAAAGTAAATTTTTAAAAAATAATAACCGATTTTTAAGTTAACCAAATCGAAAATTTAAGTTTTTAATTTTTATTTTTAAAAATTGATGGTTAATAGTTGACTAACGGTTAACCGATATATATATATATATATATATATATATTATATTTTAAATTTTACGCTTGAATTTTTCCAGTATTTTTTTTAATTTATAAATACTATGATATATAAGTTTTCTATAATATTATTATAATACATATTTTTATTAAATAAACATTAAAATTATTTTTTTATTGCTATTATTTATTCATTACATGTATATAATTAACATTCCGTAATTAGTTATATATTGAATATGTTTAATTCTTATAATTAATTATGAAAATATTATTGTTCTTTTCATTCTTTTAATTGATATTATATTTAATTTATATTTTTTCATTCCTAAAATATTTTTAACTATTAAAAAATATTAAAAATTGTATAATTTATTAAATTTATATGTAAAATTTTGTAGTGGTTAATCAATAAATCGATTTAAAAAATTGATTAAAAATCGAAACCGATATAATGGTTAATAAAAATTAATAAACTGATTAATAAAATTATTAATGAACCGATTAACCGGTTCGTGCCAACCTCCACTGCACATCAACCAAAGCTACAACTACAAACTTCTTTTTCATTAAATCTGTATTTAGATTCTATATTAGACTAATCTTTGTTCTAAACTATGAGACCATTTTTATTTTTGCCTCAAAATTTTTTCCTATTTTTTACTCTAATATTAGTTTATTTTCTACTCGAGTATTTGTTTCTTTTTGCCTTTTGTTTTAGTTATTTTTAATAAGTATATTAAAATGAATATACTTAATTATTATTGTCCATTTATTTCCTTAATTTATTCCTAAAAAATTATAAAAGGCTTGGTCACTAGAGAATTTATATATATATATATATATATATATATATATATATATATATATATATATATATATATATATATATATATATATATATATATATATATATAAAGTGATTAAAAATCCTAATTCAACTTGAAATTCTCAAAATATCAATTTCAAACATAGTGCTTTTGAAATGATGAAAATTGAACAAAATAAATTGGGTAGAAATACTATAATCGTAGAGCTGGCAAAATTGACCAAAATTCATGAATCGACCCAAATTTATTTAAAAAAATTGATTCAAACCCAATCCAATCTAAATGAATACCCATTAGGTCAATCCAAAATTGACCCATTTTATTTTTCAATCCAACCCAACCTAATCCAATATCCACTTTTTAACTCATTGTGTCATTGGATATTAATCCAATGAGTATTTTCAAGATTCAAAGATCTTGACCCATTGGATATTAATTCAATGGGTGTTTTATGTAAATTGTCAAAATTTTAATTTTGATCCGTTGCATATTAACCCAATGACTGATAGCTGCTAATTTACAAATCTAATTCAATAAATACATAAAAAAATCATCGTTAATAGGATTTACGTTTTCGAAAAAAAATTATTTCTATCCATAAAAAGAATCAAATGCAAATAATATATAAATGTAAATATATAATCATATTGATTTTCATCTATTGCTTTTCGGTAATTAATCATTTCTTTTTTTTTCTTTTTATTGGGCTTATTTAATAAATGACTTCTAATTTCCAAGACGAGAGCACAAACAATGATGATGACCATCATCATCATCGCCAATATTTTAGTTGTTTCAAAGAAATGCACAGCTTTGGTTACTAAATCCATTTATCAACTTTTCTTCTTTCACAAAAAAATAAATAAATAAATAATTTAATTTATGTATTATTCTATTTTTTTTATCAATTTGCCTTTTAAAATTTGACTTTTATTTTATCCTTTTTGAAACTAAATAATTAATAATTAATTATATTTAAAATTTGAATTAATATTTTTATTTTTAAATTTATTAAAATAGATATATTTTATTTTGAAAATTGATATGGTTGATTGTTATGTGAAATAAACATAAAATCAATATATTTTAAATAATTTACTTTACTGATAAGAATAGATAAAAAATAATTGTATTTCAAATAAATTATATGTATCGTTCAACCCATGGATCGATCCAAATCAATCCAATTCATTAATGATCCATATTTTTTTATTTATTAATGACTCAATCCATTAATGACCCATCCATTAATTATCCAATCCAAACCCATTCAACCCGTTCATTTGTCACCTATATATATTCGTCTATATAATAAATACCACATGGTGAGTCTCATTATCATATAATTAATTATATGATGACTTATAGGAATATATGTATTCGACTCTTATATTAATTATTTATCCAATTGTATACATTTTTATTTTGCAAATTAACAAAAAATTAATTCCTAAAATAAAAATAAAAAATTGACTTGTATGCTTTTACTTTTAAAAGTCTACATATGTCAAGTGGCATTCAAGAGTGCGGATCATATATATATATATATATATATATATATATATATATATATATATATATATATATATATATATAAAGTGGTTTCTTTTGATATGAGCAAACGATATAAAAAGAATTGGTATCTTCTAGATAAAGTAAAAACATATATATATATATATATATATACAAACCCCAAATACATCCTCACTAAAATCCAATACATGGCTCTCCACTATTTATCACATCCTTTAGCACAGAAACAAATAATCAATTTGAAGAGGAATAAAATTGATTTGAAATGGATTGGCCCATATATCATTTTTTTTTTTGTTAATCAAACACGAATTACTAATTATGGATCGTAAATGGAGTATATACCATTGAAAAAACCACCTCTAATTATAGATTTGATAATACCCAATTCTTGATTAGTTGTTATTTAAGAATTAAACTTATGAAAGTGCAATTAAATGTCCTCCCAACTTACACAGGACATAAAGTTTTTTTTTTTTCAGAATAATTAATATGTAAGCTGTTTAAACATGTTTTGCTAAATTTTATTCTAATTCTTTTCTTCAACAAGCTGAAAGCATCTTAAATACCTTTAGTTCTTCATTTCCTTTATTTATATCTAGATATTCATTTTTCATTTAAACAATTACCAGATATCGATTAATATAATTTGTTATATATAATAAGACAAATAAGTAAAATGCAAAAAAATCTATTGTTTTCTTGAATTAGGATGATAAACACTTTATAAATTACATTGCTGGCACTTTTTCTTTCGCTTTACAGAATCTTCTTCATTTATGTATGCTTTGCTCACTTGTGAAGTTAGGATGGATAGGCTATAAAAGTCACACTCATGAAAGATAAATAGCAATATTTCAAGTGGTTTATTGCTCTTATCCTTCAAAAGAGAAAACTCAGAGGAAATTAAATGGAATCCTCTAGTGTGGAAAGTCCAATTATCATAGCAATGAAAGGTCCATCAACAAATAGAAAGAGCGAAATAGCTCGTGAACTAGCTGTCTACCTTCAATATCCTCCCCTCACAGAAACAGATATAATTCCAACCCTTAAAAATTTCGTTCCGAACCCTTCCATTTACACCAATTACAATGATTTAGCTTTCAAAATTATCACTCAAATCACTTCTACCCAACTCAGATTCGAAACTCAAAATCATCGTTAACACTCCACTCTCCAACCCTCAGCACTTCACTCAATTATATGAATTGGCAACCTCTAAAAATTCATCTCTCATTATCGTTGCATGCTTAGAGGAAGGCGATGCTCAAGATCTCAATGTGCACGATGTCAATAAAATCCTAAATCTCAATATTGACATGAACGAAACATTCAAAGCGGAAGATCTCAATGTGTACAATGTCAACAAGGTCCCGAATCTCAGTATTGACATGAACAAAACATTCAAAGCGGAAGAATTTGTTGCAAAAATGCTACAAACTGCAAAGTTGCATAAGAAAATGGTTGAAGATTCAAAAGTTTTGTCGTCAACCACTAAACTTTTATTAGATGAGAAAATTCTTAAACAAGCTCATGCACATGAACTTTCTATCATCTCAGACACAAAGGCTGCAAATATGATTGATAAATTCTCTTGCAATTATTGCAAAAAATCCACATCTATATCTAGCAATATCTATAAATGCTTACAATGCAATGAATTTATACTTCACAGAGACTGTGCTGAATTTTCAAAAAAATTAAATAAAATTAAAGATAAGTGTCCTTCATGATAAAGCCTGAAATGTCTTTATCCTGTAAGAAGGAGAGCTGGCAGTTGAAAGGTCGATCGAATGGCTGGACCTGCAGTAAGGAGTACCCGGTTGGATCCGGGTTTTAGCACTCCGAAACTTAAATCAGTAGCTTTTAAAGAAAGAGTGCTTAGCGAGAGAGAGAGTCTCAGATATTCAATACCTGAAATATTTGCATTTTAAACTATTTATAGGAGTTCTTTAGGAGGGGTACTTGAGTACCTTGGGGTGTGAGAACTGGAGTAGGAGTTGGTGTGCGGCGATGTGACAGGGAGCATGTGGAAGGTATGGATGCTAGCTTGTGTCAGTGGACCAGACAGGACAGGGCATCCCATCAGTCCGATCGGACACCGCGCTTTTATGTCTTGTCTTCCAGCTCATGCTTTGTCCTTTTTGTTAATGGTTTGGGCCATGCCAAGTGTGGTTGGGTCAGCTTGATTGAGCCTTTTGGAGATATTTTTTCCATAGTTATCACTTGTCTCCCCTCTGAACAGTCCAATCGGGCGATTTAAGCTTTTTGACGGAATTTTTAAATTTTCAAGGGATGCGAACTAATGAGTCTCGTCCAGCAATTTCGGACAACCTTTATGCATTTAATGCCTACACATGCACCGAGGGTGACGCTTCGTTCTCCGCTATGCATTTAATGCCTGCACATACACCGAGGGCGACGCTTCGTTCTTCGCTGTTTATGTATTTAATGGATTGGAAACATGTGGCGATTATCCAGCAGAGAGGTGGTTAGAAAATTCCAAAAGCTCATAGCCTATAAATAAATGACTTTGGGATGATTTTTTTTTTCCAGTGATCCTTAGCAAAACTCTGTCATGCCTTTTTTCACAAACTTTGTCATTTCAGTGATTTCGAAGTTTTTGCAAGATTACCCAAGTAATTCCTCATTCATAATATCATTTTTTATTTTTTCCTTTATCAGAGATGGCTTCAAGCAGCATCAAGTCTATAGATTGGAGTTTTCTTGAGGTTTATAAAAATCATGAGACCGTGGCTCGTTCTTCGAAACTCACGGAGGACAAAGTGGTTGAAATTCCTTTACAATACGATCTTTTCGCAAAGGTGTCCGCGATGGCTCACCCAAATTCCATGGTGATAAATGAGGGGACGCTTGGGCGTGAGAACAATAAGCCATTCATTCGCCATTTACGGACACAATCTCAAAGATGATATAACATAAGTTTTTCCCTTGTCATTGGAAGTTAAAACAACTTTCTGAACCATGCCTCTTTCAGCGTGCTTCAATTTTATACTATGATCTTGGCCATATTCTGTGCACTTTTTAATTACTATATCGTCACTCTGCAAATTGGCATCAATGTAAGGAAAACCATCATTATTAAGGTTGTCGACACGTTCGATTTTACTCAATATCAACCTCAAAATTTATATTGTCGTCAGACTTTTACCTCTGATCGATCAGATAGGAGGTCTTTAGGTGTTGGGATCCTCGTCTTGCGTATTCGATGGTGGAAGATCCGATCTGGGATGAGGATTCGATCGGGTTCCGAAGAAGTTTTCGAAACATAGTTTTTTTATGGTGGTTTTCTTCTTCACTTTGTAACTTGTAAGAACTCTTCATATATAAAAGTCAATTTCCCTTTCAATTTTTTGTCGTACTGCAATTCTCATTTTAGGCAAAATTTTATCATGAAAATAGTTAAGGAGAATAAACATTATCAACCATGAAGAGTGTATGAAAATCAGACATGGAGAATGCATAAAATTGACTAAGGAGAATACTTCCTAAATTCTAATGTGCTTTTCAAGCAGATCACTTAATCCAACCGAATTTAAAAAACAAATTTTTCATTCAGGCAAAAGTTGTGACTTAGATTTATCACGTCAAGCGCAGTAGGTGACTTTTCAGTCTTTAATTTGATTGAAGTATTAGCTGATCAGCTATTCATTGGAGAATCATGCATGGCGAATGACCTTTTGATCTTTACATTATTTTGAAGATTTGATGACTTTGCATATCAAGTGCCCAAAAGAGATAATTAACTCAATCGGTGATGTTTGCATGTTAGGTTCAAAATAACATTGAACTTTGGCAAATAAATTGATGGAGATTTAAACGAATGCACCTCGCATCTTTAGCTTGCAATGGGCGTCAAGCCTAGAAAATGGACTTATCTTATAAGCGAATTGATTTCAACTTTTACATCTTCAGCTGTGTCAAGCCTAGCAATTGGGACAATACCGACCGATCGGTCAATGCCCTTAGTTGTTTTGTGGAAACTGTCTTTTCTGGAGATATTTTGGCCAATTAGTGGCTTTATAGAGATTATCCACTCTAGAGATATTTTGGCCAATTACAGGCTTTATTGAGATTATTCGCTCCGGAGATATTTTGGCCAATTATAGGCTTTCACATTTTGAATTCGGGATAGACATCAAACCTAGCGAATGAGTCGACAAATGAACTTATAATGGAGAAAAGCTTACGCATTTTGGGCTCGAGATGAGCATCGAGCCTAGTGAGAGAGCTGTACCATAATCGAATTATGCCGATCAGATTTAGAGCATTCATCAATCGGGATTTCCATCAATTGGAATAAGACAATCAACCAGCAAACGAAAAAACAAACCCAATAACAAATTAATGAAAACATACATTTTTTTCCAAAGATGGAGAAAGAATGGAGAATACTCTCTTTATTGAATGTCAATTTATACATGATTATATTCAATACTTCTTTAGTACTTCGACATTCTGGCTTTCAAAGATGTCCGACCCTTCAAGGGTCCTGAGTCTATAAGTATTGGAGCTGAGGACTTTGAAGATTTCATAGGGGGCCTTCCCAGTTTGTCATGAGCTTTCGATTTTTGATATTTCCCATGCCTATATCTGTCTTTCTAAGGACAAGATTAACCACATTGGGGGTTCTTGCCTTTTTGAGTTATGGTTTTTAGCGACTCTTTGTTTGTAGGCAGCGATCATGGCATAGGTGTCTTCTCTTCTTTCTTCTATCAAATCCAAATCTTGGCATCTATCTCGGATGTTCATTCATTCAAAATAAAATACAGACTGATAGGACGAGAGATCAATTTCTACAGGTATAATTTCTTCGGAGCTGTAGATAAGAGATGATGGCATTTTATGGGTGCTGACTGTTGGAGAGGTCCTGTAAGACCATAAGATGCTTTGCAGTTATTGAGTCCAGTTGCCCTTTTGCCTCACCCAGTTGTTTCTTTAAGCCTTCCAAGAGTGTTTGATTGGAGGCCTCGGTCATCCCATTGCTCTGTGAATGGGTGATGAAGGCGAATCTTAAGGCTGATGTTAAGGTTTTGGCAAAAGCTTTAAGGATCAAGATGTCGAATTGCTTTCCATTATCTGGAATAAAAACATTGGGTAAGCCATACCTGCAAATGGTGTTTCTTCATGTTAAGTTTTTGACCATTTTTGCCTTGATTTTTGTTAGAGGCTCTGTCTCAATCCGTTTAGAGAAGTGGTCAACAGTGATAAGGAGGAAATTTGTGCCATGGTCGGACGGCCAAGATATGTTAATCGGGAGCATGCCTTCATAACTTCTACCGGATCGGCTTATAAGTCGGATCCACATTAATTTTATGGGTGATCACATTAGGGTCGATTCCGAAGATGTCTTTTGGCTTTCAGGCAAATGATGCCCAGTGGATCATCAAAACTTGCATGGTAGCCTCCTCGACTTCTTCACCCATGTTAGGTGTCTATTTGAATACTCTTGCCCTTTGCAAGTGTCTTTGCCTCAATTTTTTCCACAGGATCTATTCTCATCCCTCGCGCCTATTCGGATTGTCCTACCATCATGGCCTCTTTTTGGCACTTTATCGTAGTGACATATGCTTTTCTGGATGCCTTTTGATCATCCCTTAAAATGACGACGCCTTCCCTAGTTAGGATCTTTATCACCATGTATCGTATACTGGTGACAGCTCCAGTTTGAAAGAGTAGAGGCCTGCCAAAAATGGCATTATAGGCAAAGGTCATATCAATAACCATAAAAGTTACCTTTCAGGCGTGGGCTAGAGCCTCCTGGCTGAGCTCGATGAAAAGCTCGACAGATCCTACCACTGAAATGGTAGCATTGCCGAGTCTAATCAATGGTATGGCATTCGGTTTAAGTTCTCTGATCGGCAACCCCATGGCTTTATAAGCTTGGAGGGTAAGCACATTTATCGCACTTTCATTGTCCACCAATATCCTCCTCACATTGAAGTTATTGATTCGTGCCCTGACGACAAGGGCATCCTCATGAGGAAACAATATATCTTGTGCATCCTCATCGAATATGGTGACTGGGGCTAGCCATTCGAATGTTTGGGCGATATAGAAACCTTTCCCCTTTTTATTTCTGGAGAGGTCTTCTCCGTAGGATGACCCTCTAGTAATCATGTTTATGATCCCGATGTACGACCGACGAGGATCCTTATTTCTCAATTTTCTCTATTCGTTGTCGTCTTCATCATCGAAATCATCCTTCTTCAGGTCAAACTGTCTGCAGGGACTTTCCCCTTTGGCTGGACCTACAAACCTTTTGAGGTACCATCTTTGCAGGAGTCACTCAATTTCTTCTTTCAGCTGAAAATACTCGTCGGTTGTGTGACCGACATCCTTGTGGAATTTGCAATACTTTTTGTGGTTCCGAGTGTTTTTGCTCCTTTCATCCAGCCTCCTGGGCCAATTCACCTTTTGGTGCTTTTCCTTAATTCACATCAATTCTTGGGCTGGGTTGGCGTTGAGTGGAGTGCAGGTTTGAGTCTGTTGGCCACTGCCCTGATCAGATCTGAATCGGTCGACCTCTTTTCTTTTTCCTAAATTCCTCGAAGTAGAGGCTTTCTCAGGACTTCTTGCAATCTGCTCGGATGCAGGGACTCAGTTAAATGTTTGTCCATCTGGGTGTTGGAGCCTGTCCATAATACTACCCTTTCTGCCATGGCTGGACCTTAAGGCATCGTCCAGCTGGATGTGCTACTTAGCCCTTTCTATTAGATCAAAAAAGCTGGTTGGGAGCCTTGTTATGATGGACTCAAACAATGACCGATCAACGATGTCGTTGGCTAGAGCCTATGGATGCCATCTCCACACTTACATTTCTCACCTCCGACATCGTGGCTTGAAACTTGTCGATGTAGTCTCGAAGACTTTTGCCGTTTCTCTAATAGAGGTTGCATAAATCGCTCATAAATTTTGGCGTCCGTATCTGTACGATGAACCATTTGGTAAATAGTTTCTTGAGTTGTCGAAAGGAGGTGATTGACTCCTAGGGGAGTTTGTGAAACCAGTTGAGGGCGTCTCCTCCCAAAGTAGTAGGAAAAATCCTGCAAGCAACCCTTTCGTCATAGGTGTACACTTGCACTTTTGTTAAATATTTTGAAAGAAGAGTGGTAGGGTCAGTTTTACCTGTATACCTATCCATTATCACGTCCCTCCACTTGGGAGATAGTTCTGACTTCATGATTTCCCTACAAAATGGGAAGGCCGTGTTGTTGCGGGTGTTTCCCTCGAACATGCCTTTTCTGGGACCTGTCAAGTCAAACTGCTTGAGTTTCTGCTTGAACCATTTGTCCTCGCTGCTCATGGCTGTTAAGGCGCACTCATCTCTTTGCCCCCTCGTGCGACTGCAATTTGGCGTGCACATGAAGGACAGATCATCCCCAATGGATGAGGTTAAGGATCTGCTGGGGATATATGACGAGTCTCTACTCGAGGACATCGTCCCCTTCCCCCTGTCGTATCTGCATGGAATTTTGACTCCTGTTCTCCTTGTATCATGAGCTCAAGGCTCATTGATGGAGATCCCATTATTCCTTCTTCTTTCGAAATCTTCGGCTATAAAGTCCATTTCTTGGCCTCTTTCGAAAGTCTTAGGCACTTTGCCCTTTTTTAGCGTTTGGACAATGCTCTTAGTGAAGTCACTAAAAATGGCACGCATGTTCCTGATGGTAACAGGAGTATCCTTCGGTTGTCTCATGACTGTGACATTGAAGTCCGGGAGGAGGTTACCTTTAGTAAGTGATCTGGGAGATCTCTCTCTTCTCCCTGAGGGCCATAAATACTTAAAAGAAATAAATTGAAATGGCGATAATGCCGAAAATACTTAAAAGAAAATGGCGATAATGTGGAATTACTGATGGTATAGTTTCAAACTCGAAACAATCCATGAATGCGACAAAGTTTTTCTAGATAGATCCTTAAGCTTATAAGCACTTCCATTAATAACTTTATAGACTATATACGGTCTTTCCCAATTCGGGTTCAGTTTGCCAACTCCTACTGTGGTCTACACTGCCACAACTTTTTTAAAGATAAGTTGTCCTACTTGAAAGGACTTCGGCTTCACTCTTTGATCATGGTATGATGCCATGCATTTCTTATAGGCTACTTATTAGATTTGGGTGAGCACCATTTGCTTTTCTAGCCTATGTAAGTGTTAAAGGTGGTTGGTTTCGTTGTCATTATAATATTGGGAAGTTCGAATGCTCGAAATTCCTATCTTACAAGGAATGACTACTTCAACTCCATATGTAAGTGAGAATGGTGTTACTCAGATTGCTCCTTGTGATGTGGTTCGGCATGTCCATAACACGTTGTTGAGCTCATCTACCCAAAGTCCCTTGGCTTCGTCAAGTCACTTCTTCAATTTGGATAAAATAGTTTGGTTAATTACCTTAGTCATTCCATTGAACTGAGGGTGGTAAATAGAGGTAAAGCATAATTGGATGTTTAGCTTTGAGCAAAATGTTTTGAAGGCTTGACAATTAAACTATTTTCCGTTGTCTGTGATGATGCAGTGCAAAATCTTGAACTCGTGATAACATTTTTCTACAAGAATTTGATTATGTTTGCAAGAGTGATGGTGGTAAAGGGCTCGGCTTCTATTCACTTTGTGAAATGGTCAATAGCCGCCACTAGAGACTTTCACTGGTTGGTTGCTTTAGGGAAAAGGCCCTGGGATATCAATTCCCTATTGCTTTAGTGCTTAATGTTGACAAATCTTTGGCATTTGTCACATTTTCAAACTAAGTCCTTGGCGTCTGTCTTCATCGTGGGCTAATAGTACCCTTACAGAAGTGTTTTTCGAGCTATAGACCGTGCACCCTTATGTGCATCACATACGCCTTCGTGAATCTCCTTTAAGATGTAATCTCCTTCCTCTGTACTTAGATATAGTGTCCACGAATGTGAGAAAGATCATAGGTATAGCTTTTAATCTAGTACTGCATACATACTCAATCTTTTGACTATTTCTCGGGCTTATACTTAGTCCTCTGACAGAATTGCTAAAGTCAGGTACTGATAAATAGGAAGACGCCATCCATCCATTGGCCCTTGCACTTGGATTTGATAAGTTTCATAGGTTGGTTGTGAGATTATTTTCCAAACAATGTCTGTTAATTGTACCGTGACTTAAGGGAAGCTCATTTAGCCAGGGTGTCTACTTCTTGATTTTCTGCTTGGGGTATCTATGTGATTGTTTAGGATCTCCTGACTCTATCCAATCTGGCTAGAAGAGTTAACTTTAATTCTTTATACCAAACCCTAGAGCTTTATTTGGTTTTAAATTTCCCTAACAATTGACTAACCACCAGGTACGAATCAGAGAATAACTCTAGTGAGTTCAATTTTATCTCAATCTAGTTGTAGGCCAAAACACAAAAGCCTCATACTTAGATATATTGTTAGATGCTGGAAAGGTTATGTGCATCATCCCTCGTATGCAAATATTTCCAGGGTTTGTTAATACAACACTGGCTCCTACTCCTTCCAAGCACGCAACCCCATCAATATGTAGGCTTTATGAGAATTTTATCGGCTCAGGTGGTGGTGCATGCAACTCCACGACAAAGTCTGCTAGAATTTATGCGGCTCAAGTGGTGGTACAGGGCATGGCTCATACCTTATGTCAAACATACCAAGGCGAGCTGCCCATTCGGTCAGTTTTTTCGAGGCTTCTGGTCTTTATAATATCTTTCGAAGGCTTGAGTTAGTTCAAACCATTATGGTGTGTGCTTAAAAATATGGATGCAGTTTTATTGTTATGGTGACTAATGCAAAGGCTAACTGATCTAGAATTAGATACTTTAGCTCGGATCCTACTTTGCTGGTGTAATACACCGAGAATTGCTGAGAGCCCTCCTCTTGAACTAAAACTACACTTACTGCACCTTCAGAAATAGCTAAGTACATATACAAGATTTCACAAATCTAGGGCCCACTGAGAAGTGATGGGGATGTGAGGAATTGCTTCAGTGCTTCAAAGGCCTACCGACAATCTTCTGTTCACTTAAAGTTCCTTGGATTTTTGAGTGCCTAGTAGAAGGGCAAGCGCTGCTTTGCCGAACAGAAAATGAATCTTCCCAGAGCTATTATTTTGCCATTGAGCTTTTGAAAATCCTAACTATCTTAAAGGGCTCCATATCCAAGACTGCTCGAATCTTTTTGGGGTTGGCCGCTATTTCTCGCTTTAAAATAATAAAATCCAGAAACCTTCTGGATTGTACCCCAAAGGTGCACTTTTCGGGGTTTAACTTGAGGCTTGCGTTTTTTAGGGTAAGAAAAGTTTCCCTAAGCTCGTTGGGTAGGTCCATTGATGTATTGCTTTTAACAATCATATGATCCATATAAATCTCCATATTTCTTCCTAGCTAATCATTAAAAATCCTGTTCATTAGTCTTTGATATGTTACGCTTGCATTCTTCAACCAAAAAGGCATAAACTGATAACAGTAAGTGTCTCGGTGGGTGATGAAAGCAGTATTTTCTTCATCTGTTGGGTTAGTTGGTATCTAGTGATAGCCCGGCGATGTATCCAGAAATATATATTCCTCAAACCTTACTGTAAAGTCCACAAGAAAATTTAAATTTGGTAAAGAATAACTGTCTTTTAGGTATGTCTTGTTCAAATCAGTAAAATTCATACACATTCTCCATTTTTTATTGGCTTTTTTCATGAGCACCATGTTGGCCAACTAGTCTAGATAGAGTATTTCTCTGATGAAACCGTTTTTCAACAAAGTGCTCTTCTCTTTCTCCATGGCCAATTGGCATTCAGAAGCATGGTTTCTCTTTCTTTGCTTTACTGTCTTACATTTAGGTTGGATGTTTAGGGAGTGAGTTATCAATTCTGGAGCTACACCCTTGATGTTTGATGGTTGCCAGGCAAATACATCTGCAAATTTTGTTAGTACTAATACAAGGGCTTATTTGTCCGAACTTGTTTTATTGGTGGACATCTGTATACTTTTTCTTGAGAAAAGCTCAACACTCTGCAACATCTCTCCAGCTTCAGCCTTTTGAGCTCTACGTTTTGGGATGTCCATCATATCTAGTGGTAGAGCTTAATTGGCTTCTTTCAGCATTATGATATAGGTTTCTCAAGCTGCTATTTGGTTTCCTTTGAGCACTGCTACCCTTTCTGCGGTTGGAATTTTAAGTACCAAGTTCTACATAGATATACAAGCATCAACTGCGGCCAATAAAGGCCGACCAAAAATCACGTTATATGATAGAGGAATATTAATTATTATAAAATCTGCTTCGTACATCCGAACTATTATTTCATCTTTGAGCTGAATAGGCAAGCTCATCGATCCTTTCACCCTGATAGGTTACCCTAATGTTTATGTCTTTTAAGAGATTCTCTGACACTCCTAACATTTTGCAAGCTTGCAGTGTAATCAAGTTGACTGTGCTTCCTATGTCTACTAAGATTTGCTGGATTGAAAAATCCTTGATAAGTGCTTCAACCACCAGGGCATATGAGTGTGGCTGTCGAACATGAGATCTATTAGCTATTGAGAACTGAATGGTGTATGGATGGGTGAATGTGCCAGACTTGATAGCAAACACTTCTTTGGCCTTCCTCTTCTTAGAATCGTTGTATGCATTGTAGTATTTTCCTCCTGCTGTCATGTGAATGACTCCGATAGGGGCCTTTTTTCTTAAGCCAGCTCTGCTCTTGTTCTGCTGGGGTGTTGGCAACCTATGTCTTCTATCTTTATTATTTTACTTCACAAACTGTGACAGGTTATCCTTTCATACCATATGCTCTATCTCTCTCTTGAGCTGACGACATTATTCTGTTCTATAGCCTTTATCCTTGTGAAAACTGTAATAGAGGCCCTAATCTCTATCCGGATCTTTTCTCATTGGTTTGGGTCAACTGACTTCCCCATTTTGCTTTATCTATGTTAGGATCTCGGATCTGGTAGTGTTGAGAGGCATGAACCTATCTTCCTTCCTATTTTTTGAGTAAGGAGTAGTGGCAATATAAACCCAGTTAGATGAGTTGGTTCCTCTATAAACTGTTGATTCATTCTGACCCTTATTTCCTTTATCCTTCGTTGTTCTTATTATGTCATTCCTCTCCATGTTTGCTTTCTTGTATGTATTATGCCATAAATGGCGAGCTTTGTTCATCCTGATGTATTTATGGGCTTGGAATATGAGCTCGATAAAGTCATTTGGAGGTTTCTTGCTCAGTGAATTGCAAAAGTCTTAGCATCTCGTGTTTTAAATCAGTGTGTTTATTGCCACCTCGATATTAAGATTTTATATATCCATCGCCACCATGTAAACACGAAGGGGCTTGCCTTTCCCTTGATGTACCTAATTCAAATGTTTGAGACCTTAGTAGGTCAGATGGCAGGTACGAACTTTGCTATAAACATATCACTAAACTATTTGAAATTCTCAACGGAGTGCTCAGAGAGGTTTTTGAACCAAATCTAAGCTGAATTAGTCAATGTCTGTGGGAAGATTTTGCATAATACGACATCATCGGTGGTTAGCACTAGTATTGTGTGATAAAACTGATCTAAATGGGCTTGAAGATTGGCCTTTTTGTTCTACTTGGGTAAGTTGGAAAGTCAAATTTTTGGGAAGGAAGTGGCTAGGATTTCTCTAGATAGATGAGATCGAAAACTACCCCAGTACTGTAAGGTATTCTGGTTTTGGTACTTCTGCATTCGTTCTTCGAAAAGCCTTTTGAATTGTTCGACTGTGAGGGTAATGGTGGATCTGGGGGCAAGGGGAACCGCTGAGGAAAAGGGATATCTAATAGGTAGCTAATAAGGCTGTAGAGGTATAGGTTGAGGTACTTAAACAGTTATGGATGATAATGTTACCAAGAGAGATTGTGTTGTTTGCGAAGTGAGGCTGAGAATGTGTGTTAGGTTTGAAGCATTAGTCGATGGGAGAAATTGTTGTGTGGGAGGGGGAGCTGGTTGATTTGTTTGATTAGGTTGGTCTTCCGATGAGGCAAGGATAAGGCTCAAATTTGGGAAAATGTCCATGTTCCACGATCACCGCACCAAATGATGACTGGGAGGAAAATGTGAGCTCTTCAAAGTCATTAGTCACCTAAAAAGTACAAAATCGATCGGGGTTTTTCGACTAGGGAGATTCCGACAGTTAAGTTAGTAATTTAATGGTGAGGAAAATAATAAGAAAAGTTTGGTTTTCATACCTGATTCTGACTCTATTTATAAGTGAAAAGTTCTCCTTTGTTTAGGAAGCTTGAAGTAGAGTTCCTCTCCATGAAAAACTCTTGCTCTCTTTAAATAGGATAATCCTCATCTCTTCTTAATTAAGGAGAGAGAATAAAGAAAAAGGTATCCATTCCTGATAATTCGGGATCATTCCAAATTCTAGATGGTGCTATACAAATCCTTTGATGTTCGGCGCAACCGAATATTTCACTGGGATGATCTTAACCGAGCTAGTAAGCCAGGCTAATATAGTTGTATTGTAACACCCTTAAAGGAACCTTAACGGAACGGTTCACTCTAATATGAACTTATAGATTTGCCTGAAATTTTTTTTACACCGATAACCAATCTTATACAAACACAAGTCATTGAAAATTCGGGCAGCATAACGACTACCCACTTTATGACCCCCTGAAAATCAAATAATACACAGCCTCCAAAAGGCACAATAATTTATCATATTTAACAGATACATAACATTCCATAAATTGCATACCAATCATAATCATTTACTGACATAACAAAAGTTACTATTAGTAAAATAATAATCCAAAATACAATCAAGTCTTACTATCCTTAGCTGAGTATATACATGCCAAAAATACTTAAAAGTTTAGACAATACTTTTCTTTAAGCTTCACTCCGCTGTGTACTATGCTCCAGCTTATCTTTAGAATCTGCACGCAGTAAAAACTACATGCTGAACACTAGATATGTTCAGTGGTGACTACCAATCCTAAAATTTCCAAATTAAGCATAATTATCATATTTATGCTAATTTTTACGTTAACTTGTAAATTCTTATTTTGTCTTATCAATATTTCTTTTAATAATTTTGACAGTCTTTTAACAATTCATTATTAACATTTTTGGCAGGCTTGTTAGTTTGGTTCTAAATAGTTCAATCTACTTCAAAATATTTTCTTTAGTAATTTCAATTGCAAAAGTTACTTTACTTTTCTTACTTGACATAACTTTAACTTTTTCTATTCGATTTCTTATTTAATTATATCAATACAAACATTAATTCTTTAATGGTTTACATTATTATTTGTCACTGTAATCGTAAATTTTCTATTCACTACTTGATATCTTCATTAATCACATTTTATCCTTTTTATTAGCAAATTTACAATTTTGCTGTTTATTTATTTATATCACTTTAGCCTTTTGATTTATTTATCAAAAGTCAATTATTAACACTTTAATATTTATTACACAGTAATATTATTACTTAGCAACTTTGAACAATAGTCATTTTTAGACTTTTATTATAACTTTAATTTTATTTTACAAATTTTCATTCTCAAAACAGAAATTGGTATACAATATACCAATTGATCTTTGTTATACCTATTTCACTTCTGACTTTATTTATTGCAAAATTTCTAATTTATTATTAATAAGCTTATTTTTACTTTTTAAACTAACAGTCGATGTACATTACATTAATTTACAATTATTTTGTCATTTTTATGAAAAATTACATTTTAGTCCCTGCTGGATACAAAATTTCATTTTTAAACAGTTTAGCTATCAAATAACTATTTTATCTTTATTTAAGCAATTGTTACTTAATTTACTTACTTTTTACTTTTTTGAAAAAAAATACTATTTTGCTCATAAACTTTCTTTTTATTTCACTTTAGTCCCTTTTCACTCTTTATTCACACTTATCGTTATCTTTTCACATTTTTATCAATTTACTTTCATTATGCCCTTAGTACAGACCCGACAGAAACTCTCAAATCGGATACACGAAACATGGACCCCATGAGCCCCACTAAAATAGAAATAATTCCCAAGGAATCATTCCCAAAACACTGCACTTTTCACTTTCACTTTACACTTAAACTATGGAGATCAACAATCCTACCCATAGCAAAGCATGTTGCCATGACTTGCACCGCGGTAAGGGTGTTCCTATGGCTAGCCAACTATATCCAAAATTAGGTTTTACTGCCAGACTAATTATAAGGGCACAGTAAAATATTACTTTATTAACCTTTTTAATTTCTAAAAAATCCAAAGGTTGACTTTTTATTTCTTTCATTTTTCCTTAAACATTACACTTTGTCAATCACATTCTTTCTTTAGTGCTATTGATCAGACAATAACTTTTTCCTTTCGATTCCTTTTTCTTTCTAATTACTTTTGCGTGAATTATTTTATAATAATTCACTATAAATATTTATTATTCTTTCAATTTTTAATTAATTATTTTCTCAATATTTTTTTATATTTTGTGAATTATGTCAGGTAAATTTACTCTTTTTCTTTCTTTGCACTTATTGAATTATTTTCTTATAATTCAAAATTTTACTTTTACAGTAATTTTATTTACTTTTAGACTTTTAGTTAATCCCTTATTTTTTCGGTCTGAAATTACAATTATTCAGAATTTACAATACTTTATACGGATTGTGAATTATTTATAATAATTCATCATTTTATTCGAATTATAAATTATTTTGTAATAATTCAATACGGTTACTTAACTTACTATACTTCTTATTTTTCTTAAATTCGTCATTTGACTTTTTCATTTTCTTTATAGGGAATATAAATTAATTTGTATTAATTCACTAACTTTTGCTTGTTTATTGAATTATTTTTCAATAATTTAATATTTTCACTTAAGCATATTAACTATTTATTTTTTTAAAATATTCTCATAAATCACATAAATTCTATAAAAAAATATGTGAACAATATTTTTTAATTATTATCATTTTTACTCATTTTATGAATTATTTCACCATAATTCATCATTTATCTACTTATACTTGTTCTTAGCTTCAAAATTTTTAAATAAATTCCATAAATCTTCTAAAGATTTATGGACATTATATTTCATATTTTACCTTATTTTATGTCTTAATTTCATCAAATTGCTTAGTGTATACATTCTTTTTCTTTAATAATGGATTTTGGTCCTTAAGAATTTTCTCCTTAAAAATTTATTTTAATTTAATTAAGCTTATATTTAAGCTTAATTAAGGTTCAATTGTATTATATTAAGGGTAATTTCAATATATATACATTTTTTTAATTTTTTCTTAATTAAAAATTCAATAAATATTTCAAAAATATTCACATAATGTCCATAAATTTCACAAAAATTTATACATGCATTATTTCACATATACAATTAAATTGAGGCTTAAATTCACAAAATACTTAACATACAATTTTTTTTCTTCCTCAAGAATTTCGGCCACTCCCCTAAAATTTCCTATAAATTTTTTTCATGCAAATTAAATATTCTAACACACTTAATTATAGTCTAATTGCACTATTACACAATTAATTTCAAATTTAATCAATTATACAAAATTTTTCTTAATTAATCCTAAGGAAAATCATTAAATTAAATGAAAATTATTAAAATTTAGTAGTCACTAACCTTTTTTCATGCCTAATCTTCCTTTGGACTTCCTTTTGTTCACTTGAAATCATGAAAATCACCATCAAATAAAAACTTCATTCCTTGGCTGAAATTTTCACCTCAAAATTCACCAAGATAACCACAATTTCAGCTTAATACAACCTTAAGAATATACTTTAGGCACCTAAATCTAGCTATAGGTGCCTTGAAATCAAATTAAAAATCAAGATTTCACTTACCTAAAATTAATCTCCATGCCTTAAATACTTATTTTTCTTGGCTTTTTTGCCTTAAATCTTTGGTTTGAGATTAGATCCAGCAACTAGAAAGGCTGGATAACATTTTTGGTGTTTGGATCAAAGTGAAAAGATGGAGAACAAATGAAGAATTTTGAAAAAATGAAAAAGAAATGGAGGTTGGCCATAAGAAGAAGAGGAGCTGCTGGAAGCCACGTGAGAATCTCTGGAAAAATTGAGAGAGTTCATCCCTTATATACTCTCTAAATTGGACTTTTGTTTGGGCTAAGTTTAATGGGCCTTGATTAATTAATCAAGCCCACTCACTAACTAATAACACATTTGAATTTATTTCTTTCACTTTTTAATTTCAAATCACTTCAAAAATAATTCCATAATTTTTATCACCCCTAAAATAGGTTGTATGCAAATTTTTGGTTCAATCGGAGTCCGTTTTCGGTCCGATTCAATTAAACCAGTCTGATCCAAAAATATCGATATTACAGAAAAAAAAAATTACTTTTTCCATCCAGAATAATCTACATATAATTTTAGGCTTAACTGCAATTTTTGGTAATTT
This sequence comes from Excoecaria agallocha, assembly GCA_037975025.1. Classification (NCBI taxonomy): domain Eukaryota; kingdom Viridiplantae; phylum Streptophyta; class Magnoliopsida; order Malpighiales; family Euphorbiaceae; genus Excoecaria; species Excoecaria agallocha. Next base: position 5,763,423 of record CM075812.1, read on the forward strand.
TCGAAATCTATTTACTATTTTTAAATATTTATACAAAATTGAGTCATTTTCCAATAATAAAAATTGATCCGCTACATTTTTCGTATTTTTTACTTTTAGAGGCCTATTTGACCTCGATTTCACTTCAAATTTCAACAACGAACTCGCCATGACCAATATTTTTCGATGGTCAAATAAAATATTTTTTACTTCCGGGTGCACTTTTCAGCCTGGGAAATACTATTCATTGTTAGAAAATACTATTTACGACTAACCTGGTGTTGAGGCCATTACATTTCTCCTCTGCTAAATGAAATTTCGCCCTCAAAATTTACTTATAATAAAAAGTAGATGATATAATATTATTGTCTTATCAAAGATTCTTCCACATTTGATGGTTTCAAAGCATGCTTACTTATAGAACATGTTAATTCTTGGGCTGACTAATTTTTTAGTCAAAAATCTTTACCAATCTTACTTCACAGGTCGTATCATCCTATATACAGATCTCATTTATACCACAAATCAAATCAACCTTTATTGACTTCTTTATACTCAAATATGTCCAATATTAAGACTTCTACATTTCCTTTCAGATAATATCCCAACCAAAGCTATCTTCAGTTGGACTGATAGCTATCATCATAAGTAAACTCTGCTAAAAACGAGTACTTTACACAATCATTACCAACTTCATATACATTTTATTGAAACAATTCTTCTAATATCTGAAGTATCCACTCTGATTGACTATCAGTCTAAAGTGAAATACTATGCTAAAGTGGAGATTATCAAAAATCTCACTCATAGCAACACATTCTTATTTTTCTTTTTTTAAAACTCAAACAGACAAATGGCAAAATCCATGGCCACTCTGTCTTAATTTCACTTTGATATCATATACATCAAAGCGATCCCAGAAGAACCGAATTACTTCTCTTTTATTTACGTTTCAACTAACCATGCTCATTTCGGAGCCAGACTTTATTAACACTTATAGCTCGAATAGTTGCAAATACTATCATTAACTGTTTGCATTTATTCATTATATAAATACATTCGCTTGAAAACATTTTATTATCGGATCTTCTTTCTAAAGCTGAACACATTAGCCAACGCATTACCTCTCTGATAGTACCCGCTAAGAACCAGGAATTCCTTATTTAGCTAGAGATTTCATTAACTAATCTCAACAAACGGTTATTTTTTTCTTCAATACTGATAGAACAAAGCTCAAATACTTATCATATTCTTTCAATGTCTTAGAACCCATCAGAATAATACCAATAAAAATAATCCTAAACGAGTCCAAAGAGGGGTAGAAAACCTTATTTATCAAGTCTATATAGGTAGTTAGTACATTTGCAAATCTGAATGAGATGACCAATAACTCATACTGACCATATCAAAATCGAAAAATAATATTGGATACACTATTCCTTTTTACTTCATCACAGTACAATGGTAATCCTTTCTTGTTGTTAGGTCATTTCTACGCTCATCATATCTCCTGTCAGTTTTTCCATATCAGGTGGGGTCTAAACAAATAATATGATGCAAATCAGATGCTGTCACAGAATATGAAATGCTATGCAATGAATGAATTATTTCATGTATGTAATAGAATACTAACACGTATTCTCATATAATACAGATATCATAGCTTATCCCAGAACTATGAAATATCGAATCAAGTACCCACACCTGCACGGAATCACTGACAGATATATATAGAGCATCTTAAATGACCTTAACTAATCATCAGAACCATTTTAACTATAAAAAACTTTCTCCGACTGTATCACCTCTAATTCGATAACAATTTAAACCATGACACTTAAGTCAGGGTTTTTCTATGTCCCTTACAGTTTGTCTGAACTTAATATATAATTTCTTCCCAACTTTCTAACATACCCTTTTATTTCATTCATCAATTAACTGATTCTCATTCACAATAACACTTACGTACTTGGATTACACTTAAATTCAGTTAACAATTCATCACTTTACTTTAGCCTCCAAAGGACTTTAAACATAAACACTTTCATTCTAACTCTCTACTGTCTTTACTATGCATAATCATTCACTATACACTTGACAATCTTGATCAGATGTCAACTTTTCACTTTCAATCATAATAGGGAGCAAGTACACATCAGACTCCTTATCACTTATTCACTGACTTTTGGCATGTATATGCAGATAAATCTATCACTTAATATTATCCCACTTCGATCTTAGAACTGCCTAAACCATCGCTCTGATATCACTAAATGTAACACCCTTAATGGAACCTTAACAGAACAGTTCACTCCAATATGAACTTATACGATTTGCCTGAAATTTTTTTTATACCGATAACCAATCTTATGCAAATACAAGTCATTGAAAAATTCGAACAGCATAACGACTATCCACTTAATGATCCCTTAAAAATCAAACAATACACAGCCTTCAAGAGGCACAATAATTTATCATATTCAATAGATACATAATATTCCATAAAATCGCATACCAATCATAATCATTTACTGACATAATAAAAGTTATTATTAATAAAATAATAATTCAAAATACAGTCAAGTCTTACTATCCTTAGTTGAGTATATACATGCCAAAAATACTTAAAAGTCTAGACAATACTTTTCTTCAAACTTCACTCTGCTGTGTACTATGCTCCAGCTTATCTTCAAAACCTGCACGCAGTAAAAACTATATGCTGAGCACTAGATATGCTCAGTGGTGACTACCAATCCTAAAATTTTTAAATTAAGCATAATTATCATATTTATGTTAATTTTTACGTTAACTTGTCAATTCTTATTTTGTCTTATCAATATTTCTTTTAATAATTTTGACAGTATTTTAACAATTCATTATTAACATTTTTGACAGGCTTGTTAGTTTGGTTCTAAACAGTTCAATCTACTTCAAAATATTTTCTTTAGTAATTTCAATTGCAAAAGTTACGTTACTTTTCTTACTTGACGTAACTTTAACTTTTTCTATTTGATTTCTTATTTAATTATATCAATACAAACATTAATTCTTTGATGGTTTACATTATTATTTATCACTGTAATCGCAAATTTTCTATTCACTACTTGATTTCTTCATTAATCACATTTTACCCTTTTTATTAGCAAATCTACAATTTTGCTGTTTATTTATTTATATCACTTTAGCCTTTTGATTTATTTATCAAAAGTCAATTATTAACACTTTAACATTTATTGTCCAATAATATTATTACTTATCAACTTTGCACAATAGTCATTTTTAGATTTTTATTATAACTTTAACTTTATTTTACAAATTTTCATTTTCAAAACAGTAATTGGTATACAATATACCAATTGATCTTTCTATAACTACTTCATTTCTGACTTTATTTATTGTAAAATGACTAATTTATTATTAATAAGCTTATTTTTACTTTTCAAACTAACAGTCGATGTACATTACATCAATTTACAATTATTTTGTCATTTTTATGAAAAATTATATTTTAGTCCTTGCTGGACACAAAACTTCATTTTTAAACAGTTTAGCTATCAAATAACTATTTTATCTTTATTTAAGCAATTCTTATTTAATTTACTTACTTTTTACACTTTTAGAAAAAAATACTATTTTGCCCCTGAACTTTCTTTTTCTTTCACTTTAGTCCCTTTTCACTCTTTATTCACACTTATCATTATCTTTTCACATTTTTATCAATTTACTTCCATTATGCCTCTAGTACAGAGCCGGCAGAAACTCTCAGACCAGATACACGAAACATGAGCCCCACTAAAAGAGAAATGATTTCCAAAGAATCATTCCCATAACACTGCACTTTTTACTTTTACTTTACACTTAAACTATGGAGATCAAGGATCCTACCCATGGCAAAACAAGTCGCAATGACTTGCACCGCAGTAAAAGGTGTTTCTATGGCTAGCCAACTATATCCAGAACTAGATTTTACTGCCAGACTAATTATAAGGGCACAGTAAAATATTACTTTATTAACCTTTTTTATTTCTGAAAAATCCAAAGGTTGACTTTTTATTTCTTTCATTTTTCCTTAAATATTACACTTTGTCAATCGCATTCTTTCTTTAGTGCTATTAACCAGACAATAACTTTTTTCTTTTGATTACTTTTTTCTTTTCAATTACTTTTGCGTGAATTATTTTACAATAATTCATTATAAACATTTATTATTCTTCCAATTTTTAATTAATTATATTTTCAATATTTTTTTTCATATTTTGTGAATTATGTCAGGTTAATTCACTCTTTTTCTTTCTTTGCACTTATTGAATTATTTCCTTGTAATTCAAAAATTTACTTTTACAGTCATTTTATTTACTTTTATACTTTTAGCTAATCCCTTACTTTTTTGGTTTGAAATTACGATTATTCGAAATTTGCAAAACTTTATGTGGATTGTGAATTATTTATAATAATTCATCATTTTATTCTAATTGTGAATTATTTTATAATAATTTAATACGATTACTTAACTTACTATACTTTTTATTTTCCTTAAATTCGTCATTTGACTTTTTCATTTTTTTTATAGGAAATATAAATTAATTTGTATTAATTCACTAACTTTTACTTGTTTATTGAATTATTTTTCAATAATTCAATATTTTCACTTAAGCATATTCAATATTTATTTTTTCAAAAATATTCTCATAAATCACATAAATTCTATAAAAATTTATGTGAATAATATTCTTTAATTATTATCATTTTTACTCATTTTATGAATTATTTCACCATAATTCATCATTTATCTACTTATACTTGTTCTTAGCTTCAAAATTCTTAAATAAATTCCATAAATCTTCTAAAAATTTATGGACATTATATTTCATATTTTACCTTATTTTATGTCTTAATTTTATCAAATTGCTTAGTGTACATATTTTTTTCTTTAACAATGAATTTTGGTCCTTAAGGAATTTCTCCTTAAAAATTTATTTCAATTTAATTAAACTTATATTTAAGCTTAATTAAGGTTCAATTGTATTATATTAAGGGTAATTCCAATATACATATATTTTTTAAAATTTTTCTTAATTACAAATTCAATAAATATTCCAAAAATATTCACATAATGTCCATAAATTCCACAAAAAATTATACATGCATTATTTCACATATACAATTAAATTGAGGCTTAAATTCACTAAAATACTTAACATACAATTTTTTTTCCTCAAGAATTTCGGCCACTTTCCTAAAATTTCCTATAAATTTTTTTCATGCAAATTAAATATTCTAACACACTTAATTATAGTCTAATTGTACTATTACACAATCAATTTCAAATTTAATCAATTATACAAATTTTTTCTTAATTAATCCTAAGGAAAATCATTAAATTAAATAAAAATTACTAAGATTTAGTAGTCACTAACCTTTCTCCATGCATAATCTTTCCTTGAACTTCCTTTTATTCACTTGAAATAATGAAAATCACCATCAAATAAAAATTTCATTCATTGGCTGAAATTTTCACCTCAAAATTCACCAAGATAACCACAATTTCAGCTTAATACAACCTTAAAAACATACTCTAGATACCTAAATCTAGCTATAACCGCCTTAAAATTAAATTAAAAATTAAAATTTTACTTACCTAAAATTGACTTTCATGCCTTAAATACTTATTTTCCTTGGCTTTTCTTCCTTAAATTTTTGGTTTGAAATTAGATCAAGCAACTAGAAAGGCTAGAGAATATTTTTGGTGTTTGAATCAAAGTGAAAAGTTTAACTGGGGTTTGCAAATAATAATTATGACATGGTGAAAGGTCCAATTATCATAGCAATTGGAATAGCAGCTAGGATCTATAATTACATATAATCCAATTATTAGTTTATAAAAAGTTAATTTTTTAAAATGAAAATTTATCAACCATTTATAAAAAAATATTTTATTTTTATAATTAGCAGTTGTGTGATTTTTATACTCAGCACAGAACACAAATGGAAAACTTAGAGCGTAAAATTTATAAGACTAGACATCTGTGATTGGCCCAATATTAAGTACCAATGGAACTAATATTATGAGAAAAAAATGAATTTAAGTTTAATTCAATTTAAGAATATTATCATTCGATATAAATGGATAAATAGTAGAAAGTACAGGCCTTGAAGGAGCAATAATAAAAGATGCATCTATTGACGTTTTTAAAATAAAATCAAATTGGCCATGAAATTATCAAAGAAGAGGTACAGTCTATCTATAGTTAAGAAAATTGAATTTCAATCCCACGTGTGACCTAACTTTGACCATTGTTCAGTGACTGGACATCAACCGAAGCTACAACTACAAACTTCCTTTTCATTAAATCCGTATTTAGATTCTGTATTAGATTAATCTTTGTTCTAAACTATGAGACCATTTTTATTTTTGTCTCAAAATTTGTTCCTATTTTTTACTCCAATATTAGTTTATTTTCTAATCAAGTATTTATTTCTTTTTGCCTTTTGTTTTAGTTATTTTTAATAAGTATATTAAAATGAATATACTTAATTATTATTGTTTATTTTCTTAATTTATTCATAAAAAACTATAAGACTGTGTTTGGAATTAATGGATTTCATAAAATTTTATGTAATTCATTTATAATTCCAATTTTTCATGTTTGGAATGTTAAAAAAATAGGAATTGAATTCCATAAATTAAATTCTATAGAATTCATTATACTTTCACTAAGTTCAATCAGAATAGGTAAAATTTACAAATGAATTTCTTATTTTTAAGGAATCAAATTTTGAAAAATCATAATACCCTTATTATATTATATATATATATATATATATGTTCTGTATTTTTAACGTTTCGTTCTCTCTTCTTCCTCAATTTTTCAATTATATTTGTATTTTGAATGATTTTTGCTCTCTTTTTCTCAATTTCTCAATCAATGTTACTAGATCAGTATTCTCTTTTATTTTTATATTTTATAAATTGAATTTTTTTGCATAAAATTAATTGGAATAGTTAATTAGTATTTTATTTGATATAATTTCTGTGAACATAATATTATATTGATTTTTTTTTGTATTTACTGAATTGATATAGAGAACATTTAAGGAAATAAATTAAAAATGATTTTTTTTATTAATTTATTCCAAACATAAAATTAAGTAATTCATTTTCAATTTTATACATTAATTATTTTATTTCAAATATAAGAATTAATTTACAAATGAATTTCATATGTAATTCACTTGTACATAAATTTCACAATAAATTTCACGATTGTAATTCTTTTATTCCAAGCAGGTCTTAAAAGACCTGGTCATTAGATAATTTTTATATATGCAAATAAAGTGATTAAGAATCCTAATTCAACTTGAAATTCTCAAAATAGCAATTTCAAACATAGTGCTTTTGAAATGATGAAAATTGAATAATATAAATTGGGTAGACATACTATCATCCTCTAGACAATGAATACCACATGGTGAGTTTCACTATCATACGATTAATTATATGATGACTTGTATAGAAATATATGTATTTGACTCTTATATTAATTATTTATCCAATTGTATATATTTTTATTCTGCAAATTAACAAAAAATTTATTTGTAAAATAAAAATAAAAATGGACTTGCATGCTTTTACTTTGAAAAGTGTGTAAATGTCAACTGTCAAGTGGCATTAAAGGACGCAGGCGCCGGTTCAATTACTTATCTATGTTTTTACTTTATCTAGAAAATACCAATTCTACTTTATATATATAAAATACAATGTTATTAAAATCGGATCGGATAAAAAATCGACAAAATTTGCAACCGAATTTCTTGATTCAATCGAATTCAATCAAATTTTTTTATTTTTAAAATATTATAATTTTATAAATATTATTATATAAAAATTAAAAAAATATCTATAAATATTAATATATATCATAAATATCCTAATAATAAGTTACAAAACATAATTTTAATTTTATTATTACAAGTAATTAATTATAAATTATTGAATATTATATATTAGAAACATAAAAATACAATCATATTATGAAAAAAAATTTCCTTTTTAGATGGAGTACTAATGAAGCAAACATAAAAAATATTTAATTACAATAAATTTAAATAGATAATAAGTATATTAAATTATTAAGTGATATCTTAAAATTTAAAATACTATTTTTTTCAAATAAATAAATAATAAAAATTTACTATATATATACACACACATATATTTGATTACAATGAACCAAATATATAATAAATATATTAAATTATTAAGTGACATATTTAAAATTTAAAATATTAATTTTTTCAAATAAATAAATAATAAAAAATAAATAAATAACTATATATATATATATATATATATATATATATATATATATATATGGGGGGTGAAAAAATATACTTTTTGCAATTTTCAGTCAAAAATTCGATTTTGTTCGGTTTTTCGGTTTAATTCAGTTTTTTTCAGCTCAAATCGGTTTTTTTTCAATCCAGTTTTGTGCAGTTAAATCAATCAATTGACCTATTGGTTCGTAATTAAACCGGATCAATCGATCGGTCCGATCCGATTTTAATAACTATGATAAAATAAATAAATAAATAAATAAATAAAACTCAAAGAAATGTCATTAATTAAAGGTTAAAATTTAAAAGTCTCAAAGAAGAAGTCACGTAAGACCAAATTGATGAGACTAATGTTAGCAGGATGTATCTGATGGTTGACCCTAAATTTAAATTCCATGGCCGCCCATGGAAGATGATGCCATGCATGATCTCATTTCCGTGCGGAGTATTTGTGAGTCATGAACATTTATTTTATTTTTAAAGTTTTTCAATCAACTTGTTAAATTAAATTTAATTCCTTTATTGAATTTTAATGCGTCAATTCTTATTTTTATTTTTCTAATTCTTCATCATGTATACATATCAACTACTCCACTTTCCCGTAAAGACCCTTCCATTGTCCTTTCTTACTGCTAATTGCATATATGTTTAGACTAACTAATAATTAGTGGCTTCAAAATTAAAATTTTCCATTTTTTTAATAAATTACAAAAAAATCCAATAAAATTTTTCTTAGTTGAACCCGGAAACTCTTCATATATATATATATATATATATATATATATATATATATATGTTACTATTTCTTGAAGGTTTTTCTTTTAAAAATAATGTGAAAATCTTAAAATTTGAAACGTAGTTAAAACCGTCTTATCCTAGATAATTCTATGTAATCTATTCCACATCTTACATGAAAAATCACGATCGACATTAATTATTGTTTTCCAAAAATGTATTAATTTAGCCAAAGTATTTTCAAGGCATTCAATTAATTAAGTTTGCATTTATAGGTATAGGTATATGCATAGTTATTAAAATCGGACCGAACGGATTGGTTAAACCGGTTTAACCGCAAATAGGTTGGCCAATCTGTTGATTTAACTACTAAAAATTGAATTGACAAAAAATCGAGTTGAACCGAAAATTTGAAGAACCGGATAAAACTGAATTTTTTGTTAAAAAGTGTAAAAAATCATTTTTTTTTGTATATTTTCATCCACCCACCCCATATATATATATATATATATATATATATATATATATATATATATATATATATATATATATATATATATTCATTATTTATTTATTTGAAAAAATTAATATTTTAAATTTTAAGTATATCACTTAATAATGTAATATACTTATTATCTATTTGGATCATTGTAATAGTATATTAAATTATTAATTAATATCTTTAGAATTTAAAATACTAATTTTTTTCAAATAAATAAATAATAGAAATTTAAAAAATATATATATATATATATTAAATTATTATTATTTATTTATTTGAAAAATTAGAATTTTAAATTTTAAAAATGTCACTTAATAATTTAATATACTTATTATCTATTTAAATTTATTATAATTAAATATAATTATACTCATATATGCAAGGTTAATATTTTTTGTATTTACTTCATTAGTATTCCATCTAAATATGAAAGTATTTTCATGATATGATTGTATTTTTATGTTTCTAACATATAATATTCATAAATTCATAATTAATTACTTATAATAATAAAATTAAAATTATATTTTATAATTTATTATTAGAATATTTATGATATATATTTAATATTTGATGAATATTTTTTAATTTTTATACAATGGTATTTAAAAAATTATAATAATTATAATATTTTAAAAATAAAAAAATCCGACCGAATCACAAATCTCCAGCCTTGCCGGTTCTTAATTATTGTTATTATTATATATATATTTTTAGAAAAAAATATGACAAATCGAATACCAATTACTACTTAGGGGTGGTAAATGGATATCTTATTTTAAATACTATTAGTCTCTAATTATGAATCTGATAATAGCTGACTTTAAATTAGTTGCTATTTAAAAATTAAACTAATGAAAGTGCCATGCTCTCTTAACTTACGTATGTCATAAAGCTAATTTTTTTTTTAGAATAATTAACATATAAGTTGTTGAAGAATGTTTTCTTAAATTCTATCTAATTCTTTTCTTGAAGATCTTCTTCTTCATTTTCTTATACTTTCCCCACCTGTAGAATTAGGATACAATCGCAATATTTCAAGTGGGTTATTCGCCAAATTTTATTCTAATTCTTTTCTTGAACAAGATGAAAGCATCTTAAATTCCTTTAGCATTTCTTTTCCTTTATGCATTCATTTATTTATTTTATATATTTACATATTCATTTTTCATTTAAATAATTACTAATGATAAGCACCTTATATATTACTACGCTGTCGCTTTTTCTTTCATTTCACAGTATCTTCTTCATTTTCTTATACTTTCCTTACCTGTAAAATTAGGATACAATAGCAATATTTCAAGTGGGTTATTCGGAGGAAATTAAATGGAATCATCTAGTGTGGAAAGTTCAATTATCATAGCAATGAAAGGTCCTTCAACAAATAGAAAGAGTGAAATAGCTCGTAAATTAGCTGTTTACCTTCAATATCTTCTTCTTGAAAATTTCATTGCAAACCCTTCCATTAACACCAACTATAATGATTTAGCTTTCAGGATTATCACTCAAATCACTTCCACCCGACTCAGATTCGAAACTCAAAATCATCATTAGCTCTTCACTCTCTAAACCTCACGACTTCACTCAACTATATCAACTAGCAGTCTCTAAAAATTCATCTCTCCTTATCATCGCATGTTTAGAGGAAGGTGATGCTCGAGATCTCAAAGCGTACGATGTCAACAGGGTCCCCAATCTCAGTATTGACATGAACCAAACATTCAAAGTGGAAAATTTTGTTGCAAAAATGCTACAAGCTGCAAAATCACATAAGAAAATGGTTGAAGATATGATTCAAAAGGTTTGCAATCTACTAATAAACTTTTATTAGATGAGAAAATTCTTAAAGAAGCTCATGCACATGAACTTTCTATCATCTTAGACACGAAGGTTCCAAATATAGTTGATAAACTCTTTTGCAATTATTGTAAAAAATCCATATCTATATCCAACGATACCTATAAATGCTTGCAGTGCAACGAATTTACACTTCACAAAGGGTGTGCTGAACTTTCAAAAAAGTTAAATGATCTTGAAAACAAGTGCCCTTCATTTTTGAGAAAAAATCCTCCTGAATATAACTATCCAGAGAAATACAAGTGTAAGATTTGTGAGAATTTTTCTATATCTTGTCCTAGTTGCCTTTTTCAAACCCACATTGAATCTGGATTCTTGCCAACCATTGTTACACATGAAGAACACCAACACCCACTCAATTTTGTGATAATGCCATCCTGGGTCAACTTTCAATATAAATGCTCAAAATGTGATCAACTTGGGAATTCAATTTCTTACAAATGTTACCAATGCTATTTTGATCTTCATCTCAATTTTGTTTTTCCTCCACCTCCACCTCCACCAAGACCTTGGTTTCGGCTGCCATATCTTGCAGCTCCACCAAGACAGACGGGACAGACCGCAAATCCAGTACCTTCTCCACTACCATTGCCTGAGGCAAAAATTGCAGCTCCACCTTTAGGATCAGCACCCAGACCTTTGTTTCGGTTGGGAAAGATTGGAAATCCTCCTTCACCTGCACCTCAACCTGAACCAAAAAATATTATATCTCCACCTTCAGACTCGGTGGCCAAACCAACACCGCCTGAAATCGAACCACCTTCACCTGCCATTGCAAGCCATCCAACTACGATATAGCGGATTTAATACTTTTCTATCACTATTATGTGTATAATACTATTATTTTCATCTTTTGGTAATGAAACATTATATAATAGTGGCAGTAATATTATAAACTTATGGTTATAATGTTATGGTGGATGACTGATATGCAATGTACCATTATATGGTGTAATGAAACAAATTTTTAAGAATCATTTATAGTTTCAGTGGTTAAAAATTTAACAATTTTTTCAATTGATCGGAATTCGATACCCAACGATATCTCAAATAATTAATGCGATATAAACTTTACTACTATTAATTTTTTTTTTTTTGACAAAACTATTATGCATTTTTCCTTTTCCTATAATAAACTGGATTTTATCATAAATCAAGTTAATGAATGGTTTATGTGTAGACCACTTCCTATTAAAAAAAAATTGTGCAGACAACTTTATATGGAATTATTTTAATGGTTTATTGAGAGAAAAAGCCACGGATAAAAGGCGAAAATCCATCAGTAAAGTATATTGACGGTGCAAATTTGCCAAAATCTGTCGAAATGTATTTCAAATCTATAATTACAATTTGGAATATGTCTGATGTAAAAAAATATAAAAAATTTATATTTATTTTTGTAAAAGATGTCATTGAAATTAATAATAATATTTTTTTAAAAATTAGAGATATAATTTCTGCGGATCAAAGAATTTATTGTAGATGGCATAATTATAACTTATGGCCTAAATGTTATATTCGTTAGTACACGTAAAATCCGAGTGTTGTATCAATGAGAATGGTAGTGTATTATGTTCCAAACTTTAATGTCATTTATATTTAAGTGTTTTTTAGTAATTTTGAAGTTAATTATTTAATGTTATTATTTAGTAATTTGAGTTTTTATTAATATTAATTTTTTTCGTAATTATATGATGATGATATGTGGAATTAAATTATTTACATTAATTATTGCAACACATAAAAAGTTTAAACAATAATAAAAAAATTAAATGACATAAATTTTAACGATTCATTGCATATGTGCTATGCCAAATTGATTTCAAGTTTAGACATAGATTGCCATTATTAGGAGCTGTGATAATGGTGATTTATATAATATTTTTAGTATGTTTTTAGGTATTTAATTGAGTTAATTTTGTATTAATTAGGTTGAATTTGAGTTTAATTAGTTAATTTTATATTTTTGGAGTTAATTATAAATTTTGGTGTTTTTCAGAATTATTTTGTAAGAAAAAAGACTTAATTGTAAAAAGCAAGAAGATTTGGGCCAAAACTGTGAAAAGAGAAAATTAATGCTAAAAAAGATGCATGGAGTCTAATAGAAGATCAATTGGTCATGTGTATTTGTGTTTAAAGTTTTGAGTGGCCGTGCAGTAAAGAAGTGAAGAACAAGTGGCCACATGTTTCTAGCTTGTGAAGACTACTTGGCAATGTATTCTCTTTGAAGAAATCATGCACTGCATGCACAGAGAAGCAGGAAATCATGTTTGGCCGTGCACTTCCTTGGGGAAGAATGCACGGCAGTGCATCAAGTGAAAAGAAAATTTGCTTGGCCGTGCAATATGAACTCCAATGCTACGAAGGATTTTCGATTTTCCAATTCAAGAAGGATTCTTTTCCTATTCCAATTGAGGATGTTTAGAAGGCTTCTATAACTTATTTTACCTATAAATAAAAGACTCTAACATCAAAGAGAATCATCAATTGGAAGCATCAATCATCAAGAACTAGTAGAGTTCATTAGTTTTAGGTTTTTGAGTAGTTTTTTCTATTTTTATTCAATATTTTCCTTTTCAACTTTGTTTTAGTTTTTTTTTAACATTGTTTAGTTTTTAACCATGTTTAGGAAGTAGTTTTTCTTCTTTTGCTAATAGATTCTTGAAAACTTATATTTTCATTGTTATAACTTTATTCCGAGCTTAATTTCAATATCGGTTGATTATTTTTTGGTTTTAAGCATATTCTTATCTTTGATTGTGTTAAGATTAATTATTGGTTTATTGAGTAAATAATTAAAAATTGGTTTTGATATAGTTAATGATTTGCATGTTCTTGGGTTAACTCTTTAATATTTATGCATGATTACTATCTGAAATATGAGGTAATTATGTGTTAATTTTATTGATTAATACTAAGAGATGAAGAACTAAGAATAAATTGGAGTTGAATTACTTGCAAAAGAGTTCAATGAATATTTAGAAAGTTAAAATTAGATTTTCATGCTAAGTATTAGATTTGTCTATGAGTTTAATACTAAGAATGATATACTTGAATAAAGATATCTGGCTTTATTATTAGTTTTTCCATAATCACTGGTGTTTCTATTGAAGTTAAGTCATTACAATGAAAGTTAAGGTGGATAGTTCCTTTAGCAAGAAAATTTCAGTTATTGTTTTATTTTTAATTCATAGTGATTTAATTTTGGTTTTTGTTTTGTTTCATTATTTGTTTTGTTTAATTTTTGCTTTTAAATCAAAAATATTTGGGAAACAATCTCATATTGATTTAATTTACATATAGATATTATCCTTAGCAATCAATGTTTTCTTGGGTACGATATTTGGGGTCTTAATTTATATTTTCCTATATTACTAGCTGATTTAGTACACTTGCTAGACACCGATCAAGCTGCACAAATAAATTTAGATCCTATTAATGGCAAATCGTTAATTCTTCAAGGGGGACATCGTTAAAATGCAATATGAAATAATTCAGTAGAAATTTAATTAGTATTATATATTACCAGCATAGTATTTTGTTAATATAATATTTTAATTTTTACTATATAATTTGATTTATTTAATTTTTATAAAAGGTTGATAGAGAATTATTGAGGATAAGAAGGAGTAGCATGGATAAGCACTATAGAAATATTGATCCAAGAATTTTATCATTTATAAGAGCAGCTAGTTTACTAGAAATTGCCAACATTGGTGTGATTCAATTAGATTGAAATTTAATCATGTCACCGATTAAGAGATGGCGATAAAAAATGCACACATTTCATCTAACATGTGATGAAGCGACAATCACACTTCAAGATGTTGAAATTTTAACTGATTCACCTATTGAGGGTGAACCCATTATAGGAAGAACAAACATGGATTAGATGGCACTTTGTAATAATTTACTAGGAGTAGTTCCACCTGTGAATGATTTGCGTGGGGGTAAAGCGAAATTAACATGGTTAAATGTAATATTTGGTGAACTGCCCGATAATGCAACACCTAAAGTGGTACACTAGCATGCTCATGTTTGGAGTCTGAGATGCTTTGGTGGATTGTTATTTTCATCACAAAATTCATATTTGGTCCACTTAATATTTCTACCTCTTCTAGAGGATTTGAAATTTGCAATCATATATAGTTAGGGATCAGCTTATCTGGCTTGGCTGTATAGAGATCTATGAAAATTCACTCGCCCTAATGCTAAAGGAGTTGCTAGTTATCTACAACTCGTACAAATGTGGCCCTGGAAACATCATAGTGAAAATGACTCCTGATATTAGCCATCTAACTATCTCCAAGATGCAATCACAAATAATTTAGCTATCTAGCTGTCTATGTTGTTAAGATACCAATGGCACAGTGTACCTATGGGAACCCTTGTACAAACTGATAATCCAGTAAGGAGATATCCTTTTTTTCATAGCACTAAGTCTCTACTGACAGCAAGTATCTTCAGAGCGGGAGCAACATATCACCCAATATGAAGGCTTCATTTTAACAACTTTATATGACACATTATTTTGAATTAAAAATTTCTTTACACAAGCTTTTACTCCATCCTTTGATGTGAATGCCAAGCCTTCGCATAACTCTGAAATACCATCCCATCTTAAATTGTCAAATCGCTAGACATGCTGATCTAAGTTTCTGCAAAATTAACATGTGTAGTGCATAGATAGATAGTAAAACTGTGAAATATTGTATTGATCACCTATATCAACTCTAACATCATTCATGTTCAAACTCTAAAGGCCTTCTGTCACATAGATTGCACTACTAGGAACAAATTTATCATCCCTGACAATAGTAGTTTCTTTATCAACTTCATTTAAATCTATGTCTTCATCATCCTCATCTGAATTAAAATTTAGAGAAATATATCCGTTATTTGTTATATTTTCATCGTCGTATGCAACATCCCTACATTCAACATCCCTAGAACATGATGCAAAATTCAATTAGGTTTGCCCCCTAAACTCTGTAATTGGACTTGCCTCTACAATTTTCAAATCGTCAACCCCTTGACATTGTGGTTGATCCTCAAACTGTGTACCAAAATCAGACCAACTTTCTCTTGCTAAATACGAGTCATCACCAACAATATTTCTATCGTCAACCGAATGGATAGCATTCCTGTCTATGGTGGTACTCATCTGGTTAACATTATTCACCCTATATTGTTCGTCTCCAATAACAATTTTTTCAGTTTCAACAATTATTTTTGCAATAGTATATCAGGAAAATGTAGCAAAATTTTCATATATTTAATCAATATCATTGTCATCAATTAAGTCCATAGGCACCCATGACATTGACCTCAGATTGATATTAGGAAACCTATATATTACTCTGCTAACCCTCACATCTGGAGCTAAATCTAATTTAACTGATATCTTATGAATAAGTTCCGAAAATGTCAGTTTGCTCTTTACTTTCAATCTCCTCGATCTTGCTGAGGGACTTAAAGTATTATAATGGTAACTTGCTATGTGCCATATTGATTGTCCTCCAGTATGTATTATAAACGTTGATGGAATCGACATTTTTTACTTCCTACATTATATGTACATATTTAGAAATTAATGCATCAATTTACTATTTTCATAATAAAATTTCTCCATTAATTTTTACTCATTCATAAATTTATTCATTTTATGCAGCTAAAATTTTAAATATTTATTCGCCAACCAAATTAAAATTATACAATTATTTTTAATTAATATCCATAAATCTTGCAATTTTATCATTCTCTGGTTAAATTATAAAGGGTTCATTACTTATTGTATGCAAACTATATATATGTACTATTTATATATTTTGTCATAATTTTTTTTAATTCTTATATAATTAATTTACACAACAATTTACTTTCATATATTTCTAAATATCAAAACATCACAAAAATACAAGTAAAATAATATAACTAAATTTAAATAAATAATTACTCTACCAATGTTGACCATTATAATTTATATATATATATGGTAAAATAACATGAAAAAATAATTATCTTATTTTTAAAAAACCCTCTTTTACAAAATAAATATAATTAACTAACAATAACTTACCTTTAAAAATATTAGCACAATCATAAATTACCCTCAATAGCACCTACAATTTAACAACAACAATAAAATTACTAATAAATTCAAACAAAATTCAAAATGTTATTAATAACATTAATTTAAAATATACTATATTTACAAAATATTACCTTCTATTTAATCTTCAATAATGCAACATATCGTGTTGTAAATGCAAAACTTTAATGTAAAATGGAAAGCATTGAGGAAAAAATAACAACAAAATTTAAGTTAAGGAAGAGCAAATGACAAATAATGCTAAAATGAAATAAAGAAAGTAAGAAAAAAGCAAGGCACGGAAATAGAATAAAAGAGTGGGAAAGAAATTGGTATTTAAGGCAATCATCATAAAAAAAAAATCAGGCATTCCCATCACGGGAATTACTGTGTGCTCTGCAGTGCACAATAATTCCTGTGAGCTGCAGCCTTTTCATTAAAAAAAATTATACAGAAAACAGCAAGCTGAGCTGTCATTTTTTGATCGCGAGCCCTACTAACAGATTCCCTCATATGTTGCCTCGTCCACCACAAAACAACGCCATTTTCCATTGGGTGAAATGGCACCATTTTGAAAGGCATGCTAGGCACTCTCTCTGTAAGCCAAACAGCGTCGCTTAGCAATAGTGAAAAATGGCAAGTATATGTATCGTTTTCAATACAAAAAAAAGCTAGAAAATGCGTGGGCCCTACCTGTCAGAAAACGGCAACCCATAGTGTCATTTTCCAACACCCTAAAATGCTAAATATTTTTACTGTTACACCAGTTTTCTAAAAATTTTTTATTTTTACACCAAAATAAAAAAAATCCGTGGGTGCCTGTATCCTGACAAATTGTAGTAATCAATTCAATATTATTGAATTTTTAAAATTATTAATCATTAATCAGTTATTTAATTAGTTTTGATTAATTAGTCCATCAATTTTAATTTTTTTGGATCGATTAATCATTAATCTACCATTAACCATTAATATTTTTTTTCTAACATGTAAATATAACAAATTATGTAAATTGAAAATTTTATTTTTATTGTTCAAACTATTAAAAATAAATGTTATAAACCAAAAACACAATACTAAATAAATTTCAAAATATAATACAAATATAATACCAAATAAATTCAAAATAAAAATATAATGTGCTACATTATATTAATTTTTCATTTTTTAAATTTTAATTCTTCAATTTTAGATACTTAATTAGATTCTAATTATTCATTTAAATATAAAAATAATTTTTCACATATATATTAATATGAGACTAAAAGAGCAATATTTTAAAAGATTAACATATATTTTACAAAATAAATGCGAACCAGTTGATTAATCGGAACAAACAGTTTTTTAAATGGACAAACCGTAACTGTTATCCTAAAATTTTATAGTATAAAAAAAGTAGGGATATTTTTTAAATTAATATGTTTTTAAAAAAATTACAAAAATGGAGTATGTCATAAAATATTTATGGGTTTGGGATGGAGTACAAAATCGTTGTATCAGGCAGTGATTTCAGAAGTAGGACCCACAGGAAAATTCTGATTTTTTTTTAAATTACTACAGACTGCAACGGTTTCAGAAGTGTCAGTATTTATCATTTTTATTATTAAATTAATAATAATAATAATAATAATTAATATCAGCTATCACTTGTAGTCCAATCGGTATGCATACTTTTGAATTTACAGGAGGTTGTGGGTTTAAATTCTACCATCAGCTTTTATTTATTTATTTTAGTAGATTTTAGATATTATTAAATATTAAAAATAAATATCAAATTATACATACTATCCCAATGACAAAAGTAAATTCAAAATATAAGAAGGTCATTGGTTCAATTCCTTTATCCTACCATATATTTTCTTTACTAGATCTAATAAATTTATTCTAGGTAAATTTACTAAAATAAACATTTAAAATAATAAATATGATCAAATTTATTCTAGGTAAATTTACTAAAATAAACATTTAAAATAATAAATATGATCAATCCATTTATAGCTGGATAATAAACATTAAAAATAATAAATATTATCAATCCATTTTTAAAAAAATCAAAAGTTATTATTTGAATTTAAAAAATATGCTAGGTCACCACACAAAAGGCAATATCATCCTAAAAAAAATCCCGAGTCCACATAGTAATTGGGAATATTCTAGTCAATTTTAAAAAAATTAGTTAATAAACACTCGAGGTTTTTTATTTTAAAATTAGTTATTAAATTAAAAAAATATAGAGTGGGAGAAAATATTTTAAGACTAAAAAAAGCAAAAATGAAGAGAGAAAAAAAGAAGCCAAAATATAATATATGTGAAAATAAAAAACATTGAAGGCAAAACTAAAAAAGAAGAAATCAAAAGAATTTATGTAAAATTAGGATCCAAACTTTTTTGGTCCATTACTAAACTCAATGTAATTCGCACAATAGTTTTTTCAACTTACGATTTTTAACATTAAAATAAATTAATTTCAATTTGCAAGTATTTTATTTTGATTAATTGATTTCCATTGATTTTCTCTAGTTAACTGATAGTAATGATGATTTCATTAAATTTTCTTGACACAATTAGAGTCTAGTTAGCATTTTATTTTTTCCATCTCTTGTGATGTCAAGAATATCAAATGGCTCGATTTTTTTTAGGAATGAGCATGGACCGGTTAACCGGTCAATTAATAAAAAAATTAACCAGTCTATTAATATCAGTTTTTTAAAATCACTAACCATTAATCAGTCCATTACATTCGGTTAACCAGTCCATCGATTTAGTTAACTAATATTTTTCGGTTAACCATTAAAATTTATAACATAAAATTATTAAAAAAAATTAGACAAAGTTCAATTCAATTTCAAATATGTAAAGTAATTTCATATAAAAATTATGAAACAAATATAATTTATTAGTCAAAATTTATGTTATATAGATTAATAGCTGATATTATAAAATAGATTTGATATTTGTTGAAATTTAGAATACATTTGATTTTAAGTTAAATAAAATTTTGAATAATATTAAATGTTATAACATAAACTCTAAAATATAAGAAAATATAATTACATGCTATTAAGTAAAATATGAACACCAATATATGATAAAAAAATAATATATATAAAAGTTAATTGGATATTATATATAAATATTATTATATAACTAAAGAAAACGATATAATATAAATTTAATTTAATATAAAAAATAATATATATAAAAGTTAATCCTATATTATATATAAATATTCTTATATAATTAAAGAAAATTATATAATATAAATTAAGGTATAAAAATAAAAATATAATTTAAATATATTTTAAAATATTATTTTATGTAAATTTTAGAGAGAAAGAGAAAAAATTGAAGATATATATATATATATATATATATATATATATGAAATGGTTAACGGTTGACCGGTACCTAAAAATCTAAATCGTAACCATTAACCAAAAATATAAAAATTAAAAATTGTAATTGAGTCAATCGGATCAGTTAACCATAAATATCGGTTCAATTTCGGACTAATTTTACGGTTAACCATATTTTTTATTTTTTTTGTTCATCCCTAATTTTTTTGTCAATAAATATGAGAAAAATTAAATGTTTAATAGATTTTGACTATGATAAGAAAATTAAAGGAAACCATTTTTATTGCTCATTTGACCAAAATGGAATGGACTTTTCTTTACAACTATAACAATTAAACACTTTCATAAAAAGGTAAAATATTATTTTTATAATTTACTTTGATGCAATATTGCTAATGTAGGAATAAAATTGGTGCAATTCTATGCATAACCCTATATATATACACACACTTTCCATCAGATACATGAAGCCACCTGATTTTTTAAAAAATAAAAAATAATATTTATTATTTTAAATTTTTATTATAGTAAATTTATTAAAAATAAAGAAAAAATATAAAGAAAAAGTATTATATGACCTCCTTATATTTTAAATTTACTTTTATTATTGGAATAGTACGTATAATTTGATATTTATTTTTAATATTTAATAATATCTAAAATCTACTAAAATGAATAAATAAAAACTAATTGTGGAATTTGAACCCACAATCTCCTGCAAATTCAAAAAAAGTGCATACCAGTTAGACTACAAGTGATAGCTAATATTAATTTTCATTATTATTTATTGATTTAATAATAAAAATGATAAATGCTGACAATTTTGAAATCGCTGCAAATTATAGTAATTTCAAAAAAAAGTCAGAATTCTCTTATGGATTTCACATCTGAAATCGCTGCCTGAAGTAGCAATTTTGTATTATACCCCAAATCCATAAATATTTTCTGACATACTCCATTTTTGTAAATTATTTTTAAAAATATATTAATTAAAAAAATGTCCCAAAAAAATAAATTACAAAAATTGGTTCGATTAACGATAATTTTTTTCCACACCCCTAATAAACAATTACTATTCATTAGTATTAACTTTGTCATTAAGAATGGAAGATGATGACTGTGTGCTTTGAGGTAGCCTAATTATTAATTAGGACCGGCACCAAAAATGGGTTAAGATCCTACTTTGTGTGTAATGATGGATATATATAGTGGCATAGGTAGATCCGCTCCCTTATCTATTTTAAAAATAATTTTTCTCTTAAAAAATTTTGTGTTAATTATAAAAAATGCCCTAACTATAGGATCATTTTCAATGTTTGGATTAAACTTCAAAGCCTTACAATTCGAACACTTAACTTTGAAGTACCTTTTAATGTTAGAACTCCATCAATTAAACTATTAGTTTAGACGAAAAAAGCTAATTGGATGCCTAAGTGAACCAATTTTGACAGAGTGGATGCCTACGTGGACTAATTTGACAAATTGAAGGATATGTCAACCATATGTGCCTGTAAGATCTGATTTTCTGCTATTGAATCCTAGAAACACTATCTTGACATTTTAGTACTTCCATTTTTCATGTCTTCTTATTCTTCAAAAGCAGGCAAAATTGTTCGATAGTACTGTGGATTGCAAGCTGTAATGAGGACATCGCAAATAGAAGAACATCCATATAAGATATTTTATGGATGTTCTAGATATGGCAGCATTAGTTGTTGTGATTTTTTCAGATGGGTGGGTTCGGAGGCAGGAGGTTGTAATCGAAGCAAGAATTTGTTGCAGAGAAAGAGGTGTGAAGACAAAAATCTTGCAATTGAGAACATTATCCTTGATAGAGAGAATGAAGCATTGACAAGAGAAATTGAAGTGCTTCGAAGGAACAATCAAGAGCTTGAAGCAAGAGTGAAGAAATTGAAATCGAGGTGGAACTTGGCTTTGAGAATTGTAGCTGGTGTAGGATTGTATTTTTTTCATGAAATTGGTATTTCCAATTTAACTATTGGATTTTAGTTAGGAATCTTAATGTGGCTGGTTTCCTGTAATTTTTTTAAGATTTTAGAACTGTCAATCTAAAAATTATGTTTACATCACTGGGTTGAATTTCTAAATGTTTATAATTTGAGAACCATAAAATATGTACATATTATGGCATTTGACAAGCGTGCTTAATCAATACAATTATCTTTCATTGCACATCAGAAAATGAAGTCAAAGACCCTGCCCAGCTTAAATCAATAATGCAAGTATTAATGGGTATACTGGAATCCTGTAAAATAAATTAGCTTTAATAATAAAGGAGAATGGGGATCATAGATGTTATATACTTCACAAAATACCCTGAAGTTTCAATAGGTATACAAAAAATCACAAAGTACCATGTAACCTAAACATCATTCACAAGATACCTTGAAGTTTTAATGGGTATACAAAACATCATTCACAAGATACCTTGAAGTTTCAATGGATATACAAAACATCATTTACAAGATACCCTGCAATTTCAATCACAAAATACAGGCAACCTAAATAGTCGATACAATTGCAATCATTCACTAAATACAGTTAATCTTTTTTGACTTTTTTCTTCAATCTTTGACTATTTCTGATGGAAGGTTGGCTAGTTGACTTTCTCTTGGGTGTCAACTTATTCAATCATGGACTTCACCTGATGTAAATTGGTTGTTGGCTAAATGTTCGTGGTTGGTTGAAAGTTGATGGTTGGCTAGAACTTGGCAGCTGGCTGGGACTTGTTTGTTGGCTGAAACTTTTGCTAGACATCACTTGGCTTTTACTCCATCTTATACCATATGGTGGGCTAGAGAATGGTTGCTATCCACCAACATCATTGGGCTCCACATGTGGTGTATTAAAAACAGTGTCATCAAAAGCATTTTCCTATTGACTATTTACTTCATCTTGACTAGCAACAATTGCCTCACCATGTGGTCCAACATCATTTCCAGATGCCTAACATTTAAAAAGCATGAGTTGTCTACTTAATTATAAAAAATGAGAAATGAATTATAAAAAGAATAAATTACCTAAGTTGTTGAAACCTCATTATCATTTGTAACTTTCTTCTTTTTTCTTATTCTGGTAGTTGTTTTCGTTTGTCCTTCAAGTCAGTATGTCCTGATGTTATGCCATGGTTTTCCACATTTTTTGCATTTAATAACCACTCTAGCTTGCCTAGATTGTAAGGATTTTTGGGCTCATCTGGATCTCTAACCCTTCTCTTCTTAGGTCTTCCTGGCTGCCTCTTCTCAACTGGTGGTAGTGGCTATTCATACTCAGTTTCCGGCCATAAATTTTTTCATTCAATGGGTTCACATAATGTGAATACACCTTCATATATGTGCTTTTATGAAAATAAGGATGAACAAATTCTTTTGGCATTTTTTTTAGGTAGAAAATTGATGACATGGCATGTACACATGGGATTCCAATGTCCCATTTGTAACAAGAACAAGTCTTTTTACCCAACTCAACAACAAATGTCTTATTGCCCCATTCCACCTTGAATTTATCTTCACCATTCCATCTTGGAATCCAGAATCTAGACCTAATTTTCATTACTTCTAATTTCTTTTGTGCTTTTGGAGTGATGGGCCCATGATAATTCTCCATAACCTTCTTGTTCTATGGAATCAGCTCTATGATGTATGTTGAAATTCCTTCAAGCAGTGTTAAGATTGGCTGGTCTCTCAAATGTAAGATGGCATTATTGAATGACTCAGATATATTGTTGCAAATCTTCTCACACTTGGGTCTTGGACTGAATGCATGTACTGTCCAGTGACAGTTGCCAATTCCTATGGGATGGTTATACACTTCTGGCTCTTTCAATTGAATTTTATTCATATGCAATTTGAATTCTGACTTTGTTGTTGCTCTAGCAGCTGCCTACATAAGATCTTTGAGTATCTTTCCTTTGAATTTCGATTTAAAATTTTGATACAAATGTCTCCAGCAGTATCTATGGTCTGCTGGACTCATTAAATCCTTAGTAGCGTTCACAATTCCCTGTAAATTCATAAGTAGAAATAGTGTAAATGATTTGTTATCAATCAAAAAAATTATATATTTTGAAATTCATGAAAACATACCTTTTGTTGATCACTTCTAAAAGTCCAACCATGTTCATGTGCTGAACCAATATCATTGAGCATGTTGTCAAGAAACCATCTCCAAGTTTCATTCAATTCAATCTCAACTATAGCAACTGTCAAAGGGTAGATATGGTCATTCCCATCATATGCTATTGCTGCCAAAAGTTGTTCCTGTGTCTCTCCCTTCAAATGACATCCATCCAGCCCAATAATTGGTCTTAAACCACTTAAAAACTCTTTCTTGCATGCATCTAAGCACATGTAAACTCTCTTAAAAATTGGTTGGGAGTAAATCAGAATTCTTTCAGTATGTATTAGCGCATTGCTTCCAGGATTGGTTCTCAAAACTTCAAATAATTAATTCCTTAATGCTTCATTTACTTACAAAATTTCCATTAGTTACTTATTTCCCATTTTCAATCCATTAATTGGCATACAAATTATCAATTGACTCTTATTTTATCATTCTCGTGCAAAATTTCATTTTAGTCATTCCACTTAACCCAAGTTCATTTTTTTAAGCTGTTTGTTCACTAAATTGCCATTTTATCCTTTTTAATCATTACTTTATCATTTTTACTCATTAATCTCAATATTTGAAAAAATTACCGTTTTACCCTTAAACTCTTTATTTCTTTTCAATTAGGTCCTTTTTTCATTCTAAACTTCATTTTTTTACATATTTTTTTTGCACTTTTAGCTCATTTTTACATTTATGCTCCTAGTGCAATCCCGATAAAAATTATCAGATCGGATATACGGGCCGTGGATCCCACAAGACCACAATACAGACTAAGAAATGACCCCAAAAGATCATTTCTCATAGACCAGAATACAGAGCATATCAAATATTATGGAAGATCATACGATCCTATCATAGCAAATCAAGTCGCCATGACTTGCACTGCGGTATAGGTGTGTCTATGTGTAGCCAATCATATCCTAAGCTAGATTTTGATCGCCTGACCAGCATTATGGGCAAAATTCATTTATTTTTTACTTCACTTTTCAGATTTTTGACAGTTTCAGTAACTTTTTCATTTTAATAAATCAATCAGTCAACTTTTTTACTACTTTTGCACAGTTTGTGAATTATTTTATAATAATTCACCATTTTCACTTAATTAAGGAATTTTTTCTCAATAATTCAACACATTCACCTATTACATAATTTGATTTCCTTCTAAAAAATATTCAAATAATTTTCATAAATTTCACAAAAATTCATGGACACAATATTTCATCACTAAAGTTATTTTATGGCATAAATCATCAAAAATACACAAATATACTTTGACTTCCCTTAGACTACCATTCGGCCATAAAGGGATGTTCACCTTAATTTTCCTTTTAAATCAAATTAAATATTCTATTAGTCATATTCAAGGTCCTAAATCATCATTCTAAGCTCGATTTCAATTATACATGCATTTTTTCTAAATTTTTCTAAGCTACTTAAAGGAAAATCATGTCAATTTAAGGAAAATAATTTGATTTAATAGCCACTAACCTTCCTCACTTGCTTCACCCTCCTTAGGCTTCCTTTTTATTGTCCTTAGCCTTAGAAGATTGTCCACCACCTTGAAAATCTCAATTTGATACCCTATATTTTTTAGCTTGATTTCTCTTATTTTTCTTCCTCTAATCAAAGAATAGAGGCTTAAATACCCATCTAGAAAGATATAACTCCACCTAAGATGCTTGAATTTGGGTGAGGAAGAGAGAAAAAGCTTGAAAAAATTTGAAAGAATATGGCTACGGTGTATTCAACCAAAGGAAGAAGAAGGGAGGGCTGAAGAGATAAGGTTAGCCGCCCAAAATATCTTCTTCCTCTTAGATTTTATAGTGGCTAAGTGAGTTGGTCTTTGGTTCAACCAAGGCCTATTCACTTAAGGCCCAAAAGCCCGAATTAAGTTTATTATGTCATTTTCTTGTAGTTCTCCCACTTTCTAAATTCAAATCATCCCAAATTTAATTTCATAATTCTTACCGTGTCAAAAATAAGTTATACACAAAATTTTAGTCTAATCGAAATTCATTTTTGATTCGATTCGATTAGATTGGTCTGATTTGATAATTATCGATGTCATCGAAAAATTAACTTTTTTACAGCCAAAATATTCTACACATCATTTTTGAAAGATCTGAAATATTCAAAAAAAAATAGAACTCATTTGCTACTTTTAAAGATTTGGTCAAACTTAGGTAAACCTGGTTAACCTTTGAACCGAATCGCTTTATTTTTTGTACTTTTAACTTTTGGAGGCCTATTTGACTTCAATTGCACTTCGAATTTTAACATCGGACTAACCTTGATCAATATTTTTCAATAATCAAATAAAATATTTTTCACCTCCGAATGTACTTGTCACCCCTGAAATTACTATGTACTATCGAAAAATACTACTCACGATCGATCCGGTGTTGAGGCTATTACAATCCTTCAAACTTCCTTTGATCTTATCAAATGCATTATAATCCTTCAGACTTCCTTTGATCTTATCAAATGCATACCTTTTAGCTCTATAACATTTCATGGTGCTAACCCCTACAACATTGTAATGGCCTCAACACCGGGTTAGCCGTGAACAGTATTTTCGATAGTAAATAGTATTTTTCGGACTGAAAAGTGCACCCGAAAGTAAAAAATACTTTTCTGATAAGGGTGTTACATTTAGTGGTATCAGAGCAGAAAACATATACATTTTCACTTTCACTTTACACTGAAGCTATGGAGATCAAAGATCCTACCCATAGCAAAGCAAGTCGCCATGACTTGCACCGCGGTATAAAGTGTCCCTATGGCTAGCCAATTATATCCTGAATAAGAATATCACTATCTGACTATTGCTAAGGGCAAAAACAGTCAAGAACTTTCTGAAGGATTTTCAAACTTCAATTAAATTTTAATTAAGCCTAATATAGTGTATAAATTGAGTTAAGAAAATTTATTAAGAAATTTCATATATATATATATATATTCCATATTTTGTGAATTATATCAGGATAATTCACTCTTTTCTTTCTTGGCACTTATTGGATTATTTCTTTACAATTCAAAAATATACTTTTACAGTCATTTTATTCACTTTTGGACTCTTAGTCAATCTCTTACTCTTTCGGTCTAAAATTTGTGATTATTTGAAAATTGTATTACGTTATACGGGTTGTGAATTATTTATAATAACTGACCGTTTTATTCGAATTATGAATTATTTTTTGTAATCCTTTGGGTACTGTTCATTTATACGGTTACTATTCACTTATATGATTACTATTCACTCATACGATTACTATTCACTAATACGGTTACTATTCACTCATACGATTACTATTCACAAATCATTTACTATGGTTAATTTATTCACTATACTTTTTATTTTTTTTTTTGCAAATTTATCATTTAATCTCTTCTTTTTCCTTATACCAAATGTACATTAAATTATCAGCTTTTAATTGTTTATTGAATTATTTCTCACTAATTCAATATTTCAATTACGTATATTCCATATTTATTTTCTAAATTAATCCATACATCACATAAATTTCGTAAAAATTTATGTGAACATTATTTTTTAATTATTGTCATATTTTCTTATTTCATGAATTATTTTAACATAATTCATCATATACCATACACTTAACAATTCTCTAAATTTTCGTAAATTTCATTAAAAATTTATGGCAATTTATTTTATGCTTATTATCATTATATAACATAATCAACAAAAATTATAACTTTATCAATTACATTATTCAATACATATTCCACAATAATCATATAAATTTCATATAAATTCCATAATAATTTATGGATATATCTATTATTTCATTTTCTATCAAATTAGGACTTAATTTCATTAATTTACAACACAATAATTCATTTCTTTAACAAGGAAATTTTTGATTCACAAAGGAAATTTCTTAATAAATTTCCTTAACTCAATTTATACACTATATTAAGCTTAATTAAAATTTAATTAAACAATAATAACATTAATTTCAATATTAATCAATAATTCAATATTTTTCCTTAATAAATTTAAAGAAAAAAATTCAACAAATTAAGGAAATTAAAAGATTTCATAATCACATACCTTAACAGTCGAATTCGTTTCGATTTTCTTAATAATTTGCTCACCGGAGCATCGCCGGAGAGTCACTGGAATCTCACCGGTGACAATCCGACACTACCACCTTGTAGATTGGGATTCCCTCATTCATTTTTCGGTGGTCACGCGCCCAAATTCTTTCTTGTTTGGCCGGAATCTTGACTTGAATCACCCGCCAAATCCATTTTCGATTTATCGATCGCCGGCGTTTGAGGAGCGATGGAATATATCGAAAGACTCACCTCATCGCCGGGAGTTGATCGGTGGTGGTGGTGTCCCCATCCGACGCCTTGATTCGTCGGAACGAACAAAAAACCCATTTAAAATAAAAATAGAAAAACTCGACGATCGGACCACCACAATGGAGGTCGGACGCCGATGAGAGGGAGAGGGCACGCCGCTCGTCGCCGTCGCGGTGATGGCCGACATGAGGGGTGGCCGGTGGTTGCCGGTCTCTCCTTTCTCTTTTCTTTCTCTTTCTTTTTTTCTTTCTTTCTTTCTTTGGTTTGGTGGTCGACGACCACTGCACTCTTTTTCCTTTTTTTTTTCTTTTTTTTCTTTTACTCATTTGGTCAACTTTCATTTTGTCTTTCCTTTTTACTCATTTTAGGCCATTTGTGGCCAACACGCTGCCACTTTATTTTGTCCCTTTTCTTTTCTTTTGTTTCTTTATTCTTTTGTTTTCTCGTGCATGTTTTTTTCTGCCTTTTATTTTGTAAGTGGCCACAACTGCCGACATTCATTTTCATTTCATTTCATTTTCTTTCTTTTTTTTCATATATTTATTTATATATATTTATTGATCTATAATCTCAGCACGTAGTGTTTACTGCGTGCAGGTTTTGAAGTATTGATGGAGCTTGATACACGAAGAAGCAGAATGCGAAGATGAAGAAAGTTAGTTGTACTTTTATTTTTAGTAATTATGGCATGTATATACTTAGACAGTGAGAGTATAGAATTGAACTGTATTAAAGGTATTTTTTGTTAAATAATAAATATTGCTGCTGTTCTGATAATGTCAGTTAAAGAGTTGTAAATGACTATCATTGATATATGATTTGTTGTGCCTCTGAGAGGCTTTGTGGATTGTTTGAATTTTTCAGGAGGCTAGTAAGTTCTAGCCATTATGCTGTCGAAATTTCGTAAATTAAATAAAATATTAAATTGTATCAAAGTTGTTTGGCAATTATTGAAGTTTAAAAAAAAAATTTACCGTTTATCGCTAACTTGTGCATCGAAAAATACTTTTCTGATAAGGGTGTTACAAACATAGTCAGACTGCACTTTTTTAAAGGTATTGCTTTTCTATTCTGGATTAACTCTTATATCCTCTATATATTTCTCACACAACCATTTTGAACTTGCCAATTTATTATGAAACACCCTGTTGCATGTGTGGTCACCTCTATATGTTTTGATTTGGAAAGTTAATTCATATCTAATTTTAAAAGCATACAAATACCATGAACACCTATCACTGCATTTAGCTTGCATTTTTAATTCACATGATCTAGAAAAATTCACAAGGTACCCTCCTGTAATAGCATAGTTGATCACAGTCTTCTTCAAACCCATCTTATCCCCAAATCTAAGGCCAACCTTAAAATTCGGGGTTAACATGTCAATCTCACAATTAAACTCAGGGTATCTCCTCTCCCCATCATCATCTACATTAACTTTATCAAATTCCTCATCAAATTCATCATTCAGTGCTTCATTACTGTGATATGAATTCCCATGCACCTTCTCTTTTCCCTTCTCCTTATCTTTATTTTGAGCATCCTTCGTATCATTCCCTATGTTTTGTTCACTATCAATAGATACAAATGATGACCTATCATCTCCATTACCTACATCGGAATTCACATTCATACCAACATGACCACATTCATCATAAGGTTCACCAAAGATATTGTTTTCTAAATCATAATTATTCAGGTCATCCACTAGAGGCACATGGAAATCACCATCTTCCTGCTTGCCTAGCTGCCCTCTTTGCTCCTCAAGCAAGTCATCCCAATTATGAACTGGTTAGGGCACATAACCAGATGTTTCAAGGGCTACTATATTTTCTATGGTATCATGTTCAATATAAATATGCACACTCTCTCTGCCACCTAATGCATTCATTAATTCCAACATATCCGCATCAATGCAGAAGGGGTGCAAACCATGCCTGAAGTTTACATTAGGCAACCTATAATAACACTTATTCAACTGTAATACTCCATATTTTGCCAATATGTCCTTAACTTCCAAAGGAGAAAATTTATCTATGTCTATATTCTCGAAAGTCTTAACCTTACCCCTCACATATTTTTCTTTTAGGTCCCTAACAAACTGACCACTATAATGCGAGAACACAGTGATATATCCATATGGCATTTTAACTTTTCCTTAAACTTCAAACACAAATAACAAAAAGCAAAACAAATAAGATTAAGTAGTCCCCTATAAACTCATATTCCAAAGACCCACCATCAAAATCAAACAAAAAAAAAAGTAACACCATAACAATTATATATTGGATATTAACAATATTTGATTTAAATGGACCCACGCATCATGTGAAAAAACACCCAAGTGGTCCATGCAAAACCATTTCATTCATACAGTATCATATAATAATCATCATCCCGATTCAGTAAAAAGCAAAATTATGAAGTCAAACCAAATCAAAGTAAACAAAATCAACATGTAAAACAACAAATGGAAGAAGAAACAAAATCCATGCCCCACATAGGTCTACGAAGCCAATTGCAATATAATATAATGGGACCGTTCTTAGATTACAGTCTAAAAACCAAATGGCAAAGAATATTTCTAAAATCCAAACACATATTTCATGTTATTTATATAACCTAACAACAAATTAGTAAATTTGCATAAGAAATGTCCATACAAATGAATATCAACAAAACCATTTGCATTTTCGGATTTAAAGAAATAAAGGTGCATATGAAGTAAGAAATAAATGTACCTTGTTGCTCGGAATTGCTGACCGATGAAGCTCAGTCTTCATCGGACAACCTCGCCGGAAGTCACTGCCGATTGGGTCTTGATGGAGAATGCGAGAAAAAGCCCTGCTGCCGCCTTAGGTGTTTCGTTTCACGCTAGGGCATAACCACATTTAGGGATTTTGTTAAAAATTCCAAGTTTTCTATTACAATTCCAAAACACAATGTTTTGATGTCAGATGAAGAGAGAAGAAGATTTGGTCCACGTAGGCCTCCAATCTGTCAAATTTAGTCTACGTAGGCATCCACTGCATCAAAATTGGTTCACCTAGGCATCTAGTCAGTTTTTTTCGCCTAAACTAACAGTTTAATTGACGGAGTTCCAACATTGAAAGGTATTTCAAAGTTGAGTGTCCGAATTAAAAGGCTTTGATGTTTAATCCAAACATTGAAAATGATCTTATAGTTGGGATTTTTTTTTGTAATTAATCCAAAAATTTTTATAAATTTTAAATTAACACTTCAAATTAGAGTAAATTTTTTTAACTATTTAGTTTCTTTAATATTAATTTTAACTAAATTCGTTCCCATTAATTTAAAATTTTATCTCCCTCCCTGTACAGAGGTGATGTAAAGTCACTTCCTTTTTCATTAATTTTAAAGATATTAATTAAATAATGTGTTTTAGTCATTCAAATGAACGGTGCTTTCATTTTTTTATTTAAGAATATATATATAGAGAGAGAGAGAGAGACCTTTGAAAGCTATTTGCTTACTAATTATAGAAAACGAAACAATAAATGTTCAATTAATGCGTACCCAATGCTAAAAAGTAGGGGGCTTGTTAGACAGAACTTGTAAAGTTCATGGAGTTATGGTGGAGATAAATTCCCAAATCGTTTATAAGGTTGTTACGTGTTCCAGTGAAAATAGGTCTATTTTGGGGTCTATTTTCGGTGATTGTAAGTTATTTTTAGGCAGAGAATGATATTCCTCTTTGTTGGGTGAAGACTCAAGAAAAGCGATTTACGTTGTTAGAATTTCGAATTTGAAAACTGGTTTCCATCTTTGGGATTTCATCCCTTTTTTTTTTTTTAGCTGAAACTATATTCCCTCTTTCTAAGATTAACTTATTAAATTACAAAATTCTTATTTATTTGGTGACTAAACATGAGAGTATTAATTCTTTGTTAAAATTAAAGTAAAAAATATTTATTACAGCAACTTTATACAACCAACAAATAATTAATAAAGATAAAATTTAGAAGATAAACACATACAAAATTTATGTGATTTGGCATAAATCTAAATCCACGGACGAAAGGAAATAAAAGTTCACTAAGATAGCGAGAAATAAAAGTTCACTAAGATAGCATTTGTTAAATCGATTTAAATAAAAAATTTTCAGATAAAGTTGGAATACTTTTCAGACCAAAATATGGAATAATTAAGATAAGACTGAAAAATATTCCAAAAATTTTTTTCAATCATTTGTTAAATTTTTTGGGATGAATTAAAAATCATTTTTCTTCAATTTTTTAGTTATTTTTTATCTTGAAAGATCAAGATACATATATCTTAAAATATCGAGAAATAGATAGTTAAAAAAAAAATTTTGTGGAATTCATTTCTTTTTTAATAAACGTTTGAAAAAGTCGAAAAAATTGGAATAATTTTATTTTCTTTCCATTCCAACATTTTCAAAGTTAACAAACACTACCTAAATAAAATAGAGAGACTAAGAGATTTAACTTTCAAATTTAATTCCAAATAATCTCACCAAAATCCAATACACAATTTTTACAAAATTTTTGAAAAACCAAATTGAGATTATATCACTTTAGAAAACGTAGCTCTCCATTATTTATCACATCCTCCAGCATAGAAACAAATAATCAATTTGAAAAGGAACACCATTGACTCGAAATCGACTTCCCTATATCCTTAATTTGTTTTATCGTTATTACATGTATATTTTTTAGAACAAAAAACACGACAATCAAACACGAATTACTAATTATGGACCATGAATAGAGCGTAACCTATTAAAAAACCATCTCTAATTTTGAATCTCATAATATCAGAGCCTGAATTAGTTGCTATTTAAGAGTTAAACTTATGAAAGTGCAACTAAATGCCCTCCTAAGTCCTAACTTATGTTATAAAGTTGTTATTTTTTTTGAATAATTAATGTGCAAGTTGTTGAAAAATGTTTTGCTAAATTTTATTCTAATTCTTTTCTTGAACAAGATGAAACCATCATAAATTCCTTCAGCTTTTTTGTTTATTTACTTATTTTATATATTTACATATTTATTTTTCATTGAAACAATTATCGGATCGATTAATATAATCTGTTATATATAATAAGACAAATTAATAAAATGCAAAAGAATCTATAATTTTCTTGAATCAGGAAATGATAAACACATTATATATTACATGCTATCACTTTTTCTTTCGCTTCACAATATCTTCTTCATCTTCTTATACTTTGCTCGCCTTTGAAGTTAGGATACAATAACGGCTATAAAAATCACGCACATGAATGAGAAATAGCAATATTTCAAGTGGGTTATTGTTAGTATCTGTCAAAAGAGAAAACACAGAAGAAATTGAATGGAATCATCCAATATGGAAAGTCCAATTATTATAGCAATGAAAGGTCCATCAACAAATAAGAAGAGTGAAATAGCTCGTGAACTAGCTGTTTACCTTCAATATCCTCTTCTTAAAGAAACAGATATAATTCCAACCCTTGAAAATTCCATACCACACCCTACCATTGACACCACTTACGATGATTTAGCTTTCAAGACTATCACTCAAATTACTTCCACCCAACTCGATTTGAAAAATCGTTATTAGCACACCACTTTCAAAAGGTTTGTCATCAACTACTAAACTCTTATTAGATGAGAAAATTCTTAGACAAGCTCATGCATATGAACTTTCTATCATATCAGACACAAAGGTTGCAAATATGGTTGATGAACTCTCTTGCAATTATCGCAAGAAATCCATATTTATATCCAGCAATATATATAAATGCTTACAATGTAATGAATTTATACTTCACAAAAAGTGTGCTGAATTTTTAGAAAAGTTAAATGATCTTAAAGATAAGTGTCCTTTATTTTTTAGAAAAAATCCTCCTAAATATAACTATCTATAGAGAAATACAAGTGTAACATTTGTGAGAATTTGTCTGAATTTTGTCCTAATTGTCTTTTTCAAACCCACATTGAATCTGGATTCTTGCCAACGATTGTCATACATGAAGAACACCAGCATCCACTCAATTTTGTGATAATGCCATCCTGGGTCAACTTTCAATATAAATGCTCAAAATGTGATCAACTTGGAAATTCAATTTCTTACAAATTAATGTTATGATTGCTATTTTGATCTTCATCTCAATTGTGCTTTTCCTCCACCTCCGCCTCCGCCTGTCGTAAGACCTCAACCAAATATTGCACCTCCATTTATAGGTCGAACAAGACCTTGGTATCGGCTTGCTAGAGGTCCACCAAGATCTCAAGAGGATACATAATTCTCCTATAAATACTTATACTAATCACACCTGTGAACCATTCTTACAAACACTCACTAATTCAGAAAAAGAACAGAATGTCAAATTCAATTTCAGAGCAAAACTACAAAGTCTATGCATCTGCGTATCACTTAGGTTCAAGGGAAGACAAATCTCTCTCAACTTCCTACTTCAATATAATCCTAAAAGTAGTTTCAACTTACCTTTCAGACATGACAATTTCTTTAGAATCACTAAATACAGCCAGATTTGAGCCGAGAGACAAATCAACACCTCAGAGACACAGCGATGCTTCCTCTTTCCATGTCATTCTTTAACATCCGATGATGTTCGCGACACGGTATCCCACATGAACATCGATTTTTCTTTGGATAGGGTTCAATGGAGAACAATTCCTTTAGAAGATTGGATTTGTTTGAAAAAAAAGGATGAT
Organism: Excoecaria agallocha; assembly: GCA_037975025.1. NCBI lineage: Eukaryota > Viridiplantae > Streptophyta > Magnoliopsida > Malpighiales > Euphorbiaceae > Excoecaria > Excoecaria agallocha. The sequence goes on from CM075812.1 coordinate 5,799,444, forward strand.
ATTTTTATGAATATTGATGACAAGTGAAAAATGTAATGAGTCCCGTACGATCACCTACAAAAAAGAAACAAATGGCCGGGAGGTTTCCGACTAGGGAGTCTCCGACGGTCAAGTTAGGATTTTTGATAATAAGAATGCATTATTCTGAAAAGTAGATTCCATCCTTGGTTACCTGTTTTTTCACCTTTTATAGGCGTGATTTCCGTCATTTGTGGGAAGTGGGATGAAATCCCACTTCTTTAGGCCACTCTTTCCACTACTCCTATTGTTGGGGAGAAGTGGGGGAAGAATAACCGTCTTATCCTGTCGTGGCAGTTATCTTTCAGCTATTAGCCGAACTATAGATGGGCTCCTTGGAGTTCGGTTGTTCGATCTCTTGATTGGTAAATGTTTATCCGAACTCTGTCAGCTTACCTAGCACGTAGTCCGAACTCTGTCAGCTTACCTAGCTCTTAGTCCGAACTCTGTCAGCTTACTTAGCTCCCAGTCCGAACTCTGTCAGCTTACCTAGCTCATAGTCCAAACTCTGTCAGCTTACCTAGCTCCCAGTCCGAACTCTGTCAGCTTACCTAGCTCTTGTTATCATAAGTCCCTCTCCCAGTGTGCGACATTTATGTCAGCAACGTTGGAGATAGCATTTCTATATGGGTTGCTCTGCCGCACATACAACCGTGATAATCTATTCATCTAAGTGGCTTAATTAGCCTCCATAGCTCGAATGGCGAAATTGCCTGTGAGCTTAACTGTGGTGCTCATGATGAACATGTCTGACTGAGCTAAAAAGGACTGATGGCGAATATGCTTAGTGGGCATTTAAAGTCATGGCGCACAAGCCTAGCGAGTTTTTGACCTCTGCTCGTGGCGAACATGTCTGGTGAGCTTAAGACGAACTACTCATGGCAAACATGCTTGGTGAGCTAAGAAATGATCTCTTGACTAGAGTGTTGTATGAGCTAGGAAAGGAGCTCGTGGCAAGAGCGCCGTATGAACTAGGAAATGAGCTCGTGGCAAGAGCGTCGTATGAGCTAGGAGAGGAGCTCGTGGCAAGAGCGTCGTATGAGCTAGGAAAGGAGCTTGTGGCAAGAGCACCGTATGAGCTAGGAAAGAAGCTCGTGGTAAGAGCACCATATGAGCTAAAAAAGAAGCTCATGGTGAGAGCGCCGTATGAGCTAGGAAAGGAGCTCGTGGCCAGAGCGTCGTCTGAGCTAGGAAAGGAGCTCGTGGCAAGAGTGCCGTTTGAGCTTGCTGAGCTGTGTGATTGAGGTGAAGCTTAATTAGACCAGATAGGCCGTCGAGTTAGGTGATCCACATGAAACATAATAAAACCAAATAGGTGATGCCGTCGAGCTATTTTGCCGAGCTATGTGATCCCAGGAAAACATGATTGGATCGGATAAGTGATGCCGCCAAGCTATTTTGCCAAGCTGTGTCATTGGACTATGGGAGGAACTACGACATTTATGTCAGTAGCATTTAAGGTGACACATAAGAGGTTTTTCTTTGTCATGAACAACCATAGTTAGCAAATAAGTCTTCATAGCTCGTAGTGAAACTGCTGAGTTTGAGCTTAAAATTATAATATGCTCATGGCATTGTGCCGATTTGAGCTAGTGAGATCGTGCTCGTGGCAATATGCCGTGTGAGTTAGATAAGCTCGTGGCGATTGTACCGAGTGATCTAGACGGGCTCGTGGCGATGTGCCGAGTGAGCTAAGAAAGGAGCTCGTGGCGAAAGTGCCGAGTGAGCTAGACAGGCTCGTGGCGATTGTGCCGAGTGAGCTAGGCGGGCTCGTGGCGATGTGCCGAGTGAGCTAAGAAAGGAGCTCGTGGCGATTGTGCCGAGTGAGCTAGACGGGCTCGTGGCGATAGTGCCGAGTGAGCTAGGCGGGCTCGTGGCGATGTGCCGAGTGAGCTAAGAAAGGAGCTCGTGGCGAAAGTGCCGAGTGAGCTAGACAGGCTCGTGGCGATTGTGCCGAGTGAGCTAGACGGGCTCGTGGCGATATGTCGAGTGAGTCAGATGGGCTCATGGCGGTTGTGCCGAGTGAGCTAGATGTGCCCGTGGCGATATGTCGAGTGAGCTAGACGGGCTCGTGGCGATGTGCCGAGTGAGCTAAGAAAGGAGCTTGTGGCGATTGTGCCGAGTGAGCTAGATGTGCTCGTGGCGATATGTCGAGTGAGCTAAGAAAGGAGCTTGTGGCGATGTGCCGAGTGAGCTAAGAAAGGAGCTCGTGGCGAGAGTGCCGAGTGAGCTAGATGGGCTCGTGGCGATTGTGCCGAGTGAGCTACAAAATACTATAGAGTTTGCATTGCCCGTCATAAAGCTTTGGCTACAAAGCTTAAAACTTTTTGTTGAAAAATTGAGCACGAGTAATGCATTATACTTGAAAAATATTTAAGCAGATGAAAAATCTTATCTTTTTTGAAGTTTGAAACTGCATGCTCTGCTCTTCCCCCCTGAAACTGAACTGAGTGGTAACTCGGTTTATTTGAGCTGGTGACAGCGAATTTTTAAATCTGAACCATGCTTGTTCTCTTGAGTCTTTGCCTCGGTCATTACTGTTCTTACTTGTATTGTTTCAAGCTATTATTGGAAAATAGCTGCTCTTTACTCATATAAGAGAGAATGTCACGTGAAAAACCTCATGCACCGCAATAATAACAAATCAGCTTGGCTGTCCTCATCTCCTTCATTGACTGCAGCTTATGTTTTCTAGCTATTGCTTTTGACTTCAAAAGGCTTTATCAAGAGATATAGTTCAAGAAACTATAATAAAGAAATAATGGCCATAACATGACGACGATATGACATAAAGCTCATCCATTTTCAAGATTTGCAGTAATTTCCTAGCATTTATGCGTCTTGGATTATGGCATAAAGCTACTGTTTCTCTACTGATCTTCTCAAATATTGTCGAATCATAGTACTTCCCAATAGCATTGACTGAGATTTTGGACACTATACTGAGACGTGTAAAATCAAAGTTCATAGTGAATTGATAATTGTAATGCTAACAATTTCCTTATACCGACAATCAAGATTACTCAAGAGGCAACGAGATTTAGTTTTTAATCTATACCTCAACTGTAGAAACCTCAAAAGCATGGTTTGGTCGGCATATTTTGTTTACCTTATGCACCGATCTCGAGATGCTTCTCTGAGCAACAATCTTGAACTAGCGCCGAGCTCTTCGTCTTGCCATCGGAAACTCAGTTGTGCCAATGGATAGCGCCAGTGATGGTGTTGTGGCATTGGGCAATGCCTCCTCGTGGATCAATTTCTCCTCTTTTGTGTCTCATAGTGATAGACATATGATTTGCTACGGGTGAAAGTCTATGTGAAAGGATGGTGAAGACAAGCGGTGGTGCGGCCACAGGTCGCAGAAGATGGAGCGCCTGCTGGTGGTGGTGGCACCGCTGGTCACGGCAGATAGATCACCCGCTGCTGATGGTGGCGCAGCTGGTCGTCCCCCTCCTCACAATTGCCCACTGATGGATGAATTGAAAAATCCCTTTTTGGGTCTCTTCGTAAAACGGTGTAGTTTTTTGCCCTTTTTTTATGCAAGGGATTATATTGAAAACCGGTGAAGGTGTGTTCCACGCTCACCGCACCAAATGATGACAAGTGAAAAATGTAATGAGTCCCGTACGATCACCTACAAAAAAGAAACAAATGGCCGGGAGGTTTCCGACTAGGGAGTCTCCGACGGTCAAGTTAGGATTTTTGATAATAAGAATGCATTATTCTGAAAAGTAGATTTCATCCTTGGTTTACCTGTTTTTCCACCTTTTATAGGCGTGATTTCCGTCATTTGTGGGAAGTGGGATGAAATCTCACTTCTTTAGGCCACTCTTTCCACTACTCCTATTGTTGGGGAGAAGTGGGGGAAGAATAACCGTCTTATCCTGTCGTGGCAGTTATCTTTCAGCTATTAGCCGAACTATAGATGGGCTCCTTGGAGTTCGGTTGGTCCGATCTCTTGATTGGTAAATGTTTATCCGAACTCTGTCAGCTTACCTAGCACGTAGTCCGAACTCTGTCAGCTTACCTAGCTCTTAGTCCGAACTCTGTCAGCTTACTTAGCTCTCAGTCCGAACTCTGTCAGCTTACCTAGCTCATAGTCCAAACTCTGTCAGCTTACCTAGCTCCCAATCCGAACTATGTCAGCTTACCTAGCTCTTGTTATCAAATATAATTGATCTTGCTCGGGTTAAGGCCGCAGAAAATTGTATCTGTGATCATCAGCGTAAACGATTAACCATGCAAATTACCATTAAAAAGGAAATTAAGTTGCCACATCGTGAATTTGAAGCACTTGTTGATGCGAGAAGAGCAGAAGAAGAAGCAGAGCAGATTCTTGAAGCAATTTCTTGGGCCAATCGACAGCCGGCAATCGTCGGGATTCGTTTCCTGAGAGAGACACAAGCAAATTTGGAGGGTAGCAATCGTTACGCATCGTTGCTTCAGCAAGCGATTAGGGAATCAGAAGTAGTAGCCAAGCCGATTCCGGCGGCTGAGTGGGCAATTGAGAAATTAGAAGAAGTGATTTTCGATGGTGATAATTCAACAGAAATATTATCATGTGCGATTTGCATAGAGAAATTGGAAATCGGGTGTACAGTAAATGCCATGCCTTGCTTGCATTATTTCCACCAGAACTGTATTTTGAACTGGCTACACACAAGCCACATGTGCCCTTTGTGTCGCTTGAAGTTGCCTACTAACTAAATTGAGTTTTGAAGAACCCGACTGAAATGATATGTAATTTTTAATTGATGGTTAACTTGTTATGAAGTCGATATTGCCTAGTAAATACAACTCCCACGTTTTTCCACTAGATTTACTTCATATTAGCAAAAGAGTAGTAATTAGCAGGGAGATGCATACCCTTGATTTATTTATTTAATGAAGATATACAGAACGATTAATCAAGCAGTATGTGTTGAGGTTTTGTTGGTAACAGTGAGGCCAAGTCCAGAAGCATAGTTGAGAAGTTGAGGAAGCTATGAAATGTCGATTTTGCCATCGCCATTATCATCAGCTTGCCATAGCGCAATCTGAGCTCCGATGCCAGGTAGATACGACCCCATATCATCGAAGGCCTTCCTTAGCTCATCCCAGCTCAACCTTTTGTCATTATTAACATCAGCTTTCATCAGTATTTTCTTGATCTGCTCTTCAGTTAGGGGCACTGCTGCATTCTTACTTACGTTATCAAAATAACCCATATTTTATTATGCCCTCGGAAATAATAATTTTCAGACTAATTGGCAGTTGTACGGCTTTTCAGGTGTGTATATAGAAAGAGAGAGAGAGAGATTTGTTATATTATATATATTATTCCAACTTATCTTCCTTTTTAAAAAGAAACTTTTGTACATGTAAAGCTATCCATGCGACCTTTATTGCCTCATATTCTGATTCGATGATGATAGATAAATAGGCACCTATTCAATTCTACATTGCACATATACTCACTTTATTATTCTTATCTTTATATATTTTTTCAACTGTCCTTTTCTGTCGACTTCTTTACTTGTGATCAAGGTTACTAAAATGGGACTGACTGGGAACTGTTGGCTGGACCGGTCCGATTGTGAAACCCGGAATTTGAAACAATCAGATGACCCGGTTTAATCCCGTGAAACGGATAAAACTCAATTTTATGCTAAAAAATCAATTATTTTGCCATGGGCACGAGACCAACTCCTTGTCATGAATTTGATGTTGCATAGTAAACACATGTAATTCCCACATATTTCAGCTAGATTTACTTCGAGTAGCGAAGGAGTAGTAATTAGAGAGATGCATACAACAGGGAACATATCCTTAATTTATTTTAACAGCATATAAGGCATAATTAAGATAGAACAATCAATTAATTAATTAGGCATTATGCCTACCTATGCTCATTGATGTTATTATTGCTGCAATTAAGCAACAATTTAATTTTGATGTATCGTACAATAAGGCTTGATATACAAAGATGAGAGCATTGGAGTCTATTTTTTACGGTTATTTTGAATCATTTGAGAGGTTGCCCTCATTTTTATTTGCTTTGCAAGAATACAATCCGGGTACTATGTATGAATTTGTGTTGCAGGATACCGAAAACCCAAGGGTGAAGCAGTTTCAAAGGGTTTTTTGGAGTTTTAAACCCGTCATTAATGGGTTGGATCATTACAAGCCTATTCTATTAATCAACGACACATTCTTGACGGAAAAATTTCAATAGACTCTTCTGATAACTAGTTCTATAGACAGTAATGATATGTTATTTCCAGCTGCATTCACAATCGGAGAATAAATCAAGCATTGGAGTCTATTTTTGATGGTTATGTTGAATCATTTGAGAGGTTAGAGGTTGCCCTCATTTTTATTTGCTTTGCAAGAATACAATCCAGGTACTATGTATGAATTTGTGTTGCAAGATACCGAAAACCCAAGGGTGAAGCAGTTTCAAAGGGTATTTTGGAGTTTTAAACCCGTCATTGATGGGTTGGATCATTGCAAACCTATTCTATTAATCGACAACACATTCTTGACGAAAAAATTCCAATAGACTCTTCTGATAACTAGTTCTATAGATGGTAATGATATGTTATTTCCAGCTGCATTCGCAATCGGAGAATAAATCAAGCTGGGCTTGATTTATGACGATGATTAGGAAGTATATAATGAAATGTATCGACATTACCATCATATCAGACAGACACACAGGTATAATGGCTTTATTTCGAGATGAAATGAGCGGTTGTAAAGAACCTCTAAGCTTTTACAAATTTTGTTTGCTACATTTTGTAAGCAACTACAACACGCACCACAGGAATTCAACAATAAAAGACTTGCTTTACAAGGCAGGTAAGTTAATAAATATTAAATATTTCTTTTACTTTTTTTATTTTACATGGTTGGATATTTTTAACACATAACGTTGCAGGTGCGCAATTTCAACCACTGAAATTCCAGCAGAAGATGGATGAAATTAAAAAACTCGACCAAGATTCCTACAACTGGGCAATGAGGGTGTCATTAGACAAGTGGACAATATTCGAGGATGGTGGTCATAGATACGGGCATACGACCACAAACATTGCTGAAAGTATCAACAATGCTATTAAAGGTGTTCGTATGATGACAATCACTACCATACTGCTCAAAAATCTTGTATTTGAACATATGTTGTGTTTTAATATGGTGCTACTTTAATAAATTTATTGTATTTAGTAATTAATTGTCCTTTAATATTTTTATTATGGAAAAAATAATGGCTTATATTGATCCTAAATAGATTAAAAATAAATAAAATACAAGTAAGATAAATAAACATCAACTAGTCATGTTATACAAGCAATACACCATATAACAATTTTAGTATCTCCTACTACGAGAAGTGGTACTATGGGCAGGCGTATCGAGATCCATCTCGTATAGGTTAGGATCACTATAGAATGGTTGATCAGCTAGATCCTGAGTGCCTACAATAGCTGGACCACTAAAAAGTACATCAAAGAAGTCATCTTGTGATATCATAGGACTGTTCTGTGCATACATATTGTACGGTATTGCATCAGGTTATGATAAGCTGACATTCAGATTAACATTCAAATCAACATTAAACTCATAATGCCCAGCTACAGATGGTCCAGCTCTAAAATGCCCAGCTCCAGAAGGCCTAGCTCCAGAATCATAACATCTAGATGGACCAGCATCATAATGCCAAGTCTCATGGAATAAAGGCACACTTAAGGAGCTAGAATTATCTTCCTGACTATATGACCAGTGCATGGGTTGGGGTGCTCGATGGACACCTGGATTAAGAGGAATAGAAGGCATCATCATCCTTCTTTCTGCCATGCCTCTCCTGCTATGTCTTGAACTACGGAAATCTTCAAATGGTATAGAAAGTGGTGGAATATATGCAACATCAGGTACAGGCTGACGAGGATAATCTGTGTACATCCTATCATATGCACCTACAGCACCTAAAATGCTTTCTGACGTCAAACGATTATTATCGCTTTCATGATATAGTCGTTCACCAGCATCGGCCTACATCACAAATATATATATATATATATATATATATATATATATATATATATATATATATATATATATATATATATATATATATATATATATATATATATAAAGTTAAAAATATATCTGAACAATAATACTACATACTGATGCCCCTATTGTAGCTCCAACAAGGGTTATCCACTTTTTTGTCCGCTCTAAATACTATTGCATATATTGTGATCTTGGATGCAATGAAAATTGAGAACACGACCCCTAATAACCCGTTCATGTCTATTGTGCCACTCAAAAATGAAAGTTGAAAGTTTCAATTCCCAATTTTTATTTATATGCCCCCTCAAATCAATCGAATGCACATCATTATTTTTCTGCAGAGACTCTGAAATCGACTGATCCAAGCTAAATTGTCTCATACACCTATCAGGTTGGTGCCACTCAATAATATTAAAACATATTAGTGGCACGATAGATCTCCAACTTACATGTCTGCTAGTACAATATTGAGGCAACAAGTACATCACATTTTTATACGCTTCCCAATTCATCTACAAATAAAGTTTAATAAATAAAATTATATTATTACAAAATAATTAAATTTTAATTATCAATATTAAATTGATCACTATGACTTTAAAAATAAATATAAATTTGATTATAGCGTTGCAATTCTAATTTCTCTCGGTAAGTGTTAATATTTTTATTATTATTATTATTTAAGTCCAAAAGGGATCGCCACCTTTTACAAAATACATATTCAACTTTGTCAGCATTCTTTTTAACCAAATATAACTAATAAATGATAAATAAAATTTACCTATAGCCATATGGTCTGTTCTGATCTAAAATAATTGTGTCAATAAAACGCGATCGAAATATAGGGAGTCTTTCTCATGCCCACATTTGAATTAATTGGTGATACTCACCAAGTCTATTTGCACCTGGCTTAGTTGCACGACATACCTCGCTATAAAACCATGCCAAAATTGTTGATCCCCAGCTATACTCATCAATTTTAGCTAAATTCTCCAATAGTGGAAAGCCACATCAAATGTACGTAATTATTAACCTGTCCAGGACATAGTAGTCCACCAATACAATGCAGGATCCATGCACAGGCAAAGCATTGTATATGGTAGTCCGTAGTATCATCTGATAAGTGATTAAATTGTTCAGTCAACCACCTCATTTTACTTTGCATCCTCTAAATACATCTTCTGGAGGAATAATTCCCAAAAGCCGACCACATAGCTCATAATAGTCATGATTTGAATTACCTGTGAAAGGACGTCCTTCCACGGGCAACTCGGTAAGTAACTGTATATCTTCTAGAGTTATAGTAGCTTCACAAACGATAAGGTGAAAAGTGTGGATCTCTAGCCTCCACGTTTCGATAAGAACAGTCATCATGTCAACATTAACATTTATAACAACTATCTGAGACACACCATAAAAACCTGATAAATGCAGGTAAGGTATGATCCTTTCATCAATGTTCCTATACTGATTCGGAACACTAGCTCTACGTACAAATAGAACATTAGGTTGAACCTGAAATAAATTAAATTATCAAATAAATATATATAATTTATATATTTTAAAATTATTTAATATTTAATAATTAAATTATAATATACTTACATATCCGTTCCAAACCGCATCAACTCGGTGCTTGCCATTCATAATCGGAAGCTTCTCATTCGTGGTCCTTGATTAATATATTATCGTCTTCTAAAAGGTTCCATTTTTTATACCCTATGTGTAAATACACCAACATGTGTTACGTGTGCAAGTAAAATAAATTTATTCCTAGTTAACTGTAAATTTAATACAAATAATTTTCGTATAACTAGGAATGAACATGTACCGATTAACCGGTTCATTAAAAAAAAATTAACCAGTCCATATACTTTGATTTTTTCAAAAGACTAACCATTAACCAGTCCATTATAATCAGTTAACTAGTTCATCGATTTCGATTTTTCGAATCGATTAACCAATTTTTTTCGGTTAACCACTACAATTATAAAATACAATTAAAAATTTAAATTATCAAAATACTTCCACTCTACCCATTTGACAGTACCGATGAATCACTGCTCTATAAGTCATAGGTGTAGGATCTATTCCCCCCTTAAGCATCTTCATTGTAAATTCAATAGCCTCCTCTATTCTACCTCTCTTAGTGCATCGGTTATTGTCGTATATGTGACTACAGATGCTTATTATTTAGATACATGTCATCAAGGACAGATAGAGCAACATCTATGTTATCCTTTTGACAAAATTCATGAATTACAGTTGAAAAGTTTACTGCATTGATGGCACACCTCCTACTCAAACATTCTTCCGTGAATTTTTTGGCTTCATCCACCTTTCCCTCTAAGCAGAGTGATTTAAGTAGTAAACTAATTTCAACAGCGGTTGGGAAAAAAGCCTTCCCAAGCATCTCCCTCACCAGATCATAAGCCTCAGACAGCTTTCACCATCTTGTCTATTAAATCCCTTATTTCTTTGATCTTGTTGTCCTTGCAAAGAAAACACATCACAGTACAGTAACTAACTTTATTTGGAAAGCATCCTTTGAAAGCCATATCACCAATCAGCTCAATGGCATCTTCAACTCGACAAACATCACAATATCCGTTGATCAAACAGTTATAAGTGATAACATAAGGTGTGGTGCCTACAAGTTGCATTTTCTCTAAAAATCTCAATGCCTTGTCTAATTTATTTGCTTTTACCAAAACGTAAATGGCAATGTTACATATCAACAAATTAGGTTCTACACCTGCTTTCTGCATCATGGTCAAGACCTGCATTGCATTCCTCGACTTACCAGCTCTACTATATGACAACATTAAATCAGCAAAAACTTCAGTCGCACAATAAATTCCCCTACGTGCCATAAGCCGAAGAACCCTCCTAGCACCTTGGCATAATTTCATTTTACTGAGAATCTCTAGCATCATATAGTACACTATTGGATCATGTCGGTACCACCATTGTCTATCAGCCCAATAGAAAAATTTCAAAGCTACTCTTTCATCATATTGGGACTTCAAAACAGCACAAACTTGTCGAGGCTTGAGGCTTCTTAGAATGCTTCTCATTTCCCCTTCAAGATTAGGATCCCAAGCTGACCTAAGTTCAATCAACCTACAAATTTCTTTCACAAGAGGGTGTCGAAGTTCTTCTTTCCCTATGTCAATTCTCTCAACATCTTCATTTTGATAACGAATATGATCTCTATCAACTGAATTAAAAAACGCAAAATCATTATCATCCTCATCCCCACCGCTAGTTTCTCCTTCTTCTTCTTCTTCATCATCAATCTCATCAACGCCACCATTTTTAGGGCTTTTACTTATTTTGCACTCATAATTACTACAACCCATTTGTCTAAACTTGTCAAATTCACTGTCCCCCTCATAAAAATCCTCTCTTTGTCCATCACGAGCATTGAGATTAGCACTAAAGGAAGAACTAGGGCGAGTATTTCTTGAAGAAAATGACGAGAAAAATGAATTAAACACAATATAGGAAAGTGGATAAGCAAAACAATTACATGTGAGTCTATGCTTATGCTCTTTTGCTACATAAGAAAACTCAAGAAAAAAGAAAATTTTGAACTTGTGAGGATTAGCAATGGGTTTTCGAATTATAGGGTAAGAATTGATTCCGAAAAACATTTCGATATGGTGGAGTAGTAGCTACAGAGCGAAATGAGAAGAGAATTACACAGTAGATTAGAGAATGAGAAGCTACAACTCTTCTGGGCATCTAGTGTGCTGCTTGTTATTAACACTATTTTTTGATGTTCTGGTTTGATTGTAGTTCCAGATTGACAGCATCAATATCAGTTTGAATTAATAAGGCAAGATTGTAAATTTGAAGAAGAATATTAGAACCTGATCCAACAGCAGCTAGTGGCTTGCACAAATGTTCAAGAACTCTTCTTCTCCCCTTGAGGTCTGAATCTGAATCATTTATAGGGCTCAAAATTCGCGGTGAAACAAGCATGTTTTTAGATCGAAGAAGATCAAAGAACAAAATCAAAAAACGAAACAATTAAAAACCTTTAACAATCTGTCATTTTGGAGGAGGGGGCGGCAGTGAGGAGATGCAAAGGGTTAGTTTGAGATAGGGTTTATATATATATATATATATATATATATATATATATATATATATATATATATATATATATATATATATATATATATATATAATCAATCGGTTAATTAAAACTGACGATTTTTTAAAATTGTGAATCGAAACCGAATCAAAAGTCGAAAATTCATATTTTTAAAAATTTTAACCATTTTGTTGGTTTGATTAACTTTATTCGCAATAAAATTAATATAATTATAAAATATATTACTTTAATTAGTCTTCGTAAATATAACTTTTTAAATTATATTATTATTTTCATAAATAATAATATAATAAATGCTAAATACATATACGATTATTTATATTGATTAATCTAATATATAATAAAAATTAACCTAACATAAATTTCATCACAACTAAACGTAAAACAAATTTAACCTAAACTTGTCTAACATATTATACTAGTTCAATTTGTCCCACGTGAATATAATCCTTCAAATTGTATTATTATTATTTTCACATATAATAAAATAATATATCAATTTTTTTTGCAATAAAATTAATATAATTATAAAATATACTATTTCAATTAATCTCCGTAAATATAACTTTTTAAATTATATTATTATTTTCACAAATAATAATATAATAAATGCTAAATACATGCACGATTATTTATATTAATTAATCTAATATATTATAAAAAAATTAACCTAACATAAATTTCGTCACAACTAAACGTAAAACAAATTTAACCTAAACTTGTCTAACATATTATACTACTTCAATTTGTCCCACATGAATATAATCATTCAAATTGTATTTTTATTATTTTCACATATAATAAAATAATATATCAAATTTTTTTTTGCAATAAAATTAATATAATTGTAAAATATACTACTTCAATTAGTCCCTGTAAATATAACTTTTTAAATTATATTATTATTTTCACAAATAATAATATAATAAATGCTAAATACATGCATGATTATTTATATGAATTAATCTAATGCATTATAAAAATTAACCTAACATAAATTTCGTCACAACTAAACGTAAAACAAATTTAACCTAAACTTGTCTAACATATTATACTAGTTCAATTTGTCCCACGTGAATATAATCGTTCAAATTGTATTATTATTATTATTATTATTATTATTATTATTATTATTACATATAATAAAATAATATATCAATTTTTTTTGCAATAAAATTAATATAATTGTAAAATATACTACTTCAATTAGTCCCCATAAATATAATCTTTTAAATTATATTATTATTTTTTCACAAATAATAATATAATATATGCTAAATATATGCACAATTATTTATATTAATTAATCTAATATATTATAAACATTAACCTAACATAAATTTCGTCACAACTAAACGTAAAACAAAATTAACCCTAACTTGTTTAACATATTATACTAGTTCAATTTGTCCATGTAAATATAATTCTTCAAATTGTATTATTATTATTTTCACATATAATAAAATATTCTAAGGTAAATACATGCATAAATATTAATATTCATGAATTAAATAAATATACTATAAAATAATCTAACGTAAATTTACTTTACCAAATTATTGTATATTAACATATGGACATAAAATTATAAATAATTTTTGAAAGTGTTAACTTGCCTTTTTTCTTGACTTTTCCAATATAATCAATAAAAATATATGCATATTACATAATAACATTATATTTAAATATTCAATAATTTAATTTTAGTAAATTATTGTAAATTATACTTACAACTAATTTTGAAGATCAAGTTTTGTAGTTGCCACCTTTAAAATGTGAAAGAAATGCAAATGCAAAATGCAATTGGAAATGAAAATGAGGGAGAGTGTAAGGGAAGGGAAGGAAATAAGGTAAAAATCGGGTTAAATAACTGAAGCGGAAGGGGGAAGTTAATTTTAGTCCGCCAGATTTGACACATCACTGCGGGGACACATGGGTTCTCTGAGAACGAAACCTGCCACTACATCATCACCGAGGGACCGACACATGGCGAGAAGCAAGAGGGGACTGCCCAGCTCGTCTGGCTACATCTTCGACGGAGAGCTGACACGTGGCGGAGAGAAAGGTTCGATCTACCGCATTGGATACCGCAACCTCTTGCTACATCCTCAGATGGGTGAGGCCTACATGTCGAACGCGCGCTCCAACGCTATAATGCAGCATTTTGATGCGTCTTTAGAAAAAAAAACCCTTCCCTTTTAATTAAAATCTAACACACCCCACTTTTCTAATATATTTTTTCAAAAACATTATTAAAAAATATCTCTAAATTATCAGTTTAGTAAATTTAAGATAATATTTAATATATATATATATATATAATTTTATATAATATTAATAAAATATTTAATAAGTTAATTAATATTTATATCTTTCTACACACTTTACTGTATAATAACAAAACTAATTTAAATTGATATCCAATTCTATCGTATTTAGAGTTATAATTATATAGAAATTCTTAACTTTATAAATAGTTAAATTGTCTATTTACTTATTATTATCCTCTTCATTCTATTATTTCTATTTTTCATGATTTTTTCTATTTGAAAGATAAAACTCCACAAATTTTTTATTCTTTTTACGGTTATCAAGATCGGAAAAAAAAATTCGAGAATGTTATTACTATAATGAGTTAGATTAAAAGGATATATTTTAATATAGTTAAAAAAATTGTTATAAAAATTAATAATACGGATAATTATTTTAATATTATTGATTTGTTTAAAAACGAAAATTTGAAGTAACGGTAACATTTTTCACTTTTACCCATATCTTTTATTCATCTGTCCTTAACCTCATCCATAACATGCTTTCAAAATTCAAAATTTTACAGCGAATAAAATAAAATAGTTAATGTTTGGCCAGTTTTTTTTTTTTTTACTAAATTAGTAAAACCTTAACCTCTCAAAAAAATCTAGTATCCTTTTTTTTCTAAAATTCAAAGATTTTTATTATTTTATCTAATTTTTTAATTGTTGTCAGTTCATTTGCGAACCGCAACTGCTCTCCTTTTTCATATGAAAGTTTTCGTTATTTTGAAATAAATTTTTCTGTAAACGACAGATGTACTGAATTTCTTATTAAAAGTCAAATTATTCGTTGTATATTGCTATTATCAATTTCGCTGCCACCACCATACTATCGCCATCGCCACCACCATCGATACCACCACAACTATCGCCATCACCATCGTCACCACCACCATCGCTCCCACCACCATATCGTCGCCACCACCATTGCCACGCTACTATCGATACCACCACCACCATCATCTTGATCGCCACCCTTGCCGTCGCAGTCAATAACACCACCACTACTATCGACATCATCACCCCCACCACCATATCGTCTGACACCATCGCCACACCGTTGCCGACACCACCACCACTGCAACCATCACCATTGCTACCACCTCCGCTGTTGCCACCACCACAACTACCACCATCACCGTCGCAACCACCACCGCTCCCTGCCACCACACCACTGCCACCCCTGTCACCATCACCACACTCTCGCTACCACCACCACATCCCTCTACCTCCACCACCACCACCACCACCACACCCTCGCCTCCGACACCATCACACTGCAAACACTGTCACTGTCACCGCCACCGCATCACCACTACCACACCACTGCCACCACCACTCAGTCGTCGCCACAACCGCCACTGCCATCACCATCGCTGCAGCCACCGTCACACTGCCGCCACTACCATTATCACATTATAACCAAATTTTCAAACTTATAATATTGAATGTATAAGCTAATAGCTATTATATAAAAATTATATTATAATTGATAAATTCTTTCATTTTTTGCTCAAATATTTCGTCAAATTCGTCGTCTAGATTTTTTCATTTTTTATCTAATTTTAATTTTAGAAATGCCGATCTTTCTAATAATATATAGTCATTTCTCATTATTTTTTTAATAAAAAATTGATGTATTAAAATTTATATTTTATAATTATAAATTTTTATCTAAATTAGTTACAATAAAATTAATTTAATTGTATCTATTTTTAATTTTTTTAAAAAATAATATATTACGATATTATGCACTAAATACAGTATATAATAGTGCGGGATAATACAATTTTATATCAAATATTGTATAATATAATACAGACTAATATTATACAGACCAATACTATACAAGCTAATATTTTATATGTTAATACTATACATGTTAATATAATATATTGAACTAAATGTGTCCTAAGAATACGTTTGAAATAAATAAATTTTATATAATTTATTTGTAATTAATATTTTTTATACTTGAAATGTAAAAAAAAAATCTATCAAATTTCATGAATTAAATTTTATATATTTTATTATATTTTTATCAAACTTTACCAAAATAAGTAAAATTTACAAATAAATTTATTGTCTTTAAAGAACCAGATTTTGAAATAGTAAGCATAAAAATAAAAATTTTATTTTTAATTCTATATTTTAATTATTTTATTTTAAATATAAAAATTTATTTACAAATATAAAATTTATAAAAAAGCAATCAAATATAAAATTTATTTACAAATGAATTACACAATTTTATTTATTTATTTATTTTTCAAACGAAAGGATGTCTTTTCAAATATATTAAGATGAGCTTTGTTTGACATAGATGGGCTATCAAAATTTTTGCTGACGTCAGGCTAAATAATTAATAGAAAACTCTACAAAGTTTAATTAAATGTGAGGTATTTGGATGCCACTAGTGAAACAGAAGATAATAATACTGGGGGCGCCGAGGGATTGAATTTTGGGGATAATGTTTTGTTTTCAAGCAGCAGCAAAAATATCATCAGTGCTTCTATTATATTTATTTTTTTAATTTTATTTAGCATAGCCATCAAAATCCAAACTAAAACCACTGTCATATTCCACTTGCATGTATAATCTTTTTTTATTAAAAACAGAAGAAAAAAAATTATCTACTAATTTGCACGTATATCTCCTGAGGATTAATCCTTTTTTACTTTTTTTTGTTGATTCAGATTTTTTATTCAAAAAAAAAAAAGAAAATTCGAACTCAAAATTTTTGGAGATTATGTTTCGAGTTATCTCTCTCTTCCTCCTTTTTTTTTTATATGAACAAGAAAGATAATAGTTACATTCGGACCAGTCTAGGGAAAATCAGCCGATTTGTTAGCTTATTTGAAGATGATTCGAGTTATCTTCGTGTTGAGAGTATTTTGAAAAAAAATGAGCATGTATCGGTTAATCGATCCATTAACAATTTTTTTAAATCAATCAATTATTATCGGTTAATCGCTATATCAATTTCGATTTTTAACTCAATTTTTCGGATCGATTTATCGGTTAACCATTAAAAAATTTTAATATATAAATTTAATAAATTATACAACTTATAATATTATTTTTAATAGTTAAAAATACTTTAAAAATAAAAAAATACTAATTAAATACAATATTCATTAAAATAATTAAAATAAAAATAAAAATTTCATAATTAATTATAAAAATTAAAAATATTCAATATAAAACTAACAATAGAATGCTAATTATGCATATAATTTTAATATTTATTTACTAAAAATATATATTTTATAAAATTATATATCATAATATTTATAAATTACAAAAAAAATAAAAAATATAAGTATAAAATTTAAAATATAATTCATAAAATATATATATTCGGTTTCGATTTTTGGATCGGTTAACCAACGATTTTTAAAGTAAAAACCATAAACTTAAAATTTTAATTCGATTAATTTAAAAATCAGTTCGGTTTTGGACCAATTTTTCGATTAACTTAAATTTCAGTTAACCATGCCCATCCCTAGTTTTGAACTTTGTGATTGTTATATTTATGAATAGAGTAGCTTTGTTGTTTTTCTTATCCAAATAGATAGAAGAGTATTATTGAAATGGAATTGATAATTGATAAAGCCTGAGATGTCTTTATCTGAAGTAGAGGACTTGTGGCTGCGATTTCCGATCGAATGCTTTGTCCTGTAAGGTGGAGTGCCTGATCGGACCCGGGCATTAACATTTCGAAGCTTAAGTTAGTAGTTTTTAGAGAAAGAGTGCTTAGAAAAAGAGTCTCGGATATTCAATATCTAGAGCCATTATATTTTAGGCTATTTATAAGAGTTCTTTGGAGGGGTACTCGAGTACCTTGGGGCGTGATAACCGGCAGTTAGAGCAGGTGAGCGGCGATGTGATAGGGAGCAGGTGGAGAGTATGGGCGTTGGCTTGTGTCAGTGGACTGATAGAACGTGCTGTCTCATCAGTCCGATCAGACATCATGCCTTCTTATCTTGTCTTCTAGCTCACGCTTTGCCTTTTTGTTATTGGGCTTGGGCCATGCCAAGTGTTGTTAGGCCAACCTGATTGGACCTTTAGAGATGTATTTTTCATAGTTATCACTTGTCCCCCCTCCAACGGGTCCGATCGGGCGATTTAAACTTTTTGACAGGATCTTTGAATTTTTGGGAGGCCCCATTTGAAGAGATGCGTCCATTCAGTTCAGACAGCTGTTTTGCATTTAATGCCATGCGTGTTTCTAGAATGGCACTTCATTCTTCGTAACCGCAGTAATGAATCGAGAACACATGGCATCCATCCAACGGGGAAGCTTTGGAGTATTCTGAAAGCTTTTTGCCTATAAATAGGCAAGTTTGAAGCGATTTTTTCTCACTTTTCAGCGATCCTTAACGAAGTTCTGCCAAACTTTCTTTGTGAACTTTGCTATTTGAAACCCTTGCCAAAAACTTCATTGAGGGAAGTACTTCAAATTTCGGAGAATTTTATAGTGTCTTCGAGATCACCCAAGTAAGTAGACAATCTCTTCATTTGATTTTCCTTTTCATTCGTCGCATATACTTTTTTACTTCTCCCCCTCTACCAAAAATGGCTTCAAGCAGTAGTCAACCAATAGATAGAAGTTTTCTTAAGGATTACAAGAATCGGGAGCCTCTTGCTCATCCCTCGCGATTGACAGAAGTGAAGGTGGTTAGAATTTTTTCACAGTACCACCTTCCTGCAGATGTGTCGACGATGGCCTGCCCTGATTCCATGGTAGTGACAGAGGGATCTTTTGGCCATGAAAGTAATGAATGGTTTATCTGTCATTTGTGGAGCTTGGATGCGAGGATGAAGCTTCCCTTTGGTGCGTTCGAATCTGTGATACTTAGGGGTTATGGAATTGCCTCCAACCAATTGCATCCGAACGGATGAAGGATGGTAGCCTACTTTAAGATCTTGTGCAAGATAGAAGCAGTGGCCCCCACTCTAGATCTCTTTACTCATTTTTTTTTATATTTTTGGTCGGAGTGATGGGTCTTAGTATTACTTTACCAGCCTGCAGCATTGAAAGCTCTTCACTATCCCATCCTCCATGAAGAGTTTCAGGGAAAAATACTTCTTAGTAAGGATGGTTGGTGGTTTTGAAGTACCACTTATTCGATCAGCAGAGGCCATAATTTTGAAAGATCATGCTGTCGGTCAATCTATATATGAAACTGATATAAAGAAATTGATGGATGCCATAGCAAGGAACGGATAGCCCTACGACTCCAATTACCTTCTGAGGACTCTGTTCAAGTCTTCAAGCTCCGATGCTGACATTAGCGCATAACATAAGCATTAATATTGGAGTGTAGAGAAGGGCGTATATTTTTCCAATTCATATATTGCATGCATATTTATTACATGTATCAAATTTTAAACGAGGCACTTATCTTTGTTTGGTTTTGTAATGCATTTGCGAATAAAATGATGAGAGGAAAGGAGGCTGCAAAGCAACTAGTCGATTGAGCCAAAGCCAAAAGGGAGGCCGACCGTTTGGCTAAGGAGAAAAAAAGATATAAGAAGAGGAAGATCCTGCCTACCTCTGAGGTTCAAGCTTCCAAGAGTGCAGCGAGTGCTCCTGCTCTTCATGCTGCTGTAACGACTTCATCTCCTGCCGTCGCGATTATCTCCACGATTCATCCTCCCTTAACCATGTTAGGACCATCATTACCCCCTTCGATCGTGGTGGAACAGCATCCCCTCAGTGACTGCGACTAAGGGATAAATCTGACGAGGAAGGGTCACAACCGTCCCTCATCCCTCGATTGTCTTCTCAACAGATGACAGCACCGATAGATGAGGCAACGCACAAAAAGATCGAAGAGGTAGTAAGGAAGAAAGCCGTTGAAGCTATAGTCACTGTTGATGCCCGAATCGCCGCAAGAGGCAAGGAGATAGCTCAAAGCGAGCCAATTCAACGATCTTCAGGGAGAGCTCAGGAGGGTCGAGCTCCGTCTTTGAAGGATATCTTGAAAGAGCGATTTGGTAACGATTGGTCCGTGACCAACAGAGGCATGCCATCCTTCATTTGCCAAGGCCTTGCTCAGGACAGTGATTTCAAGGTGATGACAGAGCTCAATCTGCTCTCTCAAGAGTTTGGGTTATTTCAGCTGTAGAGCCTGGAGGTAATACTTGCATTATTCTTTTCTCCTCCTCTTTTTTTTACGGACTATTTTCTCCACTTCCTTTTCATAGAAATCAAAAAAGGACTTCGTATGTACAGCATGGTGGCCTATGCCTGAGTAAAGTGAGAAGATGCCATTCGGCAAAGGAGGGAAGCTGAAGCCACCAGCGATGCAACAAAAAAGAAAGTTGTGCTCCTAAGGTCTGAGGTAAAAGAGCTGAAGAGGGAAAGAGCTCGATCAGCCCAAGACCTTAAGTCTCGGCAAAGCAAGGTGGACCACTTGAAGGGAGATATGGTGCGCCTTGCTACTGATAGTACCTTGTTGCGACCCTAGCAAGTGCACTAGATCGACAAGTAATAAAGTGGGGTATAGTTAGGACCCTCAATATCGAACCCAAGGGAAATGTGTGTGTGAAAACTGTGAAGATTAATTGTATGCTAAAGAATTCCCAATTGTTTGTGTGTATGAGTTGTTTGCTTTATATAATGTAACTTTAAAGCTTAAGTATGTAATGTAGAGAAATTTAAATTCAAAGTATTAAAGGCTGAACAATTAACAAGTGTAAATATCTATAGAAATAAAGCGTTACTCGGGTTCACTTATCCACCCCATACCCAAATGTGAATAAATTTTTACATAAAAGTATACATGAATGAACACGGGATAATCCTTCTCAACCCAAGCGTCCCATTCCGGAGCCAGCTATTCTAGTTGTTAAACGTCCCATTCCGGAGCCAGCCCAACAACTAGCCTAAACCCGGGTCTAAAATCCTAAGTTCGGTCTACCGTCCCATTCCGGAGCCAGGTAACCCAAAATCCATCTATTTCACTCCCTACTCTAGTTTTAAAATCACAAATACCACACATCTAGAGTCCCATTCCGGAGCCATCCAAAATAGACAATATTCATGATAGAAAAACTGAGCATAATCATTCATAAACTCCAATCTATTAAGCTCAATACCCATCAAAACATATAATAAACACCATTCATCCATGGATACAAAATAACTCAATAGATCGAGAAATAAATGATAAACAAATAAGTACAAGTGAAATAGACCATCCATTCATGTAAAATTAATTTGAGTTCAAGATTCACATTATGAGTAGGGGATTCAAAGATCCCCAAGCAACAAAAAGGACTACTCACTATCCATAATAAAATGTAAAGAGAAAAAGATAGAATAACCCCTGAAATTCATGGTGAAGAAAACCCAGCTGAATCCAAGCTCTTCAATCTCTTTCTCCAAAGCTTACAGGAAAAATGAGCTTCAAAATATGCAGATCTATACTTGTAAACTATATATCTATGTTTAATCTAAGTGTTTTTGTGTAAATCCCACTATTTTCAAGTATATCTATGTATTTTTGTGTGTAAACTAAACTAAGAGAGCTCAAAGAGAGAAGAAAGAAAACCTAGAAACTAAAATTTACCCAAAACTCCCCCCTTTTTTTCGACTTCAGAAAACTCGGCTTTATAAAGGTCAGCATGGGTCACGGTTACTACCAAATTCGTGGTAACCGTGACCTCTAATAAAAAACCCTCTTTTGATTCAAATTGGTCACGGTTACTACGCAATTCTTAGTAACCGTGAGACTGCTCGGAGCTTAAATTCAAGATTTGGTCACGGTTACCATGAAATTCCTGGTAACCGTGAGATAGTTCTCATCTTCATTCTGGACTGAAAAATTGCCTGCCTCACGGTTACTAGGAAATCCTTAGTAACCGTGAGATGCTTCTCTTCTTGCTTCTGTATTAAAAACTCCATAGGTCACGGTTACCAGCACATCAAGTACAATTGCCATGCTGACCGTGACAAGCTTCAGAACGGTGCGTTTTGACAGAAAGCATGGGTCACGGTTACTAGGAAATTCCTAGTAACCGTGAGGTACCTGAAAATCACAAAAATCTGTCAAAAACTCTCAAAAATCACACAAAAACTAGAATTAACTGAGAATCGGATAAATTATTAAATGCTAGTAAAAACAAAGCAAAAGATGCTAAAAGAAGAGTGAAAACTAGGCTTAAATTAAACTAAAACTAAATACTGAAATTGAGTTATCAAAATACCCCACACTTAGACTTTGCTTGCCCTCAAGCAAATGAATTATCCACAATCTTGAAAAACTCAAGACTTCAATTCAGAACAGGAAAAATCAGAAGTGCCAGAATAACTCTTAGCAGAAGTCACTCAGAAGAAGAACTTCATCAAAAAGACTCAAATTGATCTATATCAACAATTTCTCGTGTGTGTGTGAGGCTAAAACAGATTTATTTTCCTTTGAAACCAAAACTACCAGTGAATTCCAGCAATCAAGCAAACATAGAATTATGACAGTTTTTTTTTTTTTTTGTGTTTGCAACTTAGAATAGTCATAAGCCTCTCCTTTAGCACCTGAACCACAAAGGTCATCTCCACTAAACAATTTAAAGCAAAATAGGATCACCAGGACTTACATTAAGGTTGTAATGGGGATAAGGCAAAGGTTCCAAGAATTTTATAAGTTAGCAATACAGAATTAGCCACACTATCCAGAAACACAACCCACCTAACTTTCTCAAGGAACTTCTTCAAAATCCATACCCTATCATCATAAGAATGAAAAATTGATCTTAGGACATTAGTTGGATTCTCAAAAATTGTAGGAAGTAAGATAAATGACACTTCCTATAAATGCTAGGTACCCCACACTTATTTTCTGCAATCATGAATCAATTAGAATTTCTGCAGCATTACAACTAAATTTTTTTTTTAAGGTACCAAAAGCACTAATTGTTTATCATCTATGTCCCAGAATATTTAACACGTTTAAGCTCAACAATTCCTAAAAATTTATTCAACTTTTCCCTTTTTAACTGACAATCATAAATTCATCAAACCCGACATGCAAATTTCATTACCCAACCTAGAGTGGCCAATTCCAAAATGGGAAAGACAAAGGCATTTAGGCTATATGGCTAAGCATTAGTGCAATAAAAAAAAATGTAGTACGCTTTTAGCATACCAATTAAGCTCAAAGGGGCTAACAATGGTAAAATTTACTAAGGGTAGGTCAAAAGTCATTTAAAAATTGGTTAACAAAGAAGGCTGCCTGGGTCATATCCTAAACCTGCCTAAATTGAATATTCGTTTCGAAGGGTGATGAGGAAGGTTCTAACTATTCCAAAATTCCTTAACTTAACTGCTTTCACTCACTGGATTTTTATTTATTGTTAAAATTTTATTTAGCCTAATGTGCTCATTAAATAAGAAAATTGAATGATATATGATTAACTGAGATCAATTTAAAGAAGAAACTCATTACTGAACAAACTACTGCTCTCCGGCTATCCAGTCTTTTCAAATTATCAGTTCAAAAACGAGTCTAAGCTAATTCAATTCAAGATTAACTGGCAGCTCAAGCTAAAGGTAAGGTGATTAATAACTCAATGGAAAAATTTATTCTAACTTAAATTAAAAATTTTAGAACAAAACAATCTACTTAAAACCAAAAGAAAATGCAAACATAAAATAAATTTACTTGAAGCAACACAAACTCCAAACACAAATCAACATTCACAATGCAATAAAAAAAATTATAAAGACTAAACAACTAAAACAAAATTAAAACGAGTAATGGTTCAAAATTTTCACAATTTCCGCCACATTTACACAATTCAAAGTTATATATTCTTCCACCCCACACTTCAAAACCTGCTGTCCTCAGCATGGGGCAAACAAAAATTAAGTTCAAAAGAGATAAGGGGAAGGGACTTCCTGTTCAAAGGTGGGGAGGGACTTGGGAATCAAACCGGGCATTCAAGGCAGCCAAAGCTTCGATGATTTGCTGTTGTTGATGCTTGAACTCCTCCTGGTTAGCAGTCACAATGTCCAGACGGCTCATCAAAGCAGTGTATTGAGCAGAGGACAAAGTGACGGAATCATGATCCGGGGCAGGTGGAGGGTTACAAAGGCTGCGCTCCATCTTGTGCAAGTACTCTGCTCTGGTGGTTAGCCTGAACCTATGCTCGGTGGTCACATCATCAATCAGAATCTTCATGTTCTTGAGCATCTTGGCATCAATGTAAGCAGCTGCAGGGAGGCTTTTGTCAACGTCCAGTGGATGCCCAAAATGTCTGGCAATCATGGTCACCCATCCACCAAAGGAGATCTTCTTCACTTTAGTCGGTTTTTGTTGCATCTCCTCAAGTTTATTCCACCAATGATATGCTCCATTGATACGGCAATGTCGCACCATGCAGGAAAGTATGAGAGTCTCTGGAAGATTGATCTGCCCTGCACTCTGCACATGAGACATGAAAGAAATAGAGAGAAAACGATGTAAAATTCTGAAAGCATGATCCCGCAGTAAATGAGACTTGGTGGTGCCGGCCACATAAGGGCCTCCAATCAGCGGGTCTCTAATGTCTTCCCAAGCTCTGTCCTTTGAATGCTCTTCATAAGCATATATCCCATCTGAGGGAAATCCGAGAGCTTCAGTGACTTCAGCCAAAGGCACGTCATAGAATCTGCCTTCCAAGAAAAAGGTCACCTTGTTGGAATTGGTACCCTGCCCAAAATGGAATTGGACTGTAGAAAGGAAGTCCCTTTATCCCTGGATAAACCAGCTCCCGGCAGTCAAAGAAATTTTTCCAACCAATGGCTGCAATGTGGCTCTCGATCTCCCCCTTTATCCCCAGTTGCTCCAGCAAACTCAGATTTAGATAAACAGAAGGTAAGTACTCACAGTTGGAGAAGATATCATAATTGGTCCGCATCCTTTCAGGAACCCAGCTTGGAATTCTTGGTCCCTTCTTCTTTTGTGGCTTTTGTTGCACAGGGGTTTGCCGTGGTTGCTGACTAGCTTCAGCAGGTTCTTCAGAAGGTGTGGGCTGGCTGGCAAGTGGGATAATTTCTTGTGCTTGAGAAGAACTTGAAGCACGAGCTCTTTTAGGTGCCATTGGTGGATGATGATGATGATGATGATGAAGAATAACTAAAAACAACCATAACCAAAAAAAGTAAAAAGTTAGAGTGAAATCAACTAGATCAAAACACAAACTAAGATAAACAGAAACTAGATCTACTAACAAGAATGAAAAACCAACGAAAATGGAGAAGAAAAAGAAAAAGAAGAAAAAGAAAACGAAAAAGAAAAAGAGAAAGAAGAACGAAAAAGAAAAACTATGATTAACTCTTAGATCTAAACAAGAAGAAAGAAAAATAAACAAAAGAGAGAACAAAGAGAGACTTACCGGAGAAGGAGGTGGCTAGCGGCGGAGAACGGAGGAGGAGAAGAAGAGAGGGAGAAGAAGAGAGAAAATGAGAGAGAGAGAGAGAGAGAAGAAAACGAAATGAAATGAAATAAATAAATAAAAAAACGAGAAAGGGTTTCTTAAAACTAGGGTTTCGTTCAAAATTTTTTTTTTTTTTTAACCAACACGGTTACTATGAAAAACATAGTAACCGTGAGGTAAAATGAATTTTGCTACTGGACTAAAACGAAGATATCTCACGGTTACTAGGAAATCATGGTAACCGTGAGATAAAACGGATTTTGCTACTGGACTAAATCGAAGATATCTCACGGTTACTATGAAAATCATGGTAACCGTGAGATAAAACGGATTTTTCTACTGGACTAAATCGAAGGCACCTCACGGTTACCAAGATAAACTTAGTAACCGTGAGCCCCTAAAATTACAGAAAAAAATTTATTTTTCTCAATCTCTCCTAACACTTAAACAAAACTTTCTTCTCCACTAAATTTCCAGAAAAACACACATAAATTGAATGAAACTCACAATCCTTGAACCACTACCCTTAACACAACTACTAAAAAGAAACTAACACAAAACATTGTTCAAAAGTATGAGTTAGAGGTAGTTCTGCGTTTATCAAGTCCGCAGCTGGACTTTCAAATACCGTCAAGGGTCATGAAGAGTGACAATCACCGAAGCACCTTCAAATGCTGACTCGAAATAGGGCTTCACGCGATGTCCGTTTACCTTGAATTCTTTCTCATCTCTTGGGTGTTTGAGAGTCATCACCCCAAATTTATCTGCTCTCACTAGCACATAGGGCCCTTTCCACCTCGATTTAAGTTTCCCTGGGAATAGTCTCAATCTACTATCATACAGCAGCACTTTCATTCCTGGTATAAGTTCCTTCTTGGCTATTCTTCGATCATGCCACTTCTTTGTGTTGTCTTTGTATTTCTTGGCATGTTCATAAGTCCAGAATCGGATCTCCTCTAATTCGTTCAACTGCAAAGACCTGTACCTTCCTGCATTCTCAAGGTTAAGATTTAAAAATTTAGTAGCCCAATAAGCCTTGTGCTCTAATTCCACCGGTAAGTGACAGGATTTTCCAAACACCAACCTAAAAGGTGACATTCCTATTGGTGTTTTAAAAGCTGTCCTATAAGCCCACAAAGCCTCATCCAACTTAAGATACCAATCTTTCCTAGATGCATTGACCGTTTTCTCCAAGATTGCCTTCAACTCTCGGTTAGAAACCTCAACTTGCCCATTAGCTTGGGCATGATATGGGGTGGTTATTTTATGCCTCACTCCGAATCTTTTTAATAAAGCTTTGAATTGGTGGTTGACAAAATGTGTCCCACCATCACTAATAATGGCTCTCGGGGCTCCATAGCGGGTGAATATATTCTTCCTTAAGAATTCTAAAACAACATTTGCATCGCAAGTCCTAGTGGCTATAGCTTCTACCCATTTACTCACATAATCGACTACCACTAGGATATATTCAAACCCGTAAGAACTTGGAAAAGGCCCCATGAAATCTATACCCCATAAGTCAAACAGTTCAACCTCAAGCATGTTAGTCAATGGCATCTCATCTCTCCTGGTTATATTTCCCACCCTTTGACATCGATCACAGGTTTGAATGAACATTTTAACATCATGAAATAAGGTAGGCCAATAAAACCCAGAAGAAAGAATTTTCGATACCGTTCTGTTAGGGCCATGATGTCCACCAGCTTCCCCACTGTGACAGGCTTGCATGATTTCTACTTGCTCCTCCTTGGGAATGCACCTTCTGAGAACTTGATCAGCACAAAGACGGAAGAGGTAAGGATCATCCCAGATGTAGTGCTTCGCATCAGCTTTAAGCTTCTTCCTTTGCTGCCATGTGAAGTCTCTTGGTATATAATCTCCTGCAAGAAAATTTGCAACATCAGCGAACCAAGGTAAAGAAACTTCACAAATAAATAATGCACAAATTCGTTCATCAGGGAATAAATCCGAAATCTCCCCTTTTTCAATATGATCATGCTCCATTCTTGACAGATGATCTGCTACATGGTTTTCTGCCCCCTTCTTGTCTTTAATCTCTAAATCGAACTCTTGCAATAGGAGTACCCATCTTATCAGTCTTGGCTTTGATTCCTTTTTGGCAAAGAGATGCCTTAGTGCTGCATGATCAGACCACACCACAATCTTCGCTCCCAATAGATATGGTCGAAATTTCTCAAATGCAAACACAATGGCAAGAAGCTCTTTTTCAGTTGTGGTATAATTGACTTGAGCTCCTGTTAGAGTGTGGCTCGCATAATAAATAGCACAAAAGACTTTCTCTTGCCTCTGACCGAGCACTGCTCCTACTGCAAAATCACTCGCATCACACATTAGTTCAAAAGGCGAATTTCAATCCGGAGATATAATCACCGGAGCTGAAATAAGCTTTTGCTTCAACAGCTCAAAGGCCAATAAACATTTATCATCAAAATCAAAAGGAGCATCTTTCATTAACAAATTCGACAAAGGTTTCGCAATTTTTGAAAAATCCTTTATAAACCGTCTATAGAAACCTGCATGCCCTAGAAAACTCCTTATTCCCTTAACATTGGTCGGTGGTGGAAGCTTCTCTATAACCTCTATTTTTGCCTTGTCCACCTCAATCCCCTTCTCAGAAATCTTATGCCCCAAAACTATCCCTTCCCTTACCATAAAGTGGCATTTTTCCCAGTTTAGTACTAGGTTGGTCTTCTTACACCTACTTAACACTAAGTCGAGATGCTCTAAGCAGCTCTCAAAGTCAAGACCGTATATGGTGAAGTCATCCATAAATACCTCCATAAATTTCTCTATGAAGTCATGAAAAATTGCCATCATGCACCGCTGAAACGTAGCCGGCGCATTGCACAAGCCAAAAGGCATCCTCCTATAGGCGAAAGTGCCATAAGGGCAGGTAAAGGTGGTTTTCTCCTGATCTTCAGGGGCTATGGGGACTTGCAGATATCCCGAATACCCGTCTAAAAAACAATAGAACCTATTACCTGCTAACCTTTCTAACATCTGATCAATAAATGGCAATGGGAAATGATCTTTTCTGGTGGCATGATTCAATCTCCTATAGTCTATGCACACCCTCCAACCCGTGACTGTTCGAGTGGGGATTAGTTCATCTAATTCATTTTTCACTACTGTCATTCCCCCTTTCTTAGGGACACATTGCACCGGGCTAACCCATTTACTATCAGAGATTGGATAGATTATACCTGAATCAAGCAGTTTAAGTACCTCTTTCTTCACAACCTCTTGCATAGCTGGATTGAGCCGTCTTTGGGGTTGAGCGACCGGTTTGCAATCCTCCTCCATAAGAATCCGGTGTGTGCAGTAACTCGGATTAATACCCTTCAAGTCCGCTGTCTCCCATCCTATTGCTTCTTTGTGTTTTTTCAACACCTTGAGCAGCGTCTCCTCTTCTGCACCTGTCAACAAAGAAGAAATAATCACTGGCTTTAAATGAGCAGGAAGAGGTTTTAGTTCAGATTTCAATTCTCCCTCTTGCAAAGTGATTTTCTCTTGCTTTGAATTTTCCTCCTCGCAGTCTTTCACCACAGCTGCTACTAGTTCTTCTTCTACCCCATCCAGCTCTTCATTTTCCAAGGAATGCATTAAACTTGAATTTACTGGATCATTTAGTAGTACTTTTTCTTGCACTTCATCTACACATTCGTCGATTTTGTCCATGAAGTAGACTGACTCTTCTAGGTCACTTGATGGATATTTCTGAGACTTGTTCATGTCTACTACCAGTTCTTCGTTGTTGAATCGAAGAGTAACCTTTTGCCCTTGAACATCAATCAAAGCCTTTGCAGTGTTCAAAAATGGTCTTCCCACGATAAGGGGTACTTTTCTGTCTTCCTCCATTTCCATGACTACAAAATCCACAGGAAAAATTAATTTTCCTACTTTCACCAGTAAATCTTCAATAACTCCCTTTGGCTTTCTCATCGATCTATCTGCAAGTTGAAGTCTCATTCCCGTTTCCTTGAGATCACCCAGATTAAGTTTCCTGCACATAGAATAAGGCATTAGATTAATGCTGGCTCCTAGATCACATAAAGCGCTTCCAACAAAAGTTTCACCAATTTCGCAAGGTAGAGTAAAGCTACCAGGATCTTCCAATTTCTCCGGGATCTTATTCATTATAATTGCACTACAGTTCTCAGTAAGTTGCACAGTCCATACCCTTCTAATTTCTTTTTATTAGAACAAAGTTCTTTCATAAACTTAGCATAGTTGGGCATGTGTGCTAGGGCTTCAGCAAAAGGCAAGTTAATATGTAATTTCTTAAACATTTCTAAAAACCTAGCCAATTGCTCATTTTTCTTCTCCCTCCTAGCTACAGCAGGAAATGGCAACCTATTGATATCAAGATCCTCTATGTTCGGATTCACGATACTCTTTCCCTTATCATTCCTTGGAGCATCCACATCTACCTCTACCCTAGAGTTAGAAGTACTTACCTTCCGCGTTGGTTCCTCCAATTCAGTTGATGAAGTTGGTGATTTACCTCTTTCTTCCTCTCGAGCTGCTTCCCTGCCACTTCTCAAAGTGATTGCTTTGGCCTCCTCTTTGGGATTGCGGTCCACATTTGAAGGAAATGTCCCCGGTTGTCTATTTGAAATTGAAGATGCAAGTTGACCCAATTGAGTCTCCAAATTTCTCATTGAAGCATCTTGATTTCGGTTCCATTGCTCTTGAGATTTCCATCTTGAATCTTGACTTGCCATGAATTGTTGTTGGCTATTCATGAAACCAGCAAACATGTCTTCTAGATTTGGCTTCTTTTCTTGAATGGGTGGCCTTGTTTGAAATCCCGGTGGATGGTATGGTTGAGGTTGATTAGAGTTTTGCCCTTGATGGTGATGTGGTGGATAGGGGACTTGGTAGTGATTGGTGGCTTGTGGTTGGTGGGGTTGAGCTTGACTATGATAGGCATTGGAGTGGTAAGGTGCTCTTGGTTGTGGTTGAGAAGATGAAGCTTGTTGATTCCCATCCTTCCATGAGAAATTAGGATGATTCCTCCATCCCGGATTATATGAATTGCTGTAGGGATCATTCCTTCTAAAATCACCTAATGCATTTACATCTCCTACAACTCCTCCTTCTTGGATAACTTGCTCACTTTCACACAGTCCACTTCCTTGATTCACTGCAGCCACATTTTGGACCTTCAAGCCGCTCAACTCCTTTCTCACCATCTCTAGCTGTGCCTTTAACAATGCTACTTCATCCACATTATGTAAACCTTGCCTCCTTGGAACTGATCTAGGGGCAGTCCATTGAGAATCATTTGCCGCCATTTCATCCAACAACTGAAAAGCGTCCTCAGGCAGCTTGTTCAAGAAAGATCCTGCCGATGCTGCATCCAATAATGACCTTGTTTGAGGTGTAACTCCCGCATAAAAGATGGTCATCAATTGATAGACAGCTATTTCATGATGTGAACAGCTTCTCAATAATCTTCTAAACCTCTCCCATGCCTCGTGAAAAGGCTCTTCATTCATTTGATGGAAACTCATGATACTATTTCGGATGCCTGCAGTCTTTGTTGGAGGAAAGAATCTCATTAAAAACCTTTCTTGCATTTGATCCCATGTCCATATTGACTGACGTGGTAACATTTGTAACCACTCTCTTGCCTTGCCAATCAATGTAAATGGAAACAGCTTCAACCTCACTGCATCCGTACTAACACCCGGAATTTGAACAGTGTCACTAACTTCCAGAAAGATGTCGATATGCTGAGCTGGATCCTCTACTTCTGAACCAGAGAACTGATTCCTCTGTACCATGGTAATGGTGGCTGGCTTGAGCTCAAATTGTACTCCTCTTGGTAATACAATTGTTCGGTGATCTTCATTCCACCTTGGCACAGCGTAGTCTCTTATGGTCCTTTGCCTAGGCATTTCTTCTCTTCTTGCCCCTGGCATTTGTTCATGTGCCCTCGGCACTTGTTCATTCTCGGGAGGAAACTCATCAAGAGGAGGATCGTGCTCCATCTCGTTATCTCTATTATCCCTCCTTCTTTGGTGTAAAGTCCTCTCGATTTCAGGATCAAAAGGTAGTAATTGCTCTTGTCTTGTTCTATTCATGCACCAATTTCACCTGAAAAGAATCAAGAAAAATAAAATAAGGAAAAGAAAACACATACAAACAATAATCACAGCTTACTAACAACGCCAATAGTTCCCCGGCAATGGCGCCAAAAACTTGTTGCGATCCTAGCAAGTGCACTAGATCGACAAGTAATAAAGTGGGGTATAGTTAGGACCCTCAATATCGAACCCAAGGGAAATGTGTGTGTGAAAACTGTGAAGATTAATTGTATGCTAAAGAATTCCCAATTGTTTGTGTGTATGAGTTGTTTGCTTTATATAATGTAACTTTAAAGCTTAAGTATGTAATGTAGAGAAATTTAAATTCAAAGTATTAAAGGCTGAACAATTAACAAGTGTAAATATCTATAGAAATAAAGCGTTACTCGGGTTCACTTATCCACCCCATACCCAAATGTGAATAAATTTTTACATAAAAGTATACATGAATGAACACGGGATAACCCTTCTCAACCCAAGCGTCCCATTCCGGAGCCAGCTATTCTAGTTGTTAAACGTCCCATTCCGGAGCCAGCCCAACAACTAGCCTAAACCCGGGTCTAAAATCCTAAGTTCGGTCTACCGTCCCATTCCGGAGCCAGGTAACCCAAAACCCATCTATTTCACTCCCTACTCTAGTTTTAAAATCACAAATACCACACATCTAGAGTCCCATTCCGGAGCCATCCAAAATAGACAATATTCATGATAGAAAAACTGAGCATAATCATTCATAAACTCCAATCTATTAAGCTCAATACCCATCAAAACATATAATAAACACCATTCATCCATGGATACAAAATAACTCAATAGATCGAGAAATAAATGATAAACAAATAAGTACAAGTGAAATAGACCATCCATTCATGTAAAATTAATTTGAGTTCAAGATTCACATTATGAGTAGGGGATTCAAAGATCCCCAAGCAACAAAAAGGACTACTCACTATCCATAATAAAATGTAAAGAGAAAAAGATAGAATAACCCCTGAAATTCATGGTGAAGAAAACCCAGCTGAATCCAAGCTCTTCAATCTCTTTCTCCAAAGCTTACAGGAAAAATGAGCTTCAAAATATGCAGATCTATACTTGTAAACTATATATCTATGTTTAATCTAAGTGTTTTTGTGTGAATCCCACTATTTTCAAGTATATCTATGTATTTTTGTGTGTAAACTAAACTAAGAGAGCTCAAAGAGAGAAGAAAGAAAACCTAGAAACTAAAATTTACCCAAAACTCCCCCCTTTTTTTCGACTTCAGAAAACTCAGCTTTATAAAGGTCAGCATGGGTCACGGTTACTACCAAATTCGTGGTAACCGTGACCTCTAATAAAAAACCCTCTTTTGATTCAAATTGGTCACGGTTACTACGCAATTCTTAGTAACCGTGAGACTGCTCGGAGCTTAAATTCAAGATTTGGTCACGGTTACCATGAAATTCCTGGTAACCGTGAGATAGTTCTCATCTTCATTCTGGACTGAAAAATTGCCTGCCTCACGGTTACTAGGAAATCCTTAGTAACCGTGAGATGCTTCTCTTCTTGCTTCTGTATTAAAAACTCCATAGGTCACGGTTACCAGCACATCAAGTACAATTGCCATGCTGACCGTGACAAGCTTCAGAACGGTGCGTTTTGACAGAAAGCATGGGTCACGGTTACTAGGAAATTCCTAGTAACCGTGAGGTACCTGAAAATCACAAAAATCTGTCAAAAACTCTCAAAAATCACACAAAAACTAGAATTAACTGAGAATCGGATAAATTATTAAATGCTAGTAAAAACAAAGCAAAAGATGCTAAAAGAAGAGTGAAAACTAGGCTTAAATTAAACTAAAACTAAATACTGAAATTGAGTTATCATACCTTGTGCAAGAAGCATGAGGAGGAAGTGGACAGGCTGAGGGGTGAGTGCTCATAACTTATCATTGATTGCCTCAAAGCCAACATGGACAAAGATAAGGCGCTTGCAGACAAAGATAAGGCTATGTCAGAATATGACCTTCTCTTGGCGAAAAAGAATTCCCTCGAAATAGGTCTGGTGGAAAAGGAGGTAGTTTGGGGCAAGAGGTTGGCAAAAGAGCTGGAGGCCTAGAGGGAGAAGGTCTTGGATCAACTAGGCGAGGCCTAAGGGACGCTGCTAAGTTGATTGATTTATGTAGCCAAGCAGCGCTTTTCTAAGGCTGATATTGACTAAATGGAAGACCCGGAGATTCTTTTCGATCCTCCTCTAGGGACGATGAGGAGGAGACCCTTCAAATCGGAGAGACTAAAGGAACAACAGAGGAGGTGCCTTTGGCATCGCAGGAAGGCGTCAGTTTGCCAACAGAGTTGACCAAGCTCGAAGTCATTTTTCCTTCTTCAACAGAGCCTGAAGACATTGCCCTTTTGCAAGCGAAGCCTGCCACTGATGAAGCTACTGGGTCTGGCCAACTTTCTGCCGACACCACCATAGAGCCTGCTGTTGACCCGAACGCTATCATAATAGAAATTGTAGATATAGAATCTTAGTATTTTTCCTTGTAATTTTTTCTTCGTAATAGTTTTCTTCTTTCCTTGCAACTTGTAAAATTCCTCATATATGTAAAATTTGGTTTGCCTTCCATTGTGCTTTCGTACTGTAATTTTCATTTTGAGCAAGATTTGTTATAAAATTAACTAAGTGGAGTAAACAAAAACCTTCATGGAGAACGTACAAAATCAACCAAGAAGAGTATATAGAATCGAATATGGAGAATATGGAAAATTGACTAAGTATAATACTTCCTGAATCATAAGATATTTTCCAAGCATTGTAGTACACAACTCCTTTAGGATCAACGATTGTTTTCATCCAGCGGATTAAAAAATAAACCTTTCATTCAGACGCGAGTTGTGACCTAGATTTATAGCGTCAAGCGCAGTAGGTGACTTTTCAGTCTTTAATTTGATTGAAGTATTATCCAATCGGATATAAAGATTGGCTATTCATAGGAGAATCTTGTATGGCGAATGACCTTTTGGTCTTGTATTATTTTAAAGATTTGGCGATTTCGCACATCAAGTGTTTGAGAGAGATAACTAACTCAATTGTCAAGCTTTGCATCATGGATTCAGGATGGACTTTGAATCTAGCAAATGAATCGATGGAGATCAAATGGGTGCACTTCGCATCTTGGGCTCGGGGTAAACATCCAGCCCAGCGAAGGTACTTATCCCGCTAATGAATGGACTTTAATTTTTGCATCTTCGGTTGTATCAAGCCTAGCAAATAAGTTATGCCGAACAAAAAATTTTAACCTTAAAAGATTTAAGGAAGTTACCCGCTTATGGAGAGTTACCCGTTTGGAGAACCTCGATCGAAAAGTTTGTATCTACCGACTGAAATAAACATGGCGACTTTGGGCTCATTTGTAGACTTTTACATCTTAAGTTTGGGATAGACATCGAACCTAGGGAATGAGTTGTTGGAGATTAAGTGGAGGCGTCTTGCATCTTTAGTTCGAAAATAACGTCGAACCTAGCAGACTAACTTATGATAGAGAGAAGCTTTTGCATTTTGGGCTCGGAATAAGCACCAAGCCTAGTGAATAATCATCCTCCAATGCTGATCGGATGAACTACGATCGGTAATTGGAATTTTTGTAGAATGGAGTGAAATAAATGACCTGCAAACAAACATCAAAACTAACAAACAAATAAATGAAAACATACATTTTTTGAAGATGATGAAAAATGGAGAAAATTTTCTTTATTGAATGTGAATTTGATACATGATTATACATGGTATTTCTTAAGTACTTCGACATTCCAGCTTCTGGGAATATCTGACCCTTCGAGGGTTCTGAGTCTATAAGTATTGGAGCTTAAAACCTTGGAAATTTTTTAGGGGCCTTCCCAATTTGGCATTAGCTTCCCAACTACGGCATTTTTCGAGCTTATATCTACCTTTTTGAGCATCAGATCACCCACATTGAAGGTTATTGCCCTTACTTTTGTGTTGTGATATCTAGCGACTCTTTGTCTGTAGGCAGCGATTTTGGCGTAGGCATCT
The DNA here is from genome assembly GCA_037975025.1 of Excoecaria agallocha. NCBI lineage: Eukaryota > Viridiplantae > Streptophyta > Magnoliopsida > Malpighiales > Euphorbiaceae > Excoecaria > Excoecaria agallocha. Next base: position 5,835,527 of record CM075812.1, read on the forward strand.
TCTCTTATTTCCTCAATTAGGTTCAAATCTTGGCATCTATTCAGGATGTTCATCCGATCAGAATAGAATACGAACCGATAGGATGAAAGGCCAATTTCTACGGGTATCATTACCTCAAAGCCATAAACAAGGGAGAATGGCATTTGATGAGTGTCAACTCTCAGAGAGGTCCTGTAAGATCATAAGATGCTTTGCAATTCTTCAATCCAGTTGCCTTTTGCCTCATCCAGTCATTTTTTTAGGCCTTCCAAGAGCGTTCGATTGGAAATCTCGGTCATTCTATTGCTCTTGGGATGGGTGATGGAGGTGAACTTGAGGCTGATGTTGAGGTTTTGGCAAAAATTTTTGAAGATCGAGCTGTTAAACTGCTTGCCATTATCTATAATAAAAATATTGGATAAGCCATACCTGCAAATGATGTCCTTTCATGTAAAATTTTTTTTCCTCTTCGCTGTGATTGTAGCTAGAGGCTCTGCCTCAATGCATTTGGAGAAGTGGTCGACGGCAACAAGGAGAAACTTTATTTGCCTTTTTCCCTGGGAAAAGGGTCTTAAGATGTCTAGGCCCCATTGGTCAAACGGCCAAGAAACTCCGATCGATTGCTGGTCCGCTGCTGGTTGTCTGATGACTCTTTCATGAATCTGGCATTGTTGGCACCTTTTTACTTTTTTTTGGGCATTTTTGAAGATACTTGGCCAAAAGTATCAGATTTGAAGTACTTTCCTTACCATGGCTCTACTAGCCTCGTGCGCTCCACAAATGCCTTCATGATTTTCCCTTAGGATGTAGTCTCCTTCCTCTTCATCACGTATTTGAGCCAAATGTGACTGAAAGCTTTTTTGAACAATTCACCATTAGTAACAGAGTAATTCAGGGATTTGCGAGATACCTTTCGGGCTTTTGCTTTATCCTTAGGCAGCTGCCCTGTTTGTAGGTAATGTTTGATGGAGTTCATCCATGTTTCTTGAGCTGACTCAATTTCCATCATTTCTGGTTCGTCTAAGGAGGAGGTCGATTGTTCAATGATGGTTATGTTTTCATCCACCATCTCTTGTTCGGAAGCAGACATCTTGGCGAGCCGAACGGTGGCTAAAGTTTGATCTCTTGGCACCTTCTGTAGGATCTATTCAGATCCATATTCTTCCAACATCTTGAGTGCTGCCTTGACCTTTGTCAGATATTATACCATGTTGGCTTTTGGCCTCGAAGGTGCCTAAGACTTGGCTTGTGACAAGCTGGGAGTCACTCTTGATGATGATCGACTCCAGTCCGATGGCATGGAGCAGTCTCAGCCCTTGAAGGAGTGCCTCATACTCTGTCATGTTATTTGAAATTTTAAAACTTAATTTTATTGCATACCTTATGACAATGCCAAATGAGCCAATTATTACGATGCCTGCGCCTCCTTAGGTGTCGTTTGCCGCTCCATCTACGATCATTTCCCATTTTACACGTTGGGGTTGACCGATTATTTTGTCGCCAGCGAATTCGGCGACAAAGTCCGCCAAAGTTTGAGCCTTTATTGTCTTTCTGGGTTCATACCTCACATCCCACTATTGGAGTTTGATTGCCTATCCCACCATTTTTTCCTCTAAGTTTGGGGTCTGGAGAATTTTTTTGATTGGCTGACTCGGTCGAACCACTATTATGTGTGCTTCGAAATATTATCTTAACTTCTTTGTACATATTATGAGGGTAATGATGAGTTACTCGATCGGTCCTTTCTTTAATTCTGGGCCCCTGAGAACTTGGCTCACATAATAGATGGATAGCTGCTAGGTTCCTTCTTTCCTGATTAGGATACCTGCAACAGTTTCATCAGAAGTTGACAAAATAAATTTTCACCTGAAAGCGGTTGGCTGAGTAGTGGTGAGTTGGTGAGGAATTTTTTTAATTCATTGAAGGCTTGCTGGCAGTCGGCACCCCAATTGAAAGCCTCATTCTTCCTCAATTTTTTGAAGAAGGGGGTACATCGTTTGGTTGAGGAGAAGATGAACCTTCCGAGGGCAGTTATTCTGCCATTCAGCTTTTGAACCTCCTTCACGCTGCTCAGAGGCTGTATCTCCAAGATTGCCTTGATTTTGTCGGGGTTGGCTTCAATGCCTCTTTGGGAGACCATAAACCCAAGAAATTTTCTTGAATGCACCCCGAAAATGCACTTCTCATGATTGAGCTTCATTCGGAATTTATTCAGCGTGTTGAAGACCTTTATCAGATCTGCAGGATGTTCTTCGAGGCTTTTGCTTTTGACGATCATATTGTGAGCTGACAGGACGTGCTGTCCCATCAGTTCGATTGGACATCATGCCTTCCTGTCTTGTCTTTCAGCTCATGCTTTGTCTTTTTGTTATTAAATTTGGACTATGTCAAGTATTATTGGGCCAATCTAATTGGACCTTTGGAAATATATTTTCAATAGTTATCAATAATGCTCTAACATTAAAAGAAGAAGAAGAAATTATAACCAAAAGCAGATTCAATTTTCTTATGCAAAAAATATAATTCTAATAAAAGATATAAATTATATTATGAAAATAATTTAATTCATGTCCTCATAATAATAATTAGCTAACAAGTAAAAACTTGCTTAAGGCATGGCAACAATTCTCTATTTTTAATATTTATATATCTCCTTTAAAATACTCTTATTAATTAGGCATTATAAGACATTGAAGAATAAATTTCACACGAAATTTTCCAATAATTATCTTTATATAAAGTTGAGATTGTCAGACGATAGTTGAGTGTTTATAGCTAAACTGCCCCACACAGCATCAACCCCAGATTGAAAGTAATCATAATTTTTATTTTTATTTTTTTTTTGTACTTTTGAGTATTGACTATTTGCAATCTAAATAAATAATATTGCCAATTTAAATTATAATAATTAGATCGTCACTGTATCCATCAAATTTTATTTTTTTATAAAGTGTTAATAAAAAAAATTTGAATTCAAAACTTTTTTGGACTCATAATTGAACACTAGCTAATTCTACTGGTTTTTCCTCTAATCCCATTAGTTGGAATATTCTAAAGACTTTATTTGATAAATATATAATAATTCAAATAGGTTCATCGATTTTTTTGTAATACTATTATATTTATAGTGAATCAAGAGCAAATCATTAAATTAATTACACGATCTTTAATTACTAAAATTAAAATTTGATACTACTTCTCTCCGTTATATTCAATTATTGTTATATTTAATGCGATAATTTTTATTTTTTTAACTCAATGTTATAATTTTTAAATTTCAAAAGATATTAATTACAGTTTTTCCATTTTATCTTTATCTATCTACCAAGAAGATTATTAATAAAGTTAAACTATGTAATTATAGTAAATTTAATAAATATTTTAATAAATTGTAATAAATATTCTATAAAATCAAAGTTAATTAATGAGTTAAAAACTGTGGCTTTTTTATAAAAGAGTAGAAAAAAATAAGAATTTAAACTCGAAAATATTTACCGACATTTATATTTCAGTGGCGAATGAGAAAATTAGTATGATATTACCAAAATTACAAAACTTACCGGAATCTTCACTCCAGCCTAACAATCATTTCAGAAGACGTGGCGCCCAAAAGTATTCAAAAGCGTCATTCAATTATTGGCAAATTAACAGTATTCGATTTTTATTACCAATCACTTTTAAGTAAATTTTAAATTTTATTTATATTTTATTTTTAAATTTTTAATATAATTTAATTTATTTTTTTAATTTATTTTTTTAAATAAAATTAAAATAAATTAAATTTAATAATTTAATTTTAATTATATAATTTAATATTAAATTTAAATTTATTTATTATTTTTTAATTTTAATGAAAATAATAAAAATGACTAATAAAAAAAATAAAAAATTAATAATTTAGTTAAAATAAACTAATAAAATGATATTTCTACAATTTCCATGTGCTAGCCACTCCTGATTTTCACAACCCACAAACCGTATCCACCCATGGATATTCCCAAAACTCCTTCCTCTCAACTCCCTGATTTTCCTCCTTACCAAACGCCCAATTTTCCACTTTCAATTCCCAAACAAAACTTCTCTTCAATGAATTCTCCTCCTACAAATTGAAAGTTCTCAACTTTCTTAACCATGCCGAACCTTAATCTTCAACCCGGAAAATTATGGAAAATTTCATAATTTTCCGGGAAAATTCTTCTCCCTTCCATGAAAGCCCTCACCAATCTCTGAATCCCATTTCAAAATTCCATTTCTTTTGTACTTAAAATGGTTTTTCTTCTCTTATATCCCTTATAATTTGAAGAAGTTGTCAGCTTTAACTGTTCGGCTATGGCGGTCGAAACAGAGCAAGTGGGTAGCTATTTGGACGGAGCGAGAAAAATCCTGTTTGGAAAGTACGAAATTGGGAGGCTCTTAGGGCATGGTACTTTCGCCAAGGTCTATAAAGGGAAAAATCTGGCAACCCAAGAAATTGTCGCCATTAAAGTCGTCCTTAAAGATCATGTAAAGAAGAAAGGATTAATGGAGACAATAAAGCGAGAAATTTCAGTTATGCATCTTGTGAAACACCCGCATATTGTGGAGTTAAAGGAAGTTATGGCGACCAAACTAAAAGTCTATTTCGTAATGGAATATGTTAGAGGCGGTGAGCTGTTTGCCAAAGTGAAGAAAGGAAAGCTCAAAGAAGATTTGGTAAGGAAATATTTTCAACAATTAATTAGTGCTGTTGATTATTGTCATAGCCGCGGAGTTTCTCACCGTGATTTGAAGCCCGAAAATCTCCTCTTGGATGAAAATGGGGACTTGAAAGTTTCCGACTTTGGCCTCTCCGCCTTGCCGGAGCAGCACCGGAATGATGGGTTGTTACACACACAATGTGGAACTCCGGCGTATGTTGCCCCGGAGGTTTTGAGGAAAAAAGGGTATGATGGGGCTAAAGCTGATATATGGTCTTGTGGGGTTATTCTATTTGTTCTGCTGGCTGGTTTCTTGCCATTTCGAAATGAGAATTTGATGAAAATGTACTTGAAAATCTTCAAGGCGGATTATGAATTTCCTTCATGGATTTCGCCGGAGGCTAAGGATTTGATTTCCAAGCTTCTAGTTGTTGATCCTGATAAGAGGTTTACGATCCCTGAAATAATTCAAACTCCATGGTTTCAAAAGGGTGCTATCAAGCCAATTCTGTTTCCTTGTGATAATCCAGAAGAAATTGAGAAATGGCAAGAAGGGAAATTATCAGAGAAAATGGAAAATTATTCTCCACCTTTTTACAATGCTTTTGAGTTCATATCAGCAATGTCTTCGGGGTTTGATCTTTCAAGCTTATTTGAGAAGAAGAAAAAATCAGGTTCGATGTTCACTTCAAGGTGTTCTGCTCCAATGATCCTAACCAAATTGGTATCTGCAGCTAAAGATTTGAACTTCAGAGTGTCTGCTAGTGATACAGATTTTAAGGTGCAGATTCAAGGGAAAGAGGAAGGTAGGAAAGGGAAATTGGCTATGACGGCGAAGGTTTACGAGGTGGCGCCGGAGGTGGCGGTGGTTGAATTATCCAAATCGGCGGGTGATACTCTTGAATACACTAAGTTCTTTGAGGAAGATGTTAGGCCTGCGTTGAAAGACATTGTTTGGAGTTGGCAAGGTGAGAGCAATACTCATCACCAACTAGAAGGCCAAGTTCCAGCAAGTTAGGATTATTTTGGTTAATTATGATTAATTATAACTAAAGGATCTAATTCTATAATTAAGGATTGTGCTTGGTTCTGTTTATTTTGATTAATAATGGTTGTTAGGAGGTCGATTGAAGTTATTTTTGATGTTAATGGGATTGCAAACGGAAATGGTTGAGAGTTTTAATGATGAGATGGGAGTTTGTTTTGTTATGTATAATCCAATTATCCCCATCTTGTGTGAAGATAGTTTGCATAAGGCAGTGTATGGAGGAGCTCAATTTGGAATTTTTCAGGGCTTGCATGGGAGACAAAGATGGGGTTTGTTTCTGTTTCATGAAAGAAAATTCACGCGGATTGGACTGGGTGTGGTACAGTGCACGCGTATATTATATTATTACTCTATCGACTATTGAATAAAAAACTAAAAATATTCAAGAATTATTTTATGGTGGAAGGACTATTTCATTCGAATAATGCAAAAATCATTTCATATCCAGCGAAAAAGCAAAATAAATAACCAAGAAAAAAAAAAGGTGAGAAATATGACAATGACCTTTTTCTTTCCTTGCATAATGTGGATTCCGGTGCATGGAATTTGGAAAAATTATGAGAATTTTTTTAGTAATAATATAAATTCTTTTATAGATGGCTGAGAAAAATAATAAACTAAAAATGGATGAAAAATATATATAAAACAATTTTCTAATGATCATTATCATATTTACTAAAATATAGCAAATAAATAAATGTAATGTTAAACTGCACCTGTTTTTTTCTTTAAAAAGGTCAAAAAAATCCAGAAATTTATTCTTAAAATGAAAATATCCTTGTCGCTTTTGCAGGATTACTCTATTTGGTTCGGCTAACGTAAACTTGCCGACCGCACTAGTCGGATGTGTTAAAATATGTTTAAAAAAAAAAAAGCTAAAAGTGCAAAAATATTTGTATATTTTGGTAAAATGTGAAATTTTATTCTTAATATTTACATCTGATAATATTATTTTTTATATTTTAAAATTAAAGCAATTTTATCTATGATAAATTTTTTTTGCAATTTTAACTAACTGCATTTGGTGATGCATCAGTAAAATTTATTTCACATCTAATTATTTTAACATTACGTGTCGTTTTTAATTTGGTGGAGTAATAATACAAAGTTACTTTTTTAATCCACGATGCAAAATGTTATAATAATTTAATTTTGATAAATTTTATAAATATTTCAATAATCAGAAAAATGTCTAAATTATGTTGGAGAGTTTGGATGATTGTGGAAATATGAAAAAAGATATATCTGCATAGTGTTTCCTTGAGTGGACAAAACTATTAGAGGCCAAAGGTGGAAAGGACAGAGTTTAAGCGAAGCACGGAATAAAATCCGTTGGTGAAAAAGATTTTGGAGTAATCTACAATTCTGAGCTGGAGATGACAATTCTGAGCTGGAGATGACAATTCTGTGAGAGTTCCACTTGCCGATTTTAAACTAAATTTGTCATCTGAAACATCGCCAGCTAAGTTATCAAACATACTGAATTCATCATTGACCTCTATTTTGTCAACATGTCTTGACAACGATAAAATATCTTCAAGTTTTCATCAAAAAGCAACTTGAATTTTAAAAAATCTTGTGAGGGAGATGACTCCGTGGATATTTTATTAACCTACCACACGCCAATAAGTGTTAAGCACTTCAAGTTATAATCATGGTTATTAAACTCGGGTTGACTCGGGCGGTCGAATCTGTTGAACCGTGATTCGATAAGCAATTCGAATCGATTCAAAATAAAAATCAGAAAGGATAAAAATCGAATTGACTCGGAAAAAATCAGGTTGAATCGGTGACTCGGTGACTCGGACCGGATTCCGGTTCAACCAAAAAAATTTGCATTTTAAGAAATCAATCCCTAAATTCTCAAAAAATACAGTGATATAATTAAAAAAATAAAATTTAAAGATCCTATAATGTGTTCTTTTAACTAAATCCATAACAAATTATTATATATATTCAAAATATACAAAAACAATGTCTATAATACATATCTAAATGTAGAATTGAATTACCACAAAAAATTTTTATGTTTAATCCTAACAGTAGATAATTTTTTTAATTATTATTTTTTATATATAAGAGTTTATTATATATAGATCGAAAAAATCCTTTGATAGTAATTACAACTAATGAATTTGTAATTATGATTGAAAATTTTGAAACGATAGAAATCTTTGAATATATAATTAGTTTATAAGGAATAAAAAGCCGGTAAGAAATTGGATTAAGTTTTGATTGCTTAAATTGCATGTTAATAGAGCTGCAATTAGATATTGATAAGCACCATCCAAAGACAATTAATGTTGACTAATTAAGCATCATCATGTTGCAATTGGTATATAAGTAGCATACAAATAATTTTAGAAACACAACTAACTTTGTTGGTCTTAATATTTTTACATTGATATTTATTAATTAATAAAATTTTTAATGTCTTTTGATATATTATATTTTTATTTTTTTATAAATAATTATATTTAATAAAAAGTAAAAACTCCGAGTCGATCCGATCCAACCAGTTAACTCTTGACTCAATTGGTAGACCGAGTCGATCTCCGAACCGATTCTGAAAACATTGATTATAATGCTCCCAGATAAATTATTATTCAAATAAATTACCGTTTAATAAATTACATCATAAATGTATTAAATTTTACAATATTCATTCTTTTTTTATTTGTTATTTTTCTCATTTTTACTGAAATTAAAGAATAATAATTAAATTTAAATTTAATATGAAATTGAATGATTAAAACTAAATTATTAAATTTAATTATTTTTAATTTTATTAAAAAAATTAAATTAAAAAATAAAATTATATTATATTAAAAATATAAAAATGATAAATAAATAAAATTTAAATTTTACTTAAAAGTAACACATAAAAGAGAATAAAATGAGTATTATTTTTTATTTGTAATAAAATTTTATTAAAAATAAAAAATTATACATTTATAACTTATAAAAAATTATTTTTATATTTATACTATACAAAAAAATTATAAAAATATAAATGAATTGAATTAATAGATAAAATTACTTGACATATCAAATTGGTCAGTTATAAATAAATAATTAACGGATCAAATTGAATTTGAATGAAAAAAAATTTAAGATTATTCCAGTCTGAATTAAATTCTGATAAGTCTAAATGTATTGATTTAATACCTACATATAACTTTAAAAAAATAAAAAAATAAAGAAAGATATAAAAGAAACCATTTGCAATTCACTATTGGATCAAACTTCAAATGGAAAAGCAAAATGGAATTGTCTTAATTATCCCCCGATAACGTAAGAAAACTTAATTAGGTCAGTGTCAATTTAGGGCTAAAAAAAGAATGGTGATTAAACACCTTTATTTATTTATTTGTTGAACCATTAATCATTAAACACCTTTATTCATATAAGACAAGACATAATTAGTTGATTGATGAGAAAAAAAATATTAACTAATGTCGATAAATATCTTCCTTTTCATAAAAAATTAATCCTTAATTTTTTTTATATGTCATTTTGTAATAAAATTTAAATTTTTTTTATTACTTTTAAATTTTTAATATAATTTAATTTATTTTTTTAATTTATTTTTTAATGAAATTAAAATCAATTAAATTTAATAATTTAATTTTAATTATATAATTTAATATTAAATTTAAATTTATTTATTATTTTTTAATTTTAATAAAAATAATAAAAATAACTAATAAAAAAAATAAAAGGAATCGAACACGACTTATAAAGTTATGTTGGAAGAGTTGAGCGGTCCGTATGGGTTCTCTACATTGGGCTTCTACTAATTCTCACTTAACACGACTCTGAATAAATATATTTTTATGGAATTGAACTCGCATTATTATTATTGCTATTATTGATGGAAGCCAGGCTAATATTAATTCCTAGTGAGAAAATACTCAAATTCCGCACTTAATTGATTCTTGTAAGTCACACCTTAGCCATGGCCACCATTGTTACTCAATGATTTTCTGCTACTGGTGGGGCTATCAAAATCATGACTCATAAATTCTATTTTACCGCAATTAAATTTAAATCAGTTTGGTGATATAGACTGCCCATTGAATCATATTCAATTTAGTTAAGTATCACTAATTTTAATTATCATTTTTCTAAACTAGCTTAACATTTCACATAACTTTTCTAATCTTCACCCTCAAGTGTTCAAAACAAAGTCGATTAGCAGTGATACTGTGGAATAATAATAAACTAACTGCCAAAGTCTTACCTTTTTTTACCAATTAATTCTAGAGCATTTTAGATAAAATCCCGGTGATATGAATAAGGCTTGTATTGAAATTTGTACATTATTCAATATTAGAATACAAAATCTCTTTGTAGCCAAGTAGTAATTCAACTAACTGAAATATTTACATATTTTCTTTTATTTTTTTTATTACATGAATAAATTAAAATATATAAAAATATACACATTAAAATAAAGTTATGTAACAAATATTAATAGATAGATGCCAGATGAGGTGGGCTGGGCTCGAAATTTCAATGCTATTCGCTAGTTTGGTTTGGATAAAGATGTAGATTATTTTTAGAGGCTTGGGCGGGCTTCGACTTTTTTAAGAGTCAAGGCCGGCCCAAGAAATTGGAACAAGACTGTTTAATTATAATTATAACCCAGACAGGAGTTGTAATCTAAATAATAGTTTTTGAAAAAAGAGAAGACTTTATCACTCCATTAAATTTACTTTTTGAAATTTTGGATTGCCACTTTTGACCAATATTCTTAAAATGTGTGATGTTTGTGAATTAGAAGGATGGGACATAAATGGCGACTCAGCTAACTCTATTATATTATGTGCAAATCCATGTGGTTGGAGACTCTCAATTCTTAATTTTGATTGATTTATTTGCTTTTTCTGTAAATTTAAAAGCAAAGGGCAGTGGTTTAAGTGTGACGGAAATCTATTGGCTGGAATTGAATTGTTCTTCTTTTTATGACAATTGCAATTCAACTATATATATTATAATATTATATGTAGGATTCTAAATAATTGAACAGCTGAATTAAATGGGGTTGTTTACAAATGCATTATGCACAAATCTAATTAACAAGTGGCTTCTTTTTCTTTTTGATAGAATAAGTGGCTTTTAATTAGTGGCAGATACAAAGGCCTCTCCATTTTATAGATGCCCAAGAATCAGCTAACAGTCGAATGATAATAAATAGAAACTTGGAACAGATGATCCAACTTTCATTCCCTTCTGTTAATATATCAGTGAGATTCGGGGTCATATTAAAAAAAAGACATTATAAATTTTATTTATTATTTATAAAGTTAATAACGCAGATATTTAATCAGCCATTATTAAAATTCAGGTATTCAAATAAATTATAAAATTAATATATTTTTAACTTTTTATATGTAGTATGACTAGAAAAATGTTTTATATGTATTTCCATTTTCCTGTAATTTGTAATTCAATTGGTAAAAGCTTCCGCCTTAGTTATTATAATGATTTTACTGGACAAAAAAGACACCCAGAGTTTAAGTATTTAAATTTTATATTTTTAAATATCCTTTGCTTTCGGTCCTCTTTTCCATTATTTAAAAAAAATAAGTGAGCCAATAATTTAGATGCAAGATGCTGTCATTATTGCAAGCGACGACCCATTCCACGGTTTCCATGCTTATCATATCTTTTGAAATCATTTACAAATGGTGTTAAGCTTTTATTTTTGCAAATTTAGCTATTAACAAATATATATATATTATTTTTTAAAATAAAATATCAAGGTATAATGACAACACTGAACGGTAGAGATTACATGTGTTAAAAGAAAAAATATATATGTATACGTTGAAATTAGTCTCAATCTTTTATAAATCACATAAATATTTAATTCATTTTTGGTATATAGGATTATAATATAATATAATATAATGAATAATGTATTAATTGCTTTATTTGTTAACTTCAATTTTTACAGTGTACTGTAATAATAAATACTAAAATAGAAATGTAATTTTCAATAAATCAAAAAATATATTTCGTAATCCACAATATTTCATATTATTTTTTATTACATTTTTTTTTCAAATTAAATCTTATTATCTCAAATCACCCGAAACATTTCTCTCTTTCAAATTAAATCTTATTCCCCAAAATCACCAGAATCTCTCAAATTTACTAGAATTGTACTTTTATATGAAATTGTATTTTTAATATAAATTTTTTAAAGATTATATTTTATCAAATTCAAACTTTCATATTTTTATAATATAATAAATATATAAAGTATTTATAAACAATAAAATTGATAATTATAATCCAACTAAATATAAAAATATATTAATATTTAGGTTATATTATTTATGCAACCAAATATAATAATATAATTATAATTTCATTCAATTACATTATATTTTTTAATTTAATACAGTACATTACAATAATATATACCAAATATGGGCTTACAGTTGTTAATTTATAGATGTCTCCCACTTGAATATATTTACATGTCCGTGTAAAATTTGAAAAATCAAGATGTTTAAATGATTAAATATATCAACTTCATGTCTACAGACGTATTATGTCAATTAAATATCAATACTGTGTATATAATACACGTGTTTGTCTCTATATAAATAAATAAAAAGGCATTGTGCTAGTGCACAAGTGTCTGTAAATTTATTTAAGACCATCCACGCCCAGTGATGAAAATTGAAAAGAGAGAACAAATTTGAACCAATCATTTCAGAGAATTCAAGATGGAGCCCATAATTATTAAAGTACAATAGTGGGGCCCAATTTAATGCTACTACAAGATTTGGGGAACGACACAAATTCAAAAGGCTTATCGTATCAAGTCACAACAAAATCATACTTTTGTCCTAAAAATCTACTTTCAATCAATCTTTTGTCTTTTATTTCCTTAAATATACTTTAATTCCAAATTTGTTTTGGACAAACATTATAAAGCCAATTAGGATTGGTGAATTGCAGCCCTAAATTAAATTTTACATCTTATTTAAATTTTTACTTTTCACATAATATATTTTCTTGTCATTTTTATTCAAATAAATCACGAAACATAATCAATCCATTAATTTTAATTTTTTTTTGTCAATATTGAGATGATATGTCTATAATTTGAGATAATAAAATGACTTTTTATTTATAAAATCCAGATGCATATTTAGCTAAGTTGCATGTATTAATACTTTCTAAAAAGATTTCATTTTCCGATATATTGTTTTAAATTTACAGATTAGGTACCCAATTTAAAATTTTTTATTTTAGGCATGGCAAAATTGGCCTAATTCCCAAATTTTGCCAAAAAAAAATCAAAAATCCAACCCAACTCAAAAAAAAAAAAAAAACTCATTGAATCACTCAAAAAATGATCTACTATATATGTGATCCATTTGGGTCTGGCCATGATGCCGAACTGGCCTCTTAAATTAAGTAATGTTATCCCAAGAAATATAAGGCATTTGGAATTGGAATAAATTCCTAAGGGCAAAGGCAATATTCGGATTAATGCCTAGTCTTTTTTTTTTAATGGAAACACTTGACATTTAGCGACTACAAAAGATAAAACCAAATTTAAAAAAGTATTATTTAAAAAATTATCCTGATAAAATGCAATTAATATCCTTTTGATAAAAGTAAAATATAAATTAATAGATTTATAATTAAGATGAAGTACAAATAGTTAGATGAAATTATTGAAAACATATATTACAAGCAAAAAATTTAAAACAAATATAATAATATATTTTCATATAACATCAAAAGAGGGATTTCGTGACTACATATATAGATGAATATAAGAGAAAATATAATTATGAAAAAATGGCAATAAAAATTTACTGAGTGATTTTGCAGTGAGGTGAGAACACTTCGTCATTGTTATGTTTAGCAACATGTCAAATTAGGCTACCAAAGAAAAATAAATACAAATTAGCAAACAAATTATATATATTAAAAAAAATCAGAATTGCTATACTAATATAATACGTAGAAAAAGCTAAGTTTCATTGGGCACATTGAAAAGCATCAAAACTGAAAGTTTGAGAAATTAAAATCACATAACAATTCTTTTTTAAATGGAGAAAAAAAAAGATGAAAAGGAGAAATTACAAATGAACAAAATTGCAAATTAACTAAAATTTTAATTTCATTAAAAAAAATAAGTCAAATAAGTTGATTTACGTCTATACTACAAGCGAATCATCTAGGTCATAATACTATCCATTTAGATTATCCGATTCATTTGAATTGTACAACATATTTGGGTCAATAATTTTAATATTATTATATTTTTATATTATGTTATTATATAAAAGTATTAATTTTATTAAAAAAATAAGTTAAATAAGTTATTTCACATTTACATTACATACGATTTATCTAGATCACAATACGATGCATTTGGACCATCCAATCTATTTAGGTTATCCAATATATTTAGACTAATATTTTTTATATTATATTATTTTATAAAAATATTAATTTAATTAAAAGAATAAGTCAATTAAGTTTATTCCGCATAATATTTTTATTTTTATTTTTTTGAAGATAAGTGACTGTTAAATATTTCTGGGCCAAGTGATGAATATAAAGGACAAATTTTTCTTAAATCGATTTCATCAATCTAATAGTGACGTAGACACTTAGAAAAAGAGTTACAAAAATAAAATTTTTCATTGAAAATTTTTAAAATAATTATAATTTATTTGTCTTATCATAACAAGGGGTGTTGATTCTTTGTGAGTAGTTTTTATAGCCTCTAATATTCCATCAAATTGTTTTCTGGGTGGTATTAACTATTCATTTGTACGTCAGTGCTTGCGAATGATTTGAGATCGACATTTGTGCAGTGCAGTAGTTAAAGCCAAAATCCAAACATGGGAAGAAATATTAAGAGTTGGAAAATGATTCTTAGCTTAATTTGAATCGCTAAAATGAAGATGATAATATAAATATGTATTTTTTAATTTCATTGAGGACAAAAATAATTTTTATAAAAGCAAAATAATTTAAGCCATCTCAAATCAATTGTAAGCTATTTTAATTTCAAGTCACATTGACCTCATAAAAAAATTATTAAATTATCATTAAAATGCATTAAAACTATAAATTGATTCATTATTTTACATACAAACTATCTACTTTACACATAAACAAGAATTTTTATTGAAAGTGAATACAATTTATTAAATTTGGGCAAAAGATAAATATAATGCATTTAGTTTTGGCAAAAAAAAAATATAATATATTCAGTTTGGACAAAAATCCTATTGAAAAGATTTCGCTAATTCTTATCTTATAGAGTCATACTTATTTTTATATTAAATATAAGTATATTATAAAAAATACTGGTAAAATTTTATATTTAAATTACATTAATAAATTTCGTTAAAAATGTGTGAAAAAAATCTACTGACTTCTTCTTTTTCTTCTTCACAAAGGTTGGACCAAATCAAACTCTAGAACTCATAAGTTTGTTTATTAAACAACATCACAAAACTTATGGATGATGGAATCTTGATAATACTCGGAATTCCACGAGGCCCACAAAATCCAAAACTAGGTTTAAGCAAAAGCTCACACGATGGAAGCTCGATTCGGCATGCATGAGCTTCCTTATTAATTCTATCAAAACGCTACCAATCTGATTGATTTGATAAGGTTTTGGCTGTGACAAAAAAATTGACATCACCATTAAGTGTCTACTAAACCACTTGAGCATACCTATCACAGTAGATTACATCCCTCGTAAATTGCTTAATCCCTCAAGACCTGAGGTACATAAGGATCTTTTTTTTCTTCTTCTTCTTCTTCTTCTTCTTCTTCTTCTTCTTCTTCTTCTTCTTCTTCTTCTTCTTTTCCTTTGATGCCATTCAAAAGATTTTAGCAAAACACTAACTTAAGCTTCAGAGTTTGCACACCCGATCCAACCGAAATCTTCACATTTCAGGAGTTCTCCAAGGCGTTCTTCGCTTAATTGGCTCGCGCTCAATTCATTTCGATAGTCTTGAGATTACCATTTGGTACTTTTATTTAGAGCGAACGCCCACAATCATGGCGGAACACTCGAAATCTAAAGCTAGAAATCAGACTAATAAGGATAAAAGGCAATGAAGATTCCCCATTGAAAGGGAACCCCACATACCCTTACCGAGACCCACCGTCAGATCCTCACCAAGGTTTCCACAAGAACCAATAGGAAAAACCCCACGAGTAATTTATTGCCTAGATTCAACGATAAGCTTGTAACCTGACATGACTCTACCCCGATAATGGCCAAAGTCTTAAAGCCATTCTTGGTGACTTCATAAAGCAAATGTTAGGTACAATAAGGAGGGCTAAGTGGCCTCAAACCTCTGGAAAGGACACGGAGGCAGAAAGCTGCATAATATACAAACCACGGTACATATGGATCAAAATAAAAGAACGAGGAAGTGGAATAGGGACATGATCTAATTATAGGAATCCCAAAAGAAGAAAGGAAAAGAAAAAAATACAAGAAGAAGGAGATGTTAACCATAGTATCGCAGGGCCTTCTTTCCCAGCCGACATGCATGGTGACCTCAGTCACATGTGTACTCCTAAAAAGAGAAATCACACGATCCATACATTCAGACGATCAACCTCTCTGTAAGCTAGTGATGATCTAGGATTTGCTTGTACTCCCAAAAGGAGGATAGTGAAGAAAGCGAAAGAAGAAAACGACGAGAATCAACTAGGCAAAGATGAACAGTGGTTCTTGAAACAAGTAAAGAAATTTGGACTTGGCCACTCTAAAAAGGCGGTCTTTGAAGGAAACAATCTCGCCTTTCATCCAGGAGATTCGGGAGACAAAGCTGCTGAGCGAATTCAGAGAGATTAAATGTAATGCTTCAACACCGGGTTAGCCATGAACAGTACTTCCAGATGGTGAATAGTACTTTTCGAGCCCAAAAGGATACCCGAAAGTCAAAAATATTTTATTGAACCATTGGAAAGTATAGGTCATGGTGAGTCCGGGATTGAAATTTGAAGTGAAATTGAGGTCAAATGGACCTCCAAAGATAAAAAATACGAAAAAAGCAGCGAGTCAATTTCCCTGATAAGGAAGGTGACTTGATTTTGCATAAATAATTAAAAATAGTAAATGTACTCCATAAATTGCTAGATTTTGCATACCTACATGAATTTTTATGTAGAATATTTTAGTGATAAGAATAGAATTTTTCGGTGACACCGATAGTTGTTGATCGGACCGATAATGGACTCCGATTGAGCCAAAAATTTACGTGCTAGCTATTTTTGATGTGATGAGAGTGATGAAATTATTTTTGGAGTAATTTGATGGCTGGAAAAGAGAGAAATTTGATTGAACTTTAAAAAAGCCTAAATGGTCCTTAAGAAAAAATGGGCTAAGCCCATTAATTTAGCCTCATATTTGGTCCATTAAGAGGGTATAAATAGAGCTAAAAATCTGGAGATTGGTTCCAGAATTCACCAGCTCTCTCGCTCTCTTATGGTGGCCGAACCACACTTCTATTCTCCCTTTCTCTCTTTTGCTTCATAAGCACTCCAAATTCTCCTTAAATTCCAACTTGAAAATTGTAGTCCCACCTCTCTTGATCACTAAAATAGCTTTTATTGTTTGATTTGAGCTAAAGAAGTGAAAAAATCAAGTGAAAAAATCAAGTGGAGAAAGTAAGAGAGGTAAGTTGGAACTTGAGAATTTCAGTGTTTTAATTTAATTCTTTAATGTTTTTCCATAGATTTTGAGGTTTAGAATATGATTATAAGCTTGGATTTGACATTTGAGAACAAGAAAATAAAGAAATATAAAGTTTATGGGCTGGTCTTGATAGGTGGTGAAGAAGGAGGAAATATTTCAAAGAGTAAGGGCAAGGAAAAAGAAGTTTAAGCTTCCTAATTCAAGAAAAAATTGTAAGTGGCTAATTAATCTTTACATTTTCTAAGTTTATGAATTTATTTCAATTATGTAATTAGGGTAAAAATTTTTAAAGTTGTTAATTAATGAAATTTTGTTAGGGTCAATGAAATTGGACATGTAAGAAGATGAAAGGAAAGCTTAAATGGAGGAAATAAAATTTTTAGGATGTTTTATATAGATGGCCGAATTTCCCTTTAAAGAAAAATGAAGATATTTTGCATGAAAATAAAATATATTAGCCTAAATCAATTATAGAATTTATGTATAATGTCCATGAATTTTTATTGAATTATTGAAAATTATTTTGGAATTTTAAAGATTATGTAACAATTATGTTTATAGTGAAAATTGTGAAATAATATGAAATAATTTATTATTTTAGTATAAAATGATAGTAAATAATAAATAATGCATAAATAAATTTTTGTTGGGATTTATTGAAATTATTGGGATTTTACTTAAATTTTAATGTTAATATGTGTATTGAAATTAATTGAAAGATTGGTGAATAATTGCACAAAAATGTTGAAAAAGATGAATTTATATGAAATTAAATTATAGTCGATAAAAAAGAAATAAAAAGTCAATTGTTGAATTTTTCGAAAATTAAAAGGATTTATAAAGTAATTATTATCGTGCCCTTAGAATTAGTCTGGTAGTAAAAATTAGTTCTAGATATAGTTGGCTAGCCATAGGAACACTCTTACCGCGGTGCAAGTCATGGCGACTTGCTTTGCTATGGGCAAGATATTTGATCTCCATAGCTTAAGTGTTAAAGTGAAAATGAAAAGTACAGTGTTATGAGAATGGTTTCGTGAAAATCCTTTCTCTTTTTAGTGGGACCTGTGGGGTTCATGTTCCGTGTATTCGGTCTGAGATTTTCTACCAGGTCTGTATTAGGGGCATAATGGAAATAAATTGACAAAGAAGTGAAAAAATAATGAAAAGTATGAATAAAAGATGAAAAAGGACTAAAATGAAAGAAAAAGAAAGTGTAAGGGCAAAATAGTAATTTTCTCCAAAGGTGTAAAAAGTAAGTAAATTAAGTAAGAATTGCTTAAATAAAGATAAAATAGTCAGATAATAGTCAAATTATCTAAAAAGTAAATTTTATAGTCAACAAGGACTAAAATATAATTTTGCACATAAATATCATAATAAGTGTATAAGAATGGAAAGTACCTCAATTATCAGTCCAAAGATTATAAATAAGCATAATAAGAGTAGATTTTGAAGTTATGTAAGTAAAATGAAAATGTTGCAAACAAAAATTTAAAATTGATGTTTTACTTAAAAATATTAATTGATTTTGTGAATATTGTTGTATATGTTTTTACCTAATAATAATGACAATAACATTAGGAAATGTATCGATTATTAGTTACTACTGAGCATGTTGGGTGCTCGGCGTGTAGTTTTTATTACGTACAGGTAAGTAGGAGTAGGAGCAGGAATACATTTTACAAGACTTCTTTTAAGAGCTCTTGTTGTATAGGTTTTTGGCATGTATATATGTATATAAACTTTACTTTGGATGTGTAATGTTAAGCTGAAGTTATTTTAGTAGGCTATATTTTGGTTATGTATGTGATGGATTGGATGATAGTGAATGGAATGGATATATTTGATAACTTTTGATTGTTGTGCCTCTGAGAGGCTGTGTGAATTGTCTGCATTTCAGGGGGCTTGTACTTTGTACAGCCGTTATATTGCAAAAATTTTATTAAATGCATAGTGAATTGGGACAGTTATAGGTCATCGAAAATTTATTTTCAAATTAACTAAAACATGCTAATAAGGTATTGAAATGTAAAGATTAAGTTGGAAAAAAAAATTCGGCCTTTGGTACACCGGTACAGTGTTAGAAATGTTAAGGGTGTTACATTTTGTGGTATTAGAGCAGAGGTTTAGATGGTTCTAAGATCGGAGTGGGTGCAAAGTTTGATTTAAACTAATTATATACATGCTAATTGTTATTTTGAGAAGTTGTTTTGGAATTAATGTATTCTTGCTCCTTTTTGTTTTATAGTGAAAAGATGTCTAGAGAGCAAAGTCATGAGACTAGAGACAATAGGAGCGAGGCCTCCAGTAACATGGGGCAGCAGGAAGTCCCACAGCAGCAGGCACCTCCGCCAGCAGTGCCTCCTCCACCTCCTCCTCAATTAGATTTTTTCAATTTGATGTCTGATTACATTCAGTAGTGACTCCAGGCTGCACAGGCTCAAGCACCACCACCAGTGATTTAGGTTCAGCCACCTGCTCCCCCTGGAAGGAAACCAATATTGGAGCAGTTGAAAAGATTAGAGGTTGAGGATTTTTTAGGTCAGGACCCTTTGACGCCAGAAGCTACAAAGGCATGGTTATTTAAAATAAAGAGGTTTTTTGAAATCACCCACAATCCTTTAGAGGAGAAGTTCGAAGGTATAATAGCTCTATTGCAGGGTCCAACTTTTATTTGGTAGGACTCGGTTAGGAGGCACACACTTGCAGACCAGTTGAATTAGGAATTCTTTATCGACCAGTTTGAGAAGAAATATATTGGGTCTGAGTACAAGATTGTTATGTAGGATGCCTTTTGGAGATTGAAACAGGGAAGTCGTACTGTGGCAGAATATGACAAAGAATTTGAGCATTTGAGGGCCTATTTGGATGAGGGCTTTGCTACAGAAGAAAGACTGTGTTAGCGGTTTGAGAGAGGGTTGCATACAAAATTGAGACCGATTATTGAGGCCCTATATTATCCTAATCTGCAGGCTATGATTGATGCAGCTCTCAAATTAGAAGCTACTCAGACTGAGCAAGCAGAGAGGCAGTCCCAATTTCAACAGAAGAGAAAGCAGGGACAGAGCAGTGAAAAATTAGGACAAGGTAAAAAGCAGAAAGGATAACAGACACCTCAGGGCCACCTACCGGCAGGTAGAGGACAGGGTAGCGCCTCCCGTGGTAAGTCTACTGCCACTTCAGCATCTAGTGTACCCCGAGGCAGAGATAGTGGGTCAGCAGTGCAGTGTGAGAATTGTGGCAGGACACACCCTGGAGAGTGTAGATTTCTGATAGGAGCCTATTTTAAGTGCGGGTCTAGAGAGCATCATATCAGAGATTATCCTATGATATAGACTGCTTCGGTTGCTTCACCAGCTTTTGGTACTGGATCTTCTGTACCACAAGGGCGTAGTAGGGGAGTTGCTCCTAGACCTTCGGCCTCCAGACCAGTTGGCCAGTCTTTACAGGGACAGAGACGGTCAGGGGGACAGATTTATTATGTCAGAGCCCGTGAAGAGGATGCTCCTGATGTGATAATGGATAAGTTTATCCTGTTGTCTGATTCTGTATATGCATTGATAGATCCTGGCTCCACACACTCTTATATTAGCACAGAACTGGCATGGGGTAAAGGGATGAAAGAGGCCTACTTGGACCAGGATATCTTGGTGAGTAATCCTCTGGGGCATAGTATGGTAGTGAACAAGATTTATAGACAGTGTCCTATCGGTGTCCAGGGACATGTATTCCTGGCAAACCTCATTGAATTGCCTTTTCGCGAGTTTGATTTGATTTTTGGGATGGATTGGTTATTCGCTCATCAAGCGACTATTGACTGCAGAAGGAAAAGAGTCACCTTACAACTTCAAAATGGTGATGACATTACTGTAGTGGGTATGAGATCCGACTTTCTGTCTGACATGATATCAGCTACTGCAGCAAAAAGATTGATCAGAAAAGGCTATGAAGCATTTATGTGTTATGTAGTGGAAGCGAAGAAAGATAGCTTAAAGGTGTCAGATGTGCCTACTGTTAGGGAGTTACAGGATTTGTTCCCAGATGAGCTTCCGAGTTTACCACCTGACAGAGAGGTGGAATTCTCCATTGAGGTCACTCATGGTACTACTCCTATTTTTATTGCTTCGTACAGGATGGCACCTGCAGAATTGAAGATTCAGCTTCAGGAGTTGCTCGATAAAGGGTTTATCAGACCTAGCACTTCTTCTTGGGGAGCACCTGTCCTATTTGTAAAGAAAAAGGATGGGACTCTTTGACTGTGCATAAACTACAGACAGTTGAATAAAGTGATGATAAAGAACAAGTATCCCCCTCCCTTGCGTTAAAGACTTATTCGATCAGCTTAAAGGAGTGAGTGTCTTCTCCAAGATAGATCTGAGATCTAGCTACTATAAAATGGGAGTAAAGGAAGTTGATGTGCCCAAGACTGCTTTTTGTACTAGGTATGGCCATTATGAGTTTTTGGTCATGCCATTTGAATTTACAAATACACCAGCGGCCTTCATGGATCTAATGAATAGAGTCTTCTAGCCTTACTTAGATCAGTTTGTGGTAGTTTTCATTGATGACATACTGGTGTATTCCAATACACCGAAAGATCATGACAGACACTTAAGGATTGTATTGAAGACATTGAGAGAAAAGCAGTTGTATGCCAAATTCAACAAATGTGACTTTTGGATGAATGAAGTATCCTTTTTAGGCCATGTCATTTCTGCAGAGGGCATTAAAGTAGATCATTCGAAGATTGAAGCAATCCTTCAGTGGAAGCCACCCAAGAATGTGATTGAAGTGTGAAGTTTTATGGATTTGGCTGGGTATTATAGGAGATTTATCAAGGGCTTCTCCACTATTGCAGTGCCTATGACTCGACTGTTACAAAAAAATATTAAATTTGTGTGGACTGACAAGTGCCAGGAATGTTTTGAGAAGTTAAAGACTATGTTGACAGAAGCCACCCAAGACTATGTTAACAATTTGTGTAATCTGATACAGAGACCCGATGAAAGTCTAAGAGACTACATCGATATATTCCAATCTTTAGCATAAAAAGTAAAGATCTACATCCTGGCATAATAACACACACATTAGCAAGAAAGTTGACATGCCCATAAACTATTCGACTCCATCAGCACCTGCACCCCTATGGATTTTGTGAAATTGATGGATCGAGCGAATCAATTCATCCAACTGGATGATGCCTTGAGGGTAAGCGAAAGATTAAAAGAAACAAGCAGAGTTTAACCTGTTGGACTGAATAATTGTAGAAATAAGAGTCTAATAGTTAGGGAAATCGAAAGGAGAAACAAAAGCCCTAAAATAGGTAGCTCCTCGAAGAGGTATAGAAGGAGAAAAGAAAATAAGCATGGCAAGAGTGAGCGACATGCAATTAAAACCTTCGCTCCATTAAATGCTTCCCCATCACAAGTACTGATGTGGAACAAAAAGAAATATGCTAAGGTGAACTGGCCTAGAAAAATGTCAAAGCAATCCTATGCTTCCAGAGATAAAATAAAATATTGTCAGTTTCATAAAGAGTTGGCCATACCACTTGTAATGGCCTCAACGTCGGGCTAATCATGAATAGTACTTTCCGACAGTGAATAGTATTTTCGGACTGAAAATTTTTCCTGAAAGTGAAAAATATTTTATAAGACTATTGGAAAGTATTAGTTGCGGGTAGTTCGGGGTTGAAATTTAAAGTGAATTTGAGGTCAAATAGGCCTCCAAAAGCCAAAAGAACGAAAATCGAGATAATTAGGGTTTAGGATTTTTAATTGATTTTTGATCATTTTGATTATTAAAAATAGCAAATGAAGCCTAAAAATTATCAAAAATTGTATATGTGCCTAAAATAATATGTAGATTATTTTGGTAACAAAAAGTAAATTTTTCGATAACACCGGTAATATTGAATCAGATCCGAAATGAACTTCGATTGGGCTGAAATTTTAAGCATAACCTATTTTTAATGTGATATGAATAATGGAATCAAATTTGAAATGATTTGGAGTTTAAAAGTAGGAGAAATTAATTAGGATCATTTATCGGGCTTAAATAAAAATTTGCTCAAGCCCACTTAGAAGCCCAGACTATGGCCCATTAGAAGCCCATATAAAGGGTTGATTCTCCAGATTTTTCCAGCAGCAGCTCTCTTCTCCTTTGGCTCCCTTGGTGGCCGAACCAACTCCATCTCCATTTTTTTCTCTTTTTCTTTCAATTCTCTCCCAAATCCCACCAAATCAAAGCTCAAGAAAGTGATTTCAGTCTCTCTAGAGTACCCTAACCACCTCTGATCTTTGATTCAAGGAAGAGAATCAAAGAAAATCAAGGGTTAAAATTTAGGTGTCAATTTTAGGTAAGTAAAATAATTGATTTTAATTTGGTTTTTAGGTGCCTACTATTAGTTTTGGGTGCCTAGAGTTCATTTTTTTTTGTTAATTTTAGCATTTGAGATCAAAATCATAGGGTTTATATTGTTATGGAATTCGGCTATTGAAAGAATTCAAGAGGAGGAGCCTATCTCAAAAGCCAAAGGCAAAGAAAATGAAGCCTAGACAAGGATAATCACAAGAAAAAGATTTGTGACTAAATAATCCTTTTATTTCCCTATTATTTATGTGAATTTCCTTTAGGTTTATTAAGGGAAATTTAATATAATAAGGTATAATTGAAAATAATGTTATATTTATGTAAATGGACCTTAATTATGCTTATTAGGACTTTTAAATGAATTTAAAATAAATGTTATGATGGAATTATAGTTATGGCTGAATGGAAGGTAAGAGGAAAGCTATGAAATCTTAAGCTATTTTAATGTATTTAAGCTTTATAATGACAGTACAAATGAGTATTGATGTCCATAAATTTTTATAGAATATATGGAAATTAAATAAATATTTTTGGAATAAATGTTAGCTAGGTATTAATGGAAAAATATGAAATTATGATGAATTATTGCATAATTTATTGATTAAATGGTGAATTATTGTGAAATAATTCACAAACTGTGTAAAGAAGACAGACTGCAAATGTAATGTATTGATACAGAAATAACAAGTATTGAAAAGTATTGTAAAGAATGATTAATTGAATAATCAAATAAAAATTAAGTGAATATGTGCCCTTAGAAAGAGTCAGCCAGTAAAACTTAACTCAGGATATAATTGGCTAGCCATAGAGATATTTGTACCGCGGTACAAGTTATGACGACTTGCTTTACTATGGTTGGATCATTGATCTCCACAGTACCTATCATACGTACTATGATATGTTCATATATTTTATGAGGAATGATCTTTGGAGGTCTTTTCTCATTCTATTGTGGTCTTGTGGGGTCCACGTCCCATATATCCGATCTGAGAGTTTCTGCCGGGTCTGGACTAGGGGCATAATGATAAGAAAATATTAAAAGTGTAAAAAGAAAGTTAAAATTGATGTTTAAGATGAAAAATAACTAAAATAAAAGAATTAAAAAGTTTAAGGGTAAAACGGTAATTTTTTCAAAAGATAAATTTAATAAGTAAAAGTGAGAAAGAAAGAATTAATAAAGGTAAAATGATAATTTGGTCAACTATCTATGTAAAAAGTCAATTTTTGTAAAGTTAAGAGACTAAAATGTAATTTTACATGAAAAAGTCAAAACAAAGTTTAATTGATAATTTATAAGCCAATTAAAAGATTAAACTGAGAAAATAATAAATTAAAGGGTATTTTGGTAATTAAATGTATACAAAGGGTAATTGTGGAATAAATGAAAAGTTAAAGGACTAAACTGAAAAATTAACTAAAGTTTTAAGTTAAATCAAAAAATTGATTTTTTTAATAATATATTATGCTTTTAAATGAGAGAAACTAATAAAATTAGTTAGGAAAATATGCTTATAGGGAAATACTATGATTCTTAGTAACCATTGGGCATGTTTAATGCTCAACACGTAGGATTTACTGCGTGCAGATACTGATATTTTGGAGCATAAGTACATAGAGGACAAAGAATGTGAAGAAATAGCATGAATATTTTTATGGAATGTATATATATATCTATTTTGCTTTGTAATATGAGAACAAAATTGTAATGATAATAGTATTATATTGTATATAGAAGTTTATGGATGAGCATTGCAGGAAGTGGATTGTGTGTATGTGTTTTATGATGGAGTATATAATGTGTTATGTGTATAGATATAAATTGTTATGTCTCAGAGAGACTATGATATTGTCTGCTTTTCAGGGGGATAATTAAGATTATAGCCATTATATTGCCAAATTTTTGTAAAATGCGTAGTATAAACTTGACAGTTATAAGTCAGCGATTAATAGAAGTTAAGTATGAAAGGAGTTTTTTATGTTAAAATGGAAAAGTTGGATAAAAAAATATTTCCGATCAGTTGCTTAAACCGATAAGATTGTTACAGTAACGGTGTTACATTTTGTGGTATCAAAATATTGGTTTAGCTGGTTCTAAGATCGGAGTGGGAATAAGTATGATTTACCTGTTTTATAATGCAAAGATATCTTCCAATCGAGATAGACAAGTGGGGGATGGTGAAAGTGAAGCATCTATAGGTACTGGACAACAGGAGGCCCCACAGCAGCAGGCTTCCTCTCCAGCAGTGCCATCTTCGCCCCCACAGCCAGACTTTCTTAATCTTATGGCTGATTATATCCAGCAACGACTACAAGCAGGTCAAGCTCAGTCTTCCCATATAGTTGTTTAGGTTTAGCTAGCTCCACCTAAAAGAAAGCCTATTTTGGAACAGTTAAAGAGGCTGGGAGCTGTAGATTTTTTTGGAAAAGATCTTTTGACACCATTACATGCTGAAGATTGGTTATTCAAAATAAAGAGACTTTTTGAAATTATAAATAGTTCATCAGAAAAAAAGCTAGAGGGCATAGTTGCTTTGTTGCAAGGACCATTATTTATTTGGTGGGATTCAATTATGAGGCATATCCCAGTGGATCAGTTGACTTAAAATTTCTTTGTGTCTCAGTTTGAGCTTAAATATATTGGGTCTGAGTATAAATTAGCTATGCATGATGCCTTTTGGAGGTTTCAATAGGATAATAAATCTGTGGCAGAGTATGAACGCGAGTTTGAGTGCCTCAGTGCCTACCTTGATGAGAGCCAGTTTACAGATATAAAGCTGCGACAAATGTTTGAGAGAGGACTACATACTGAGCTTAGACAGATTATAGGGACCCAGCAGTATCCTACCTTGAGAGCAATGGTAGAGGTAGCCATTAAATTAGAGGCTATTCAAGCTGAGCAGGCTGAGAGACAGTCTCGATTCCAGCAAAAGAGGAAATAGGGACAGTCCAGTGAAAAGGGAGATCAGGGTAAGAAGTCAAAGGGATCTTTTACACCTCAGAGCCGTCCTCCAATTCCAGCAGGCCGAGGTCGGGGTCGTGATACTCGTGGCAGAGCTCCAGCTACTTCAGCAGCCAGTACCCCTCGGGATAAAGATAGTGGAACAGCTGCAGCTTGTGATTATTGTTGTAAATTTCATTATGATGAGTGCAGATTTCAGACTGAAGCATGTTTCAGAAGTGGGTCCATAGATCATCAGATTAAAGATTGTCCAGTATCACAGACTGCTTCAGTTGCATCTCTGACATTAGGCATTGGGTTTTTTGCATCGAGAGGACGTGGTAGGGGAGCTGCCCTCATCATATCAGCTTCTAGACCAGTTGGACAGTCATCTCAGAGTCAGAGGCGATCTGCAGGCCAAACATATGCTGTTAGAGCCAGAGAGTAGGAAGATGCTCCAAATGTGATAGCAGGTACATTTTTCCTATTATCTGATTCAGTTCATGCATTGATTGATCCTGGTTCGATCCATTCCTATATTAATACTGCATTAGCTCGGGATAAAGGGATGAAAGAGGTATGCTTGGACCATGATATCTAGGTGAGTAATCCTCTGGGGCATAGTGTAGTGGTAAATAAGGTGTACAGATAGTGTCCTATTAGTGCCCAGGGATATGTATTCCTGGCAAATCTTATTGAGTTATCCTTCCACGAGTTCGATATGATACTGGGGATGGATTGGTTATCCACCCATCAAGCGACTATTGATTGTAAAAGAAAAAGAGTCACTTTAAAGCTTGAAGATGATTGAGAAATTACAATGGTAGGTGTGAGAATTGATTTTCTGTCTGATGTGATATCTGCTACTGCAACTAAGAGATTGATTAGGAAAGGGGTGTGTAGCCTAAATGTGTTATGCAGTGGAGGCAAAGAAAGATAGCCCAAGGGTGTCAAAAGTGCCTACTGTTAGAGAGTTCCAGGATGTGTTCCCTGATGAATTATCAGGTTTACCACCTGAAAGGGAGGTAGAATTTTCCATTGATGTTGCGCTAGACACTACACCTATTTCCATCGCTCCTTGCAAAATGGCACCTGCAGAGTTAAAAGAATTGAAGATTCAGCTACAGGAACTACTTAACAAGGGATTTATTAAACCCAGTGTTTCTCCCTAGGGAGCACCAGTTTTGTTTGTGAAAAAGAAGGATTGGACACTCAGGCTATACATCGATTATAGGTAGCTGAACAAAGTGACCATAAAGAACAAATGCCCCCTTCCTTGCATTGAAGATTTGTTCGATCGGCTGAAAAGAGCAAGTGTATTTTCAAAGATTGACTTGAGATTAGACTATTATTAGATGGGAGTAAAAGCTACAGATGTGCCTAAAACTGTTATGAGTTTTTGGTCATGCCATTTGGGCTTACAAATGCACCGGCCGCCTTCATGGATCTGATGAATAAAGTTTTTCATCCTTATTTGGATCAGTTCGTGGTGGTTTTCATCAATGACATTCTGGTATATTCCAAGACACCAATGGAACATGATAAGTATCTGAGAATTATTCTGCAGACTCTGAGAGAAAAGCAACTGTATGTCAAATTTAGTAAATGTAATTTTGGCGAATGAAGTATCGTTCTTAGGTCATATGATTTATGCAGAAGGCATTAAGGTGGATCCTTCAAAGATTGAAGCAATTCTTCAATGGAAGCCACCTAAGAATGTGACTAAAGTAAGGAGTTTTTTGGGTTTAGTGGGGTATTATAGGAGGTTTATAAAAGATTTCTCCACTATTGCAGTTCCACTGACTCGACTGTTACAGAAGAATACCAAATTTGCGTGGACTGACAGATGTCAATAATGCTTTAAGAAACTTAAAAGTATGCTGACAGAAGCTCTCATCTTCACTCAATTCGAGCCGGGCAAGGATTTTATGATCTACAGTGATGCCTCCAGAAATAGGCTAGGCTGTGTTTTGATGCAAGAGGGCAAGGTGATTGCTTATGCCTCCCGAAAGCTCAAGACTCATGAGAAGAAATATCCTACTCATGATTTGGAGCTTGCAGCTATTGTTTTTGCACTGAAGATTTGGAGGCACTATCTGTATGGAGAGAGATGTTATATTTATTCTGATCATTAAAGTCTGAAATATTTGCTTACTCGGAAAGAGCTTAATCTCAGACAGAGGCGCTTGTTGGAGTTGATTAAAGACTATGATTATTTTATCGACTACCATCCAGGAAAGGCTAACGTGGTGGCTGATGCACTTAGCAAAAAATTCATGACAGGTAATGTAAATGTTTCTAAATAAATTGATATAAGTGATTGATAAGTGTAATTGACTAACAGTATTGTTTGCAGCTCTTCGGGTTTTAAATATTAGTTTGAGTCTGGCATTAGATGGAGCTTTACTGGCTGAGATGCAGTTAAAACCAGACTTTGTGTATCAAGTGAAAATAGCTCAGCAAGAGGATGATCGACTGAAAACTACCATGAATAAGTTAAAAGATGGCAATGAAGGAGACTACTTTTTGAATGAAGATGAAAGCCTTTGCTACAAGAAAAAACTCTGTGTTCTAGATCAGGAAGAATTGAAGAAGGACATCCTTACAGAGGCATACCATAGTAGTTATGCTATGCATCCTGGAAGTAACAAGATGTACCAGGATTTAAAATCTCATTACTGGTGGTTAAGAATGAAACGGGATGTGGCAGAGTTTATGAGTAAGTGTCTGATATGTTAGCAAGTAAAGTTTGAGCATCAGGTTCCTTCAGGATTACTTCATCCTATTTTGATACCAGAGTGAAAATGGGACAGGGTCACTATGGATTTTGTTATAGGATTACCTGTTACTTAAAGAAAATATGATGCTATTTGGGTGATTATTGATAGACTCATCAAATTTGCTCATTTCTTGCTAGTCCAGATGGATTACCCTTTGACCAGATTGGCAAAAATCTACATTAATGAGATAGTGAGAATTCATGAAGTACCATCATCCATCATTTCAGATAGGGATCCCAGGTTTACTTCCCATTTCTAGAAGAGTCTACAAGGAGCTCTGGGTACAAGGCTCCATTTCAGCACAACATTTCAACCCCAGACAGATGATCAGTTAGAGCAGGTGATTCAGATTCTAGAAGATATGCTACAATGTTGTGTACTAGAGTTTCGTAGCAGTTGGAAAAAGTATTTGTCTATTATAGAATTTGCTTACAACAACAACTATCAATCCAGTATAAAAATGGCTCCATTTTAAGCTTTATATGGAAGAAAATGTAGGACTCCTCTATGTTGGACTGAATTAAATGAAAAGAAATTGATAGGGTCTGACATAATTCATGATTCAGAAAAAAAAGTATGAATTATCAATGGCAGATTGAAAGAAACCATGGATCGACAGAAATCATATGCAGATTTGAAAAGGAAAGGTATAGAGTTTCAGGTCGGAGACAGAGTTTTTCTGAAAGTATCTCCATGGAAAAAAATTTTGAGATTTGGCAAGAAAGGAAAGTTAAGTCTGAGGTTTATTGGCCCCTATAAGATACTTCAGCGAGTAGGTCTAGTAGCTTATCGATTGAAGCTACCTTCAGAGTTAGAGAAGATTCACGATGTGTTCCATGTATCGATGATTAGAAGGTACAGATCTGACCCTAGCCATGTAATCACACCAGCAGAAATTCAAGTGCAAACTGGAAAGACCGGTAAGAATCCTGGCTAGAAAGATTAAACAGCTAAGAAATAAACAGGTTCCACTAATGAAAGTCTTATGGCACCATCACAATGTGGAAGAAACTACTTAGGAACCAGAAGTGACAATAAGACATCAATATCCTCTAATTTTTCAATTAGGTAAATTTTGAGGATGAAATTTAATTTTAGTAGGGGAGAATTGTAATGGTCTTAACATCGGGCTAATCATGAATAGTACTTTCCAATAGTGAATAGTATTTTCGGGCTAAAAATTTTCCGCAAAAGTAAAAAATATTTTATTGGACTATTGGTAAATTATTAGTCACGGGTAGTTTGGGGTTAAAATTTGAAGTAAACTTGAGGTCAAATAGGCCTCCAAAAGCCAAAAAAATAAAAATCAAGATAATTAGGGTTTAGGATTTTAATTAATTTTTTATCGTTCTGATTATTAAAAATAGCAAATGAAACCTAAAAATTATCAAAAATTACATATGTGCCTAAAATAATATATAGATTATTTTGGTAACAAAAAGTAAATTTTTCGGTAACACTGATAATATTAAATTAGACCAATAAAATTGAATCGAACCTGAAATGAACTCCAATTGGGCTAAAATTTTAAGAATAGCCTATTTTTAATGTGATATGAATAATGGAATTAAATTTGAAATAATTTGGAGTTGGTAAGTGGGAGAAATTAATTAGAATCATTTATCGGATAATTATCGGGCTTAAATAAAAATTTGCTCAAGCCCACTTAGAAGCCCAGCACATAGCCCATTAGAAGGCTATATAAAGGGTTGATTCTCTAGATTTTTCCAGCAGTAGCTCTCTTCTCCTTCAGCTCCCTTTGTGGCTGAACCAACTCCATCTCCATTTTCTTCTCTTTTTCTTTCAATTCTATTCCAAATCCCACCAAATCAAAGCTCAAGAAAGTGATTTTAGCCTCTCTAAAGTACCTTAGCCATCTCTGATCTTTGATTCAAGGAAGAAAATCAAAGAAAATCAAGGGTTAAAGTTTAGGTGTCAATTTTAGGTAAGTGAAATAATTGATTTTAATTTAGTTTTTAGGTGCCTACTACTAGTTTTGGATGTCTAGAGTTCATTTTTGCTATTAATTTTAGCATTTGAGATCAAAATCATAGGGTTTATATTGTTATGGAATTCGGCCATTGAAGGAATTCAAGAGGAGGAGCCTATCTCAAAAGCCAAAGGCAAATAAAAGGAAGTTTAGGCAAGGATAATCACAAAAAAAATATTTGTGACTAAATAATCCTTTTATTTCCCTATTATTTATGTGAATTTCCTTTAGGTTTATTAAGAAAAATTTAATATAATAAGGTATAATTGAAAATAATGTTATATTTATGTAAATGAACCTTAATTATGCTTATTAGGACTTTTAAATGAATTTAAAATAAATGTTATGGTGGAATTCTAGTTATGGCCGAATGGAAGGTAAGAGGAAAACTATGAAATCTTAAGCGATTTTAATATATTTAAGCTTTATAATGATATTACAAATGAGTATTGATGTCCATAAATTTTTATAGAATATATAAAAATTAAATGAATATTTTTGGAATAAATGTTAGTTAGGTATTAATGGAAAAATATGAAATTATGATGAATTATTGCATAATTTATTGATTAAATGGTGAATTATTGTAAAATAATTCACAAACTGTGTAAATAAGACAGACTGTAAATGTAATGTACTGATACAAAAATAACAAATATTGAAAAGTACTGTAAAGAATGATTAATTGAATAATAAAATAAAAATTAAGTGAATATGTGCCTTTAAAAAGATTCAGGCAGTAAAACTTAGCTTAGGATATAATTGGCTGGCCATAGAGATATTTGTACCACGGTCCAAGTCATGACGACTTGCTTTACTATTGTTGAATCGTTGATCTCCATAGTACCTATCATACGTACTGTCATATGTTCATATGTTTTATGAGGATTGATCTTTGAAAGTCTTTTCTCATTCTATTATGGTCCTGCAGGGTCCATGTCCTGTATATCCGGTCTGAGAGTTTATGCCGGGTCTATACTAGGGGCATAATGATAAGAAAATGTAAAAAGTGTAAAAAAAAGTTAAAATTGATGTTTAAGACGAAAAAAGACTAAAATAAAAAGAATTAAAAAGTTTAAGGGTAAAACTATAATTTTTCCAAAAGATGAATTTAATAAGTAAAAGTGAGAAAAAAAAATTAATAAGGGTAAAATGGTAATTTGGTCAACTATCCGTGTAAAAAGCCAACTTTTATAAAGTTAAGGGACTAAAATATAATTTTACATGAAAAAGTTAAAACAAAGTTTAATTGATAATTTATAAGCCGATTAAAAGATTAAACTAAGAAAATAAGAAATTAAAGGGCATTTTGGTAATTAAAGGTATAAAAAGGGTAATTGTGGAATAAATAAAAAGTTAAAGGACTAAACTGAAAAATTAAGAAATTTTTAAGTTAAATCGAAAATTGATTTTTTTAATAGTATATTATGCTTTTAAATGAGAAAAACTGATAAAATTAGTTAGGAAAATATGCTTACAGGGAAATATTATGATTCTTAGTCACCACTGGGCATGTTTAATGCTCAGCACGTAGGATTTACTACATGCAGGTGCTGATATTTTGGAGCATAAGTACATAGAAGACAAAGGATGTGAAGAAATAGCATGAATATTTTTATGGCATGTATATATATATATCTATTTTGCTTTATAATATGAGAACAAAGTTGTAATGATAATAGTTATTGTATTGTATATAGAAGTTTGTGGATGAGAATTGCAGGAAGTGGATTGTGTGTATGTGTTTTATGATGGAGTATATAATATGTTATGTGTATGGATATAAATTGTTGTGCCTCAGAGAGATTGTGATATTGTTTGCTTTTCAGGGAGATAATTAAGATTATAGCTGTTATATTATCAAATTTTTGTAAAATGCGTAGTATAAACTGGACAGTTATAGGTCAACGATTAATAGAAATTAAGTATGAAAGAAGTTTGTTATGTTAAAATGGAAAAGCTGTTATTGGATAAAAAAAATATTTCCGATCAGTTGCTTAAACCGATGAGATTGTTACAGTAAGGGTGTTACACCACTGATAATTGTAATGCATTAAAGGAAAAAATTGAAAGAATCCTACAAAGAGGCTCCTTAAAAAGATTTGTAGGCCTCGCCCAATGAATACTTGTAAACCACATTAAGGAAAAGACCGATTGAACTCTGATGATGAAGATGAGGAAAGGAGAAGACCGAAGGATACCAAAAGGCCAAAGTAAAAGCTAGGAGTTATCAATATGATTACGATTGGATCATCCTGTTGGGAAAGGCATTAGCAAAAGGAAAAAAAGGCAAAGGCGTATATTTTTTAGCTGCTTTTGAAAATTACAACCAGTGACTATCTCCCCGAAGACACAAGAGATTTAAAGTTCCCCATGAAGGTGCCCTAATGGTAGAAGCGAGTATTACAAGCTATCAAGTCAAAAGAATCCTGGTGGATAATGGGAACATAGTTAATGTCCTTACTCCGGAAGCCTATCGAAAAATGAAGCTCATTCTAGAAGAATTAAGAATATGCACCAAACCACTTGTCGAACTCGATAATGCCACAATACTAGTAAGCAGATCAATTGATCTATTCGTTGAGCTAGGAGATAAAAAGATAACTCACGTATGCCTAGCGACATTCATGGTGATAGATGTAAACTTCGTGTACAATGCAATATTTAAAAGACCATTGTTATTTGAAACTGGAGCAGCCACTAGCATCTGTTACATGATAATGAAGATCTATCCCTCCAGTTGAATCCCTAGGAGTAACCCCTAAAGGAGTCCCTCAATCTATCCCTTCAACTAAAGCTGTCCTAAATTGGCAATCAGAAAACGCTTTAGCACAAAACAAAGTACTTCACAAACTTGAAACTAAAATTGATCATGTTTCTTCTCATATTGATACTTTGGATTCTAAAATCTCTAGTCATAATTTGTTGCCTGTCAATTACTCCAACATCTTCAGACCCAAGTTGTAGAGTTGATAAAGAGCTTATGTTTGCTATAGCCCAACATGTTTATGATTCTACTTTCTCTCAGAAGGCTTTTGAAGTTCAACGACTTAAAGTAGAAATTGTAATAATTAAAAAAGATCTTAACAGGACTTTTACTCTTGCTCCACCAACCGTGTCTTTCCCTTTTTATATTCATTTCCTTACACCTTACACACACAAAACCTTCACACATATACCACCATACTTTGATCCTTCACAAGCAAATCTTGATAGTTTAGGCTATTTCATGAACTTTCATGCAACAACAGCTTCGCAAACAGCCTAAAAGATCTACTATCCTTACCTTACCTACTGTCTCTCCCTCTACCCAGTCCACTATATCTCCTTCTACCTAGTCCACGTAAACCACTCCTCTCCTTGATGTTAAACAAAAAGGTGTCCAAATTGAAGAACCACCACCCTCTTTCCATATAATTCAACCTTCTAATCCCTTGGTTGACACTCTGAAATAAAAAGCTCTGAAACGACTCCTACTATCTCATCTGCTCTATAAGTTAATTCTTCTTCTAATCTTTTGACTCGGATTATTCCGAT
Organism: Excoecaria agallocha; assembly: GCA_037975025.1. Taxonomy (NCBI): domain Eukaryota; kingdom Viridiplantae; phylum Streptophyta; class Magnoliopsida; order Malpighiales; family Euphorbiaceae; genus Excoecaria; species Excoecaria agallocha. Next base: position 5,870,560 of record CM075812.1, read on the forward strand.
GATGAGCCAGATCCCAAGCATTTCCCTATCTTTATGGCTGATTCGGTAAAATGTGCCATTACTACCCAACTGCCTCCAATCCAACCTTATTACATTGATGTTCCAGATAGTGATGATCATAATGATGATGAAAAAAGCTGACAGTCGGCCACAACAAGCTCCAAAACCATCTTTTAGTCCTTGGTTTCAATTTGAAGATATTCCTCAAAGAAAATGGCGAGATAGAGTGCAAGAATTTTACGCTTGGCTTGAAAAGCAAATAGGCATATTGAGGCCCCTTTACTTGAACAAATCTTTGTGAAATTTACTTCTCGGTTCATTTGCAGATTTCGTTATTGGTTTGTTCATATGGATGAATATTCAAAAATACAATTCATTCGTTGTGAATCCATTGCTTATGTTCTCCAAAAAAATCCATATTGATTTCATTGGCAATCCTAGTGATTTCGAAGAAGCTGCTTTTGATGATTACTTCAGGATGAAATATTGTTCTCTGTTCAGAAAACATCTTGATAAGAATTATAAATAAAGTCAAAGGTCTTTTGCATGTTTAATAGTGCAAATAATCTTAATCTCAAACAAGAATTTCTAAACTCCATTCTTGAACAGTTATCCAATGGTACAATGTTTTTGATTTAAGAACAGGGAATTCAACTTAATTATCTTTCTCTTAAACAAATTTACCAAAAGGTTTTCATAGCACTTGATCGTCTTTGCAATTTTCAGAAGTTGATTCAAGACACTTTGAAGAAGGGAAAAGATCCACAGCTCAAAGCTGGTTACAGACGTCCAGATTTGGTTTAATGTTTTCCTAAAAAAGATTGCTCTTGTAAGCCTTACAAGTGATCTAAGTTTTTCAATAAGTTTAGACGTGTGTTTCCCAAATGAGGGAAGAAGATAAATTATTTCGACGCAAAAAGTTCAAATAGAAAGGAGATAGATGTTATGTCTGTGGAAAGAAAGGTCATTTTGCAAAAGCCTGTTCTAACAAGAAACAATCGTAGAAGCTTATTCAACAAAGTCAACAAACATCTCTAATCAACCTTCAAGATGATGATATTGAATCTTTTTTTTCCATTGATGATGATGTTGATCCATATTCTCTCTTTGCCATCTAGTATTATAATTCTGAATCGGATAAAAAGTTCCTTAATAATGATCCCTTGTCAAATATTGCTGCCATTAATGCCTTTTCAATTTCCCCTTGTTCTAATACCCCTCTTTTGAAACTGACGACGACAGAACATATACCTTTCTCATATCTCACTCATACCATAAGTTATTCTCCTCAATCTAGCCCTGACCATATCTTTTCATCATACCCTATTCCATTAGCTTTTGCTCACATCTTCCCTTAAAAATTCGCCAACCCTATTAGAGTTATTGTTTTCATTGATATTGGTGCTCACAATACCATTCTCAATCCAAAAATCCTTCCACTTGAATATTGGAAACCATACACCTAGAATTTCCAAGCTGCTAATCAAGGCATTCTCACGATCAAGCTCAAAACTAAACAACCCATTAAAATTCAATTGTTCCTAGACTGTTATGTATATGGGTTCATGCCCTTGGTTTTGATCTTCCTGGTAAAGATCTAGTTCTTAGATTTGATGTTTTGTTACACTTATCCAAATTGTTAATCCAGCCTACTGGACTTCATTTCAAACACTTTTTCCAATGTTACACTACCTAACACACTCTATTTACTGTTCAAAGCCCAAACCTATTTCAAGATCTCCAAGCCCAACTTGAAACATACTGTTGGGCTGCATCTCACTCCGAATTTCTCACCAAACACCCTAAACCTTTATGGACTCTAATCAGTGTCTAGCAAGTATACTAGATCGGCTAGTAATATAAAAAAAATATGGATTGTTAAGTAGAATATTTATAATTGAGTTGAATGTATCTGAGATTATTTTCCAAGTTTTTGAATTGAAGGCAAAAAAATAAACTAAATGGACATTAAAGCAAAATAAATAAAAAAAACTAAAACTAGACTAACATAAATTAAACACACAATAATAACTAAAACACTTATGCTAAAAGGACTATCCACCTTAACTTCCATTGTAATGACTCAAATCAAAAGTAACACAAGTGATTATGGAAAAACCAGTAATAAAGCCAGATATTTTAATCAAGACTATCTTTTTAAGCATTAAATCTTCTTATTAGGAAAAATCCAATACTTAGGATAAAGATCCGATTTTAAACTCCTAGACATCCATTAAACTCTTTTTCAAGCAAACTCTTAGTTCAACTTTTCTTAGTTTTAATCCACTCTTACCAACACATAATTATCTCAAATTCAGAAAATAATCATTCATCAATACTAATGATTTAATCTAAGAACATGCATATCATAGATCATACTTAAATCAATCATCAACTATTAATCAAATAAGTTAATAATCAATCTTAATACAACCAAAGATAAGAATTTTCACAAAAACTAAGAAATAATCAAACTTGTATTGAATTAAAGCATAGCTAAGTCATTATAATGAAAGTATGAGGATACAAGAATCCTTTAGCAAAAGTAAGAAAATTAATCACCAAATATGATTAAAACAAAAGAAAAACTCAAATAAAGAGATACAATACTCATGAAGCTTCAAACTTGCTCTTGATAACTTATTTGCACACTAGTAGAAAGCTTGAGTCTTTACAAGGATTGCAAACTAAGAAAAATAGAAAAAATAAGCTAAACTACTGTACAAAATTAACTAAAGAAAACTAGGTTAAAAAACTAAGTAAAACTCGTAATTGTAATCGCCTCTACTTCGTTTAATGTTTAGGTGTGCTTTTATAGCTTGCAAAGAGGAAGTTTTGGTGGCTTCAAACTTTCTATTTTAGCAAAACAGAAGAGTTTGATCGTAATTCTAATGCTCTGGTTCGGTAGAGTGTGTTTTGACCTTTTGTCTTTTTTCTACTCTGTATAGTGAAAAACTCACTCCATAGAGTGGCATTATTCTCTTTTTTCCTCTTTAGGATACTCGGTAGAGTGAGTAATCCACTCCACTGAGTGACTATGCTCTAGATTGCACGATGCACTTTGCCTTCATAAAAACCTTCAAATGTTGAAGTGACACTTTTGCCCTTGTAACTTTTCTTTTTCTTCAATTACACACCTAAAAGCACCAAATTAACTAATTAAGCTCATAAAATGTTACTTAAGAAATTAAACACTAAATTAACCAAATTACCCCTAAATTAACATAATAAACACACTAAAAACACATTAATAAATAGTATAATTCATACTTATCAGACTCATCCTAAGATTTTCATTACCCTTCCTTTTAAGAAATCTGAAGATGTCAATCCCACCAAAGCTATCCATCCTGGAATGTCACCTGATGATTACGCCCTAGCCAAGGAAGAATGTGCTAAGTTGTTAACCCAGAAGTTAATTGAGCCCACAAAGTTGTTAGTGTAAGCCCTAGCCCTAATGCATTGTAATAAAATACTTTAATTAATAAAATGAGGTAATTGTTTTATCTATTGTATTCCTGTGCATGTCAATTGATAAAACTATCCAAGAATGTCATTTCGGTTTAAGTTATCATGTGTGAGGCACATGGTTGTAAAACCTTGAAAATAATCAGACTTCATTCTAAACATCCCTAGTCAGTCATTGTTATGGGAATAACAATGAATTAAGACTAGTATGCTCTCTCTGATATTATGAGTTCTATCTTACGGATCATTAGGACAAGAGTGTCAATCAAAGATCATAGATACATGTTAAAGAACATGGTATCTGGATACGATCCGCTCATGAGAACACTACATGGTACAAGTCATAAGTGTTTCTCATATGTAAGTTTTGTATCGGAGTTCTTAGACCTGAAATCTCTATGAAACTTTTTATGAATTACTGTGTAATTTGACATACACCATATGAGGTATGGACTGGGAAAGAACCCAATATGTCTTTTCTCAGGATTTGGGGCTGTGAAGCACATGTTAAGAAATTAACATTTGACAAACTAGAGTCCAAATTCAGTGTCTGCTTATTTGTGAGGTATCCTAAAGAAACAAAGGGATACTATTTTTACTCACAAGCCGAGAACAAAGTATTTGTTGCTCGCAAGGCTATTTTCTTGGAAAAGGAGTTCCTTCTCAAGAAAGACAGTGGGAGTAAAGTAGAACTTGGAGAAATTCAAGCGTCACAAACTCCTATAGAGGATGATTTGGAAATGGGATCAAGTTCACAACCAGTTATGGAACAAGAACCCATTACACAAGAACCTAGAAGGTCCGATAGGGTACGTCAGGAGATTGAGAGATATGAATTTCTAATCACTGACAGTGACACTATTGAGTTAGTAGATCGTGAGGATCCTACTACCTACCGAGAAGCTATTGAGAGCCCAGACTCAAAAAATTAGCTTGAAGCCATGAAATCCGAGATGCAATCAATGTACGATAACCAGGTTTGGACCTTGGTTGGTCCATCTGAAGGTGCTAAGGTAATTGAATGCAAGTGGCTATTCAAATTCAAAGCTGATAAGACCTACAAAGGTAGACTAGTAGCAAAAGGTTTTCGACAAACTCATGGTGTAGACTATGACGAGACCTTTTCGCCTGTAGTCATGCTCAAATCCATTAGGATCTTGCTTGCCATAGCTGCATATCATGATTATGAGATATGGCAAATGGATGTCAAAACTGCTTTTCTCAACGAAAATTTACTTGAGGATGTGTATATGACACAGCCTGAAGGTTTTGTCAATCCCAAGCATCCTAAGAAGGTTTGCAAGCTTCAAAAATCCATTTATGGATTAAAGCAAGCATCCCGAAGTTGGAATCTTTGTTTTGATGAGGCAGTCAAAGAATTTGACTTCATCAAGAACGAAGATGAGCCTTGTGTGTACAAGAAGGTTAGTGGGAGCATAGTAGTATTTCTGGTCCTATATGTGGACAACATCCTTCTCATTGGGAATGACATTCCAACATTGCAAAAGGTTAAGCAATGGTTGGGAAAATGTTTCTCAATGAAAGACTTAGGTGAAGCCGAGACAATACTTGGTATTCGAATCTATAGAGATAGATCGAATCGGCTCTTAGGACTAAGTCAAGAAAAGTACATAGACAAAGTACTAAAGCATTTTAGTATGGGAGACTCAAAGAAAGGGTACATACCTTTGGCTTTGGGAGTTCCTTTGACTAAAGAACAGTGCCCTAAAACCAAAGAGGAAAGGGACAACATGAGTAGAATCCCATATGCATCTGCTATAGGATCTATCATGTACGCTATGTTATGTACTAGATTGGATTTTGCTCATGCACTGAGTATAACCAGTAGGTTTCAGCAAGACCCTGGTGAGAAGCATTGGTCTGCTGTAAAAGGGATTCTGAAGTACCTGCGAAGGACTAAGGATCACTTCTTAGTGTATGGTGGTCAAGAAGAGCTCGTCATACAAGGTTATGCCGATGCTGCTTTTCAGACCAGCACTCAGGATTCTAGATCGCAATCTGGGTTTGTTTTTGTTTTGAATGGTGGTGCTGTCAGCTGGAGAAGCTCGAAGCAAGAAACCGTTGCCGACTCAACTACAGAATCTGAGTATATTATAGTAAGTGAAGCTATAAAAGAGGTTATTTGGATTAAAAATTTCATTTCTGGATTAGGAGTGGTCCCAAGCATCCTAGATCCATTAGAAATTTTTTGTGACAACAACGGGGCCATCGCACAGGCAAAAGAGCCCCGGTCACACCAGAAATCTAAACACATACTCAGGAGGTACCACCTGATCAGAGAAATCATTGATCGTGGGGATGTCAAGGTTTGCAAGATAGCAAGTGAAGATAATGTAGCAGATCCTTTGACGAAACAGTTGCGTCCAAATCTGCACGAAGCTTATGTGAGAGCGTTCGGTCTTAGGGCTATGCCCAATTGGGACTAGTGCTAGTGGAGATTGTTAGTGTAAGCCCTAGCCCCAATGCATTGTAATAAAATACTTTAATTAATAAAATGAGGCAATTGTTTTATCTATTGTATTCCTGTGCATGTCAATTGATAAAACTATCCAAGAATGTCGTTTCGGTTTAAGTTATCATGTGTGAGGCACATGGTTGTAAGACCTTGAAACAAATGAGACTTCATTCTAAACATCCCTAGTCAGTCATTGTTATGGGAATAACAATGAATTAAGACTAGTATGCTCTCTCTAATATTATGAGTTCTGTCTTACTGATCATTAGGACAAGAGTGTCAATCAGAGATCATAGATACATGTTAAAGAACATGGTATCTGGATACGATCCGCTCATGAGAACACTACATGGTACGAGTCATAAGTGTTTTTCATATGCAAGTTTTGTATCGGAGTTCTTAGACCTGAAATCTCTATGAAACTCTTTATGAATTACTGTGTACTTTAACATACACCTAATGTACTCGTAACAGAGTGACAAGTACGGGTATGATTGGGTATGCATTAATTCATGTTAGAGAGCATGAGAGAAGTGAAGGGATTACCCCTCTCATTAAGAGAGAAAAATATCATCGGCCACTTGATCAGTGAACTGAGAAGTATATGGCCATACCGAGATGAAATAATGAGTAATCATTTATCCCTCCCCTACCTCCTCCGAGAGTTCAGTGTCACTGGAATATCAAGAAAGGAATTAATATATATAAGGATGACTAGTTTCATGCCTTATATTAATTATGATATTTATGGGTAAGGGACTATGCAAAATTGCATTAGGTCACTAAATGCCATATGCATTTTCATTTAATTTGGAATGTTATAATATCTTGCTAGAGAATATATATAGCCTTTGAATTAATTTATTAATTCATTGCCAATATTAAATGGACCTATAGGATCGCACACAAAGCATTGGGCTCAAAATATTTAAATTAAGTATTGGGCATTAATTTGGGCTTTTAATTAAAGTCAAATTAATGTGTGTAATGGGTTATTAGATTGCTATTGGACCTTGATCCATGAGAGAGAGAAATTCAGCCCACAAGGTTTAATTTCAATTAATTAAATGTCATGTATTAATTTAATTAATTGAGTATTAAAGCCTAAAGACATATTTATCTAATTAAATCATCTAAATAAAATTTGATGTGGCCGAAATTCCTAGAGAAATAACAAGGAATTTCGGCACATGTGTAGTTTTATTTAAGTGGTTTATTAGATTTAAATGACATATCTTTTATCTTAAATTAAGTGATATTATTTGATTAAATGTCTTTTGTTTTTATCTTGGATAAATTAAAAGAGTTTTTATCAATAAATATTACTTATTTTAATTAAGTGATAAAGGCAAATATTAATTATCTTTAGCTAATATTAATTATCTTAAGGTAGTATATTTGAGATGAATCACTTAAAGGAAAAGATATATATATTTTTGTGGGAAAAAACGTGAAACCCTAGGAGATTTTCTCTATGTTTTGCGTGAACTCTCTCTCTCTCTCAAAGAATTTCTTTTAGCCAATTTTCATAAGGAGAAAGGATAGTTCCTCATTCTCTTGTGATCTTGGGTAGTAATAGCAATCTAAGAGAAGTACAAAATCAAATTTTGTAGTTTCAAACCATTGCCTTTACACAATACCGAAAAAGAGAGCTGGTAATCTCGATTTTAAGCCGTCGGTGCAATTGTGTGTGTGAGAATAGAGGGAGTGGCGTAAAAGGCTGTTCCTTGGCATTGGTGATCGAGATCTAAGGCGGATAAAGTCATCTTAGTTGCTGGACATCACCAAATTCAATTTTCAAAAGGCATCATAAGTTGTAAGTTCTACAACCCTAAAATTGCATGTTTCGTTTCTTGCTTTAGAGTTATATGGTATGTATGATAAAAATTTTTTGTTTTTTCCGCTGTGCTATCATCACATTCATCCCATGTCATATTCCATCAAAAGTTAAATTGGACCTGTCAAGCCTTTTATGTCAACAAACATGCTGAAGCAAGTTCGTGGAAAAAAGAAACTTGTCATTGACTACACTCCACTTAACCCTTTTCTCAAAGACAACAAATACCCTTTACCCAAAATCTTTTCACTATTCCCTTTCCTTTATAATGCCTATTATTTTTCAAAGTTTGATCTCAAAGCAGGTTTTTGGCATCTTGGCATTGACCCTCTTAATCGACCTCAGATAGCTTTCTGTATTCGTAATTTCCATTATCAATGGACTGTTATGCCATTTGGCCTCAAAGTTGCTCCTTCCATCTTTTAAGAATCCATAATTCGCATCTATAAGCCTTTGCTTCATCATGGTCTGATTTATATTAATGATGTTCTTATCTTTTCTCCTGATATTCCTTCTCATCAGAAGCATCTTCAACATTTTATCAATTTAACTAGAGATCATAAAATCATTTTGTCCCATTCCAAGATCATTCTTGCCAAGGATGAAATTAATTTTCTAGGCATACATTTTCATAATGGCACGTATAAACCTCAACCCCACTTAGCCTTTGAACTTTTCAATTTTCCTGACAACTATACCTTTCTAAATTGGCAATTCTTTGAATGGTATGCTCCTCTCTCTTGGTGGTGACGAGAATTTCTTAACAAGATTCAAGACTTCCAACTTTGGAAGAAACCAAAAGCTCAAGCACGAAAATATTTTGTCATTTATTTCTTCATTGGACCATATGCTTGGAATCCATCTCAGCAGGTTCTTAGGACTCAACAACAAGCTTTTCATTGGAGTTTGTTTGATACTACAGACCTATTTCCAGTCCAATTATCCACACTGCACTTCATCATACCTTGTGTGAATTCAACACTATCAATCCTAAGGCACTGCATCCACCTGTCCTTGATACCGTTGAGTTATCCTGCTGTCCAAATTATTTTGATTCATTATTTCAGGATTCTTAAAACCCATATTCTCAAGATTTATATATTTCATTGGATTTCTTTGATAATAATTTCACTAAACTTGATGACCCTACTACTTAAGATATATGTCTGTGTTTGAAAAGGAAATTGAATAGAAACTCTACTCCGATAAAGGCAAAGGAAAAGCAAAAGTTAAACTTGACTGGTATCCTTCACCAGATGACACGGATCCGAAAGACATGAACATATCACCCTCATATGAGCCTATCAAGAAATGATGCTTTAGGCCCGGCCAAGATCTTATCTTATCTTAGATAAAATAGCTTTAGCTTTTGAGGTGTAAAGATAAGATGTTATCTTATCTTATTGTAAAAGTAGATCTTATCTTATCTTATCTAATCTTTGTAAAAGTTAGTGCTTGGTGATGTAAGCAATGATGTCATCCTCCATTAGTTAAGGATCTATATGAGTGTGTTGTATAAATATAGAGAACTTAAGTTAGTTTTTCTTAAGTCTCTCCCAAAGAAATAAACATTATGAGTTCTAAATTTCTCTCTTCTCTTATCATTGCTCTCTTTTTTAAACATCAATCTAGGATCCTAATATTAGTTTTCGAAAACTATGAATTTAGTTTTAACCTAAGAGGATAGTCCTCCTAGTGGCATGTTTGGCATGTGAATTTAGTGAAGCCAGTTATTTAGGATAGTCACAGTTGGCTATTATTAGGTTCATAATCCTTAGGTATATAAAAAAGACAAGTACCAAGAATGGATCCCCAAGGAAAGCTTATTGCCAAGGAAATTATTGAAGGAAAAATAGTCCAAGCCGGATCAGAAATGTCAAAAAATGTAGAAAGAGAAGTTATATAAATCTTAATGATTAACCAAACTTCTTTTTCTTGGAGGCTGGAAGACATCATAGTTATAAACCCCAAAGTTATCATGGATAAACTCAATGTAGATATGAACTTCCCCTCGGTAAAAAAAAAAATTGAGAAAGAATGCTCCAGAGTGGAATAAATTTAGTTTTGAAGAAATTGACCGACTGCTAAAAGCCAAAATAATTACAAAGGTCAAATACCCTGAATGGCTGGCCAGCATCATTCTCATGAAGAAGAAAAGTGAAAAGTTATGAATGTACGTGGAATTCACTAATTTGAACAAAGCCTATCCCAAAGACAATATATACTAATTTATCGATACCACGGCTTATCATGCCATTTACTCCCTACTGGATGCCTATGCTAGATACCATTAGATCCTGATGTGGCTACTTGACCAAGGAAACTAGCTATTTGACCAAGAAAAAACCAATTTCATCACACACGATGAATTTTCTACTAAATTTATGCTGTTCGGACTGAAGAATGTGGGAGTCACTTATTAGCGACTGATGAATAAGATATTTAAATAGCAGATAAAAAAACATAAAAGTATACATAAACAACATAGTCATAAAGAGAAAAAGCTCAGAGGAGCATACAACCTTTAACTAATTCTGGATGAAGCCGAACCTTGAAAAATGTGCCTTCGGAGTATCTTCAAAGAAATTCATAGGCTTTATAGTGTCACAAAGAGGGATCAAAGGCAACTCCAAAAAAATCAAAGCCATCTTATACATGCACGGTTTGACTAATGTGAAAGATATCCAAAAGTTAAATGGAAGGATAATAGCCTTGGGAAGGTTCATCTCATCTTTAACTAAATGCTTCACCCCTTTTCTTTAAGAAGCTGAGAAAGACTAATACATTTACGTGGGATAAAGATTGCCAAAAAGCCTTCAAAGAATTAAAGAATTTCTTGGCAAACCTGCCACTGCTAAGCCGACCAATCTAGGGAGAAAAGCTACACTTATACCTATCCACTTTAGAAGAAGTAGCAGCAGTCATATTGGCACAAGAAGAAGGAGACCAGCAACTGCACATCTATTATGTCAACCAAGTGCTGAAAGGAACATAGCTGAAGAATCCGATCGAGTAGTTGATCTTTTCCCTGATAATATGCACCAAAAAAAGTAAAATAATACTTTGAGGCACATATGATCATGGTACGATCGGATTAATCATTGCAAAAAATATTACAAATGCCCAACCTAGAAGGAAAAATGGTAGGATAGATGATAAGATTGCAATCTTTCAACATAAGATACAAGCCCAAGAAAGCAATCAAAGCACAAGCTCTTGCAAATTTCATAATAAAAATTACGAAAGAATGAAAAGTTGAAGAAATCAAGAAAATTTTATGGGAAATGACAGTTGATAGAGGCATAAACAGTAGAAAAAGAGGAGCAGGTATTGTAATTAAAGGTCCCTTCAGGATAATTGTCAAGCACGCGATCAAATTAAGCTTCAAAACATCTAATAATTTTGCAAAATACAAAGCACTACTACAAGGGCTAGGGGTTATCAAAGCCATTTGGCCTAAAAATCCGATAATCAAAAGCGACTTGCGGCTAGGAATTAACCAAGTGCTAGGGAATTTCAAAGCAAAGGGAGAAAATATGAAAAAATACCTAGCAAATGTAAAGGAAGAGCCCCGGGCACTGGAAACCATGGGAACAACATAAGCCCTAAAAAAGGCCTCGAGAGAAGAAATCCGATTAGCTAATTAACTAGCAAAGTTCACAACTACCAACAAAGAGACAACGGAATAATATGTCACCATAATAGACATGTTTGAATCCTCCCTCGGTGAGACTGAATTAATAGAGATTGATCGGGAGGCTGAAACTTGGATGACCCCAATCATTCGATACTTGCAGATGGGCAAACTACCCGATGACAAAGCCTAAGCCAGGAAGGTCATGTGAAAGTCCCTCAACTACTACATAATTGGGGAAGAGTTATACAAAAAAAAATTAGTCACCTCGGGTTAAAATGCATTTCAAAAGAAGATGGGAGCTATATACTAAAGGAAATACATGAAGGGATTTGTGGAGCCTATGATGCTAACAGGCAATCGCCAGGAAAGTCTTACATACTGGGTATTTTTAGCCCAACATTTTTAGGGATACTCAAGAGCAGTTTAGAAAATTTCACCAATGCTAAATGCATGGAAGAATAATTAGGCAACTAGTATCTAAGCAGCAACCAATAGACAAATCTTAGCCATTCAATCAATGGGGATTAGACATATTAGGGCCATTTCCCCAAAGCAAAACACAAATGAAATTCCTAAATGGATAGAAACTGAACCACTGGCCACAAATACCACCGAAAAGGTAAGAAACTTTGCATGGAAAGAGATAATTTACAGATATAGTCTACAAAGGGTATTAATCACCAACAATGGTAAGCAATTCGATAACACGATGTTCAAAACCTTCTGTTTTGGCTTAAGAATTCATCGATATTCACCTCAATTGCCCATTCTCAGAGTAATGGCATGATCGAAGTTTCTAACAGGACAATTTTAGAAAGACTAAAAAAGAGGTTGGAAGAAGCCAAAGGAAATTAGATAAAGGAACTACAAAGTGTCCTATAGTCCTACCGAATGTCCCCAAGAGTTGAAACAATGCCAACTCCTTTCTCCTTTGTCTACAAATCAGAAGTAGTCTCACCAGTTGAAATATGCATCCCTTCCTATAGGCTGACCTTTTATTCTAATCGGAAAAACAAATAAGAAACGAAGCAAGACTTGAACCTAATAGAAGAAAAAAGAGAGGACACATATGCCAGAATAGTGGCCTACAAATAAAAGATAGCTAGATACTACAACAACAAGGTCAAAATATGATCATTTAATATAGGCAATCTAGTACTAAAAAAAAACTGACATAGGATCAAGAAAAGCAGGAGTCGGAAAAATCATGCCTAACTGGGAAGGGCTCTATGAAATCTCCAAAATCTTAAGTAAGAGCACTTATAGGCTGAGGGACTTAGAAGGAGTAGACATCCCCAGGTTGTGGAATGCAAAAATTTTGAAAAAAATACATGATTTAAAATGTAAAATGTAACACTTTTTCTTAATTGAAGTTGTAAAAAATGAAATAACAATTAAATTTCAACCACAGGAGAATCCGCTTCAATTGCAATAGCATTATCAAAAGAAAATTACAAACAAAAAAGATAAAATACATCAAAATACAAAATAAATCATTCTAAAGCATTCCTTTCTATCTCTAAAGGCCCTTTGATAAAACTAGCTTCAACCTTAACTTCCTCGTAATCAACTGAATAACTGTCATTGCCATCATTTTCATTACATTCAGTACCTTCATCTCCCCCTCCTGAAGATGGATATGACTAAAAGGTCGGATCTTTCAGGAAACTGAAATTAGAACCTAAACAACGCTGCTCGCAAACAAATATAACTTGCAAAAGGAGACTGCCCTAAACCTGAGCCATCTACTTTACAAATTGGCTCTTTTACGCTAATAACTCCTCCTCATGAGATCTTAAAATAACAACATTAGCAAATTCCAATGAATCTACCTTAGCCTTAAGTTTTTCAATTTAAGCCGAAAAGTTCACTACCTGTGCAGTGTTCCAATCAGAGTAATTGAAGATCTACTTCATGCTTCTCCCTTAATACTTTAATCTCGATTGCTAGTTCCCTCTCCGATTAGATGGCTTGCTAAAGTTTATCCTACCATCCTAAATTTTTACCATAAATATAAAGAACCCTCTGAGCAACCTAGAAAAGAAAAAGAAAATAAACACTGTAATAAGTGAAAATGATAAAAGAAATATAAAAAAGAAGAATAAACTTAAAGTAGCAAAACAATGGTAAAAATTGTTGAACTCCTCCACGGGCAACTAAACTGGTCCCATTTCCCTTATATCCTTATCAGACATAAAGAAACATTTGGTAAAATCTAACACATTACTATCCTTAAAGGAAAAATCAAAGTTAAGCTTATAAGATAGGAAACCCTTCAAAGTCAAAGACTCGACTGAGCGAACAATAATATCATGAGGAGAAGCATTATTAGAAACTCCAATGGTCTCAAGAACAGTGCAATCGAAAGTATCCAAAAGCATGGTCCCTACTGGTGCATTTATACTCTCAACCAAAGAAGACACAATGGACCCTTCAAAGGAAAAAGAAGTAGTTGAAACAAATGTCAGCTCGATCATCAAAGCATCTCCTCCTTAAATTCTAAGCCCTAGAAGGCTAAACAAATTGCTTTTTTTAAAGCATCTTTGGCTCGCTTGTGCTCCACCATTATCCTTTTAGTCTCTCACAACTCGTTTTGGATCTATCAAGGCTACAAAATAAAGTGACAATTAGGATCCCGAAAAAAAGGATATAAAAATGCATCAAACAAAAAGAGAGGGCCTCACATCCAGCCTCAATTTCCAAAGGCTTAGAAAATTCGAAAGGACCAGCGGGAACATCCCGAACAGAAATGTTGGAAGGACCAGCGAGTCCATCCCCTAACAAAAAATCTAAGGAAGAAAGGTCATCTCTATGACTCTCGGTATAATCAGTAAGGACCTTTTTATCAGGTGTGTGTATATCGAAACCTTTTGATAAATCTCCTAGTGCCTTCGATTTATTTGATCAATGAATATTCACCTCGAAACCCCTTTTTTGTCCAATCAGAAAAAATTATCCTTATATCCCTTCAGAGAGTTAGGAAGAGAGAGAAGCCTTTTCCCTAATCTACTAGTAAAATGAAAGTCAGACAATCCACTCCGAATTGATATATAGAAAAAATATGTAAATACTTCTAATGACGGAGCAATACTCAAATTCCCACATATCGCATTAAAACTTGTTATAATCCTCCAACCATTTGGGTTTATCTGTTTGGGAGCCAATCCATAGCCCTTCATAATCTCAATGTCAAAAAAAGAAAAAGGAAATTGCATACTAGAAGCCAAACTAGTTTGAAAACAAATAAACCATTTCGGAGGATTTCTGAAGAGACCCTCCTTAGTCAATATCGATGCCGAACAGTCCATGATAGCCACATCATTAGGAAGATTATACCTTTCCTTAGAAAAAGACATGGCCACTAGTAACAATTTCATAGCAAAATGCATTATGATCCTACTTTGATACAGGACCATCGCACGACCTCACTAGCAAAAGAGAAAGACAACAAAGAAGAAGAAGAAGATGAAGAAGTCTCAGAGTCACTAGAAATCTCAATACAATGCATCCAAGGCATAAGGAAAACTTACTCAGCAGGGGCGGGCGACAATTTCTCCAAACTTTAAAAGGAAAATTGCAGTAGATTTAAAGGGACGCAAAAATGAGAAGTGAAAAATTTCCTTAAAAAAGGTAAAAGAAAAAGGAAGTAAAAACTCATTTATTAGGGTAATAATACAAAATAACCCATATATAAAACCCTAACCTCGCAAAAACCTTATCCGTCCACATGTAAACTCCCAATTGAGTGACTAGACAGATGCCACATTTAATTAAAAAAGTCATCATTAATATTGCCCTCGACGAAATGTCCTTTTCCTTAACAGATAAATGTCTTTTGTCCTTTCTCAAGCACAAAAAGTCACTTTAAAAAAAGAGAAGAAAAATAAAATAAAATAATAACAAAATTCTTCACCAAATAGAGCGAATCGCCCCTAGATCACTATCGCATTGCTAACCGATCGAATTAAAGTAGGGGGTAATGATAATACCTATAATTCCACAAGGGCCATAAAGCTTAAAACCAGGTTTAAGCAAAAACTCACATGATGGAAGTCCCATTTGGCACGTGTGAGCTTCCTTGTCAATCTTGTCAAAATGCCGCCAATCCAATCGGTCTGACAAGATTTCTATTGTGATAAAAGAATTGACATTATCATCAAGTGCCTACTAAACCATTTGAGTATACCTATCGTAGTAGGTTACATCCTTCATAAATTGCTTAATCCCTCGAGACCTGAGGTACACAGGGATCCTTTTTTTCTTTTTCTTCTTCTTTTTGATGCCATTCAAAAGGTTTTAGCAAAATACTAACTTAAGTTTTGGAGTTTGCGCACCCGGCCCGATTGGAATATTCACATTTCAGGTTCTCTAAGGTATTCTCCGCTTAATCAGCCGACGCTTCATTCATTTCAATAATCTTAAAATTACCATTTGGTACTTTCATTGAGAGCGAATACCCACATTAATCATAACAGAACACTCAAAATCTAGAGTCAGAAATTAGACTAATGAGGATAAAGGGCGACAGAGATTCCCCGCTAAAAGGGAACCTCGTAGATCCCCGTCGAGATTTACTCTTGGATCCTTACCCAGGTTTCCACAAGAATCGATAGCAAAAACCCCATGGATAAATTCTAGACCTCAATAAATTTGTGTTATTAAAGGATGATGGAATCTGATCAGTATTAATTTAAACTATTACTATTATGGGAAGGATCAACAGTGAAAAATTTTTATATAAAGGATTAAAGAATTTAAAGAAGCTAAGTTTTAATTTATTTGCAAAGATTAAATTATATTTTTATTAGAAGTGTTTAAAAATAAGTTGGGTGTATTATAATTAAATTTTATTTAAGAGAAAAAATATATTTGAGTAAAAAACAAAGCCTGTTTTCCGAAAAATTTTCCTTAAGAAAATAAAAAATAGAGTACTACGTTTACATAGTAAAATTTTTCTAAATGGAAAATAGAAAACAATTTTTTTTTAATTTTCTAAAATATAAAAGGGTATGGAGAACTGCTTTCAGATGTTTTCCAAAATATTCCTTTTCCATGGAAAACACGGCATTTATTTCGGAAATGACGTCCGCTCTTCGTATCCCATCGTCTTCGTATCCCATCTCATGCTTCATTATAATATTTTTGTGTTATCAAAGGAGATATTCAGCTAGGTTTAGCTAAAACTTCAATCTTGAAGTTTTAATCTGATGTATTGAAGTTTTAATTTGAGAGAAAAATCGAAGAATGGGAGAAGGCGGCAACAGAGACACCACTGAGAATTGGGTTAAGGATTTGCAGCGTACTGTAATCCAATCCTAAGACTCTGCCATTCGCTCTGCTCGTTTTTTTCAACAAATTTCTTCTTCCCATCTTCACTCCTTGCAGGTATTTTTCTCTATTTACCCACTTCGCTGTTCGTCTTCATATCCCTTTCTTCTTCAAATTCAGCTTCTGGGTTTGCTTCAATTTGTCTTTTTTTTTT
The DNA here is from genome assembly GCA_037975025.1 of Excoecaria agallocha. Lineage (NCBI taxonomy): Eukaryota > Viridiplantae > Streptophyta > Magnoliopsida > Malpighiales > Euphorbiaceae > Excoecaria > Excoecaria agallocha. Next base: position 5,887,460 of record CM075812.1, read on the forward strand.
ATTTTTTTATTGTTTCTCATTTTTATTATGTTTAAGCATTCAATCCCTTGCATTCTTTGCCTCATCACTGTTTAAGCATTGAAAAAATGCTTTTTAATTTTTGTTTTTAGTTTATTTTTATATTTTGTTTGTTTTGATTTTAATATATTTAAACTGAACCACATCATTCCACAGGATTATGTGCCTCGAGCTGTTTCCCAGTTCAAAACTTATGAAGATGCTTCTGTTAACAAAATTAAAGGTATTTTTTGGTTAATTATTTGACAGTCCGTTGCATTCGCATTGAAAAATTGTTAGATTATCTGCTGCTAATCATGTTAATATGGATTATTTGTCCACTAAACAGTGAATTTTGTTATGAAGGTTGGATGATGTTTCTCCAAATCTACTGCCCTTTTATGTCTCAAACCTATCACAATAGCATCCATCTGTGGCCGAGATAGCTTAAAGTATGATGATTCAAAGAAATGGTAAGCACTTTTGTGAGGTATGCTCAAATAACTAGAGCATGTAAATTTTTCCTTTGAACTTTTGACAACTTGCTCAATAAAATATTCTAGAGCTTGTAAACTGTTAATGAGTAGCTATTGCTTTTAGTAATGTTGGATATATATCAAGTATTCTTGAGGTCTTCACCTATGATCTAGATCTTCCAGGTCACTTGGTTCTTTGACATGGTATAAGAGCTTTTCAGACAAGGGAATTTTATGTCTTGGCAATCTTCATAAAAATAATTAAAATTTCAGCAAAATATGCAATGCCTCTACACCTGTCCTCCTTTGGTGGTCAAGGGCTTTTGCTTGCAATAGAACCTGCAAAAATAGTATATCTCATGTGCCCGTTATGCTTTTGCACTTTGGTTGCATTCATTAACTGTAAATATCTAGGAAATTTGTTTTTTAATGTATCATTACATTTGTGTGATAGTTTGTCATACAATTGCTTTCGCATCTTCTTTTATAGCTCATTTTTGCCAATTAGACATGGTATAGAATCAGATTTTGGATGTTGTGAAATAAATTATCAGCTTCTGTAACATTTCATTAACTTGAGTTTCTTTTTGTATTTATATTGTGGTGCAGGGCCGTGATATGTACATTCTGGTTTGTAACTCTCTTAACTGGAAATTTGACATTGAATTGACAGTTTTTCCTTCCTTTTTCTTTGCCCCTCCAACAAAATGCATTTGTCATGATATTGGTACATTTTTTTTATCTCCCTTCAACTTGCCATAAGATAATATATGGCCCATATTTCGCGGGTCAGATACTACAGCTATTGAACTCTATGTTATCGAGAGTGTTTTCAAGTTGAGGGAAGCTCAGCCTAGTGCCATTGTTGATGAAATGAGGAAATCACTGATTGACAGCTATGTTTAAGTTATTAACGCTTTGGTTTGTTGATGAAGGTATTTAATACTACTTGATCTTGTTTTATAAAAAGTTGAAGTAATCAAAATTCTTAATGTAGTTTGTACCCTCAACAGAGGACTAAGTTTTGAATCGAATCATTTCTCTGTTTCCTAATAGGCTTTAAATTGTCTTATAAAATAGGACACTAATAAATTGGACAAGGTTAAGGTTAAGCAATACCATGAAATTTCTTGCCAACTGCCACAGAGAATAAATACTGAAAGCTTTTGGGATGACAGTTAGTGGTTTTGGGTATTCAATAATAGGTTTCTACACCATTAAATCGATACGGTGAAAAGGGAGTTGCACCTTGATTAGACAAATTTCTATTTCAATTGATAAGTAATCTAAATTTGATGATTACTTTACTATTTCTGCTCTGGGTGGTTAAAGGAATTGGAAAGGTCTAGATGCATTTCGATTGTGGTAATGTCAGTGGTCAGCTGATGATCATATATTGAGAGAAACCATTGCTTATTGCAACTTTCAAAAATTCTGAAATCTTTTATTACATCAAGCCCTCAAGGGAAACTGTTGGCCCAAGGCCACATCTAAATTTTGATGATAATCAAATCTTAAATAAACTCTATTAAGAAATCTGTTCTAAGCTATGTTTTGCAGGCATTTCTATTTATCATTCTGATGAAATTATCAAAAATGAAGATTGTGGAATGATTTCTTGAAGATCAAGTTGAAGAATATTTTAGTCTAAGGAAAATTAAGTTATTAAAATGTAAGATCAATTTGAGGATCAAATTGACATTCATACATACATATTCTAAGTTTTAAAATTGCATAAAAATGATTTTAAGTCATAAATCTCGTTTTTAGTTAAAACTGGTTTCTTTCAGAAAATGCTTTAGAAATTGGTCTGTCAGAATTTTACATTAGAAATTGGATTAGAAATCTAGATAAATTTCTGATCGAAAATCTGCTTTGCGCTAAAAGACAAAATAACGGTAATAAAACGGCTAGTAAGGGACAGATTTGTCTGTTCCATTTTCTAACGTTCATAAACGACTAGTTTTCCTTTTTCTCACTTCAAACTAAGTTTTTGGGTATAAATATGTATTGTTTTATCATTTAGAAGGTTAGAGAAAATATTGGAAAGATTTTCTAACTCTTAAGAGAAAGCTTACTTGTTTTAAATCTCACTTTCCATCTTGCACTTCATCTTTACATATCATTCTCAATTGATTATAGCTTTTGTTGTAATTAATTAGTGAGGAATTTCTATTGTGAAAGATTGTGAGTTTGGGTTGGCTAGAACATAAGTGAAATTCTAGTAAGTGTTTCAATATTTTACTTGGGAAAAAATATTGTGGGTAGATATACATAGGATTGTATATTGGCTTGAACTCTTGCCCTTAAAAGAGTTAAGAGTGGAGAGATAAGCTCAAGAGTGATTATTGAGGAGTGGAGGTAGGCAGGTTGGCCGAACCACTATAAATTCTGTGTGTGCTTTACTTTTCTGCTCTATTTTCTATCTTCTACATTTCTGTTTTATATTCTGGAAATCTGAGTTTTCAAATTTCTATAAAACGAATTTCTGAAACATTCACTACAAGTTTAACACACTTTTTCAGAAATATAATTGGAGTTTAAAAATAACTTGCAAAATCTATTATTATTATTATCTTGCATTTTTTATATTCTCTGTTAGAAAAGTCGTTAGAAATCTGCACTTGCATACAATTCTGTTCCTTAGAAATTTGGCCAGAAAATTTTTAAGACACCCAATTCACCCCCCCTCTTGAGTGTCTTTCGGGACCAACATTTGGTATCAGAGCGGTTCTCTATTCCCTAAGGTTTAACCACCTTGAGTGATCCTCAAAATGGCCGAATCAAGTAGTTCTCCTAATGCTACTCCATTCAAAGAGGGACATTCTGTTCATCGTCCTCCAATGTTTAGTGGCGAAAATTATCCGTTTTGGAAAGTTGTTATGAGACACTTTATCCAATCTCAAAATATGGATTGCTGGGATATTATTGAAGATGGATATGAGCATCCACGAAAGATTTCTGATGAAGCAGGAGCATCAGAAACTGCTACTGTTTTAAAGACCAGAAAAGAGTTCACAGAAGCTGAGAAGAGAAAAGTGCAGCTAAATTCTAAAGCTATGAGCATACTTTTCTGTTCACTGCACACAAATGAATTCAACAGAGTTTCTGGATGTGATACAGCAAAAGAAATCTGGGACAAGCTACAAGCAACATATGAAGGTACGAATCAAGTTAAAGATACTAGACTTCATGTTCTAATGGTAGATTATGAAGCATTCAAAATGAAGCCAGAAGAGTCAATTTCTGAGGTAATCAATAGATACGTTAAATTAACTAATGAAATTAAAGCTCTTGGTAAAAAACTTGATGAACATAATAAAATTGCTAAGCTTGTTAGAGGTCTTACACCTAGATGGGAATCAAAAGCATCAATTCTGTTAGATAAAGATCTTAGCACTTTAAATTTTGATAATGTATGCGGATCTCTTATTTCTCATGAACTTTACATTAAGTCTCAAGATGCAGAAAAAGAAAAAGATAGAAAATTGAAAGCCGTTGCTCTCAAAGCAGAATTTGGAAGTGATTATTCTATAGGTGATGATGAGATGGCCTTGATTACAAAGAAGTTCAAAAAGATGTATAGAAATGGCAAAAAATCGTACAAAAAGCAGCATCAGAAATTCTCTCATCACAAAGCAGAAAATTCATCAAATTATGGTGATGTGATTTGCTATGAATGCAACAAACCTGGTCACATCAAACCAAATTGCCCCAATCTAAAAAGAAAGAAGAAAAAGTTTAGAAAGAAAGCTATGAAAGCTACATGGAGCGACAGTGAAGATTCAAGCACAAATGAAGCAGAATCTGCAAATTCTGATGATGTTGGTCTGATGGCAATTTCTGATCGTGAAGACCAAAATTCTAACTCAGATGCTGATGACAGAAGTTCACCTGAAAATGATTCAGAAAATTCTGAGGTTAGTGATTCTGACTCGAATTCTGATTCAAATGAAAATGGCAATGAATATGAAAAAATGCTTGAATGCTTTGAAGATTTGCATCATAAATATCTTATGCTTAAAAAGACTTATATTGAGATAAAGAAAAATTATGATGAATTACTTATGGAACACGAAAATGCAAAGGAAACAGAAATCAAAATGAAAAATAAATATTCTGATTTGGAATGTAAATTTATTGCTTTACAAGAAAATTGCAATGTAAAAGAAAAACATGTTTGTGTGTAATGAGAATTCTGTTGAAAATCTGAATGCAAAATCTGTTCATAATTCTCATGCAAGTACATCAAAAAATTATAACAGAAAATACACCCAGAAAAGATATAACAAATACTCATCTGATAAAATGGTAATTAGCACTTCTGCTACATGCTTTTATTGCTGTAGAAAAGGACATATTTCAAAATTCTGTTATTATAAGAAGAATGCTAATTCTACCAAATATAAATGGGTTGTTAAAAATTCTACAAATATTGTGACTAACCATGAAGGACCCAAGAAAAGTTGGGTACCTAGAAAAACTTGATTTCTTTGCAGATTTGCCTCAAGAGTGCCAAAACAGAAAGATGGTATATATATATAGTGGCTACTCTAGGCATACGACGTGGGACAAAGTTAAGTTTTCTAAACTGAAAATCTGGAAGTAATTTTGTCAGTTTTTATGATAATAGAAAAGTGTAGAAGATGTTGAAATGAAAAAATATATTATATAAGGGTAAAGATCTAAATATTTCTACAAGAAAATTACGACATGTAAGATTTCATGCATTTAAAAAAAATATATATTATTTGGTGAAGGGAATGCCAAAAATGAATATTGATAAAAATCATGTATGCAAGATATGTCAACTTGGAAAATAATTTCGAAATTCAATTAAAAAAAACAGAAAACGTAACAAAAAATTCAGGTAGAACAGCAAATTGTGCAATCAATAAAATTACTGAAAGATTGAATATTTCACAAGTATCTGGTATAAAAAAAATTAAGGTGACAAAAAGAGCAATGCGTGAATCTTGTGAGAAATTTAAAAGGAAATTAGATGAGCAAGAAAACTTAAATTGTTGGCTCAAGGCCACAATGAAGAAGAAGAAGAAGAAGAAGAAGAAGAAAGATA